>OY292403.1:64516-527230 GCA_958496205.1 Idaea biselata | reverse complement strand
CGCGTAATAGATGTTGCGCAATCATTTCTAATATAAGGCAGGGATATTTGTGTAAAAGTCAGAAGCTGTTTGCACTGCGCTGAAGCACCTGACTGGAACTAAGACTCAAATAGAACTAAGAACATTTATGAATAAAGAAGTATACAGTACATCAGGCGTTTTTATTTGGAAGCGCGCAGATAAGCAGGGAGCGAACATACAGTCCACTAAGCCGAGGAGAGAGAGAGAAAAGAGAGAGGAGTAGAGACACGGTAGACTTACGAGTCGTAACATTACGAGTCGTGACATTACGAGTCGTAACATTACGAGTCGTAACAATACGAGTCGTAACAAGGTAGACTTACGAGTCGTAACAGTACGAGTCGTAACAAGGTAGACTTAGTCGTAACGTATCATTGTTTCGAAAACTACTCCGAGGCGTCGAGGAGGCAACCACCCTGTCCGACGGATCCAGGACAATTTGGACCTTCGAGAACCGGATCTTTGAACTTTGAACCTACGGAACAAGGCTTCGCACTCCACTCCTACCTCGTCGGAACGGATCGTGTGCCGTCCATCTTCGATCAAGATGGGGCTGGAACGGAGTCAGGGCGATCCAAAGGAGGTCGAGGAGCAGCGCCAAGCGGAGCAGCTACGGGAGGAGCGAAGACTACACCGGGAAGAAGTTCGTCGCATTCAAGAAGAACGGGAGCGAAGGAGATCACTTCAACCACCAGAGTCACCGTCAACATTTCCAGCACATACATCGGGACTGCATCGTCCGCAGTCGCAAACCAACAAGTCTGTACGTAGTCAACGTTCAACCAGCTCCACTTTGCGTCATCGTGTCATCGAGCTTGAGGCTGCTGAGAATCTCGCAGACCTCAGGCGAAGGGGACTCGAACAGGAAGCTGACCGAGCAAAAAAAAAAAAAAAAAAGGTTCTTTATTCAGGTAACTTAACCCAACACAGAAATTATCGAATTAGTTAATTATAAGTAGTCACAAAATAAATATAAGCACAATAGTCATTTTTGTTTTTCAGTCAAAATAAAAAGCCAATATATTATAATGATTATAAAATTGTACAGAAAACTATGTCAAATTAAATTAAATAGATTGATTTTGAAAGACATTAATAATAAAATAACCACACAAATAAACAATCATAACAATTTAAAAATAAAAAATAAATAAATGGGTCAGTAAGTAATAAAATTAAAATTTCCTCACCGGAGCTACCACCACTGCGTGCCTATCACAGCTATGCCTGATACAGTGACCATCCAATCGTGACGCAAACATTGCTAGGACGGTGTTGGAGCTAGCCCATATTCTGCGCACCATCGACGCAGTACGCTTGCGCATGGTCGCATGAAAGCAATCAGTTCGCGCATCCGCAAACATTCCGGAAGCGCTGCAATATCTAGGCAGCCCCAGCACCGCCCTAAACGCGTTATTATACTGGACACGGAGAGCGCTGTAATAGGATTTCGCATAATCAGCCCACAGGCTGCACGAGTAGAGAGATGTACAGTACGCCCTGAATAGCGTAACTTTAACTTCATTAGAACATCGCGCGAACCTGCGAGCTATCATATTAGCTTTCCTTGACAACGCTCTCCGCTCTCGTTCCATGTCTGCATGGTCTCTGAGGCCAGAAGTGAGTATGTGACCCAAATAACGGAACTCACCCACCCGTTCAAGCGGTACCCCATTCAGTTTAATATGAGGTACATTATTTGGGCATTTGGCTCCAGTAGCCTCAAAGACCATACACTGGCTTTTCTTAGCGTTATAGAGTAAACCATGGTAACCTGCATACTCTTCACATATCCCTATAAGCTTCCTCAGCCCGCACACTGAAGCGCTTAGCAGCACCATGTCGTCTGCGTAGCTAAGATTGTTAACACATATGCCGTCAATGTGACAGCCAACATGCTGACTGCTAAGCGCCACAATCAAACTATTTACGTATAGGTTAAACAGGGAAGGAGATGTTAGGCCCCCCTGTCTCACTCCACACTCCAGCCCATACGGATCCGACAATTCCCCCGCCCATTTGACATTGTTAGACTGGTGCGCATACTAATACTGAAACACGCAGATCAGTTCCTGAGGAAAATTAATACCCTTCAGCTTGTCCCACAACAGGCTGTACTCCACCCTATCGAAGGCCTTGGACAAGTCGAGAAAGCATGCGTAGATTGGAGTCTTACGATTGGTATAGTACCTGACGGTTTGCTTCAAACACAGAATAGCGCTTTCGGTTGACAGATGAGGACGAAAACCAAACTGGTTATCGTGTAATTGTACGTAATTCGCAAGCTGTGTATTCAGCAAACCATCAAATACCTTCGCTATCACAGTGGCAAGTGAAATAGGCCTGTAGTTACTTTTATCAGTTAGGTCACCAGTCTTATATTTCACTACAGGCACTACCACTGTTTTCATGAACTCTGTCGGCAAGTAGGAATGGCTCACACACAGAGAGTAGAACATCGCCAACACTCTGGCAATGTGAGGTCCCGCGTGACGGAGATGCTCGACGCTGAGTCCATCATGCCCCGGTGATTTGCCTCCTGACATGGATGCTATTATTTTTCTTACATCTTTCGCCAGGAACCTAGTCACCCCAACGTGTCTGTTCAAATCAGCGTCGGCCCCCCCCCCCCCCCCACAGGTTCCAACAAAGATTTTACAACAAAATGATCTTTAAAAATATTGGCGATATCCTTTGGATCACTCGCTCCATCGACGCTAACAGGAAGGCCAGGTCGTACATTATATTTATTGGTTCCTTTCCAGAAGCCACGAAAATCACCCTTACTATGACTGAGAGCAAGCGCGTCCATCCGTATTTGCTCTTGATGGTTTTTACACCATTTTAATCGGGACTTGAACACACGTCTGCTCTCACACATATCTTTATAAAGAGGACCTGACCTCGGTTTACCTGCCATCATCCACTCTTTGAATCTGGATCTGGCCTCCCTGTGAGCCCCGACAACATGTCTGTTCCACCCTACAATGTGCGAGCCCCTCCTGCCCCCATTCCGTGCCTTCCGACCTGTCATTACAGCCGCTTCACTGAGAGCAGTCACAATACTCAAATACATCGCATCCAGAACCGGCCTACAGTGACGTTGAGAACAAAAATTGTCACTACACTTAACGAACTCCGGAGGGAAATCTATCGTTCTTAGTCTAATGTGGCATTCTTTGGTGAACATACTGACTTGTTCCTCAGTCCGCTCGCCCCAAATTACGTCACTATTTTTATTATACATTTTCGGTGCTACCTTACGGTGTAATAATTCAAAATTACATCTCACTATCAGTGGGAAATGATCCGACCATAGTGTATCATACTTAACATCTACACATACAACAGCCTGCTTTGCCGCGTGAGTTGTAACACAGTGATCCAGCCAGCTACTAGACCCGTGCACATCACTCACAAAAGTAAATGTACCCGAATCCCTGCCCAACATGTCTACATCTACACAACACCAATTTTGTTCATTACAGATATTACTAAGCTCACTGTAAAACAACTCACCCGGGTCCGCGTTGAAGTCGCCCATGATAAACACCGACTCAACTCCGTACTCCTCCACAATTGCACCAATTATACTTAAACAATCAGTAAAATCCTGTATGTTATCAGCCGAGTTCGTAGGTAGGTACACACTCATTACAATCACTGGCCGATCGACTGTCGTAATTTTAATAGCACAGATTCTCGCGTTATTGCAAGGTAACACAGAAACCTGCAAAAAGGCAACTCGAACTGGAAGCTGACCTAATACAAAAGCGACTCGCTGTCCAACAGGCCGAAATTGAAGACGAGGGCAGTGTGCGGGGAGATGACGACGAGGTCAGCGCTCATGCCAAAGTAGGAAACTGGCTGCGGAACACACCAGTCGGGCGCACCGATCGGCAGTCCAAACCACGTCCACAGAGGGACGAAGAGCAAAGACCGTCGTGGGAACGGAGAGACCGTTCTAGAACACCGGGCAGGAGAAACGGCATCGAGGAGCTCGCCGATTCTTTGAAGCAGATGGCACGCCCGCAGCGTAGATACAACAGCGACCTACCTACCTTCAGCGGAGCAGCGAGCGAGTGGCTCGCCTTCAAAGCAGCGGTACGAGATTCGACAAAATACTACAACGTCGACCCGACCGAGAACCTCCTGCGGCTAAGAACGTGCTTGAAGGGCGAGGCGCGCGAAACCGTCGCGGCGCTACTCTTCACAGCGACTCATCCCGACGAAATCCTGCAAACTCTCGAACAGAGTTTCGGCCGTCCAGAAATCATCATCGACAAAGTGCTGGACGACCTACGGCAACGGAACTGAACATATTCGCGGTGAAGGTGCAGAACGTCGTGTGCACCCTGAGGAGCGTCGACAGCATGCAATACCTGCACCTGCATAATCCGATGCTTACCAGGGACATTTTGGGTAAGTTAAGCCCGAACCTCAGGACAAAATGGTGTGACCGCGAACTACCCCGAATCATCGGAGCCGAAGGTGGTGCTACTCTCTCGCTTCCTGATGAAGGAGGCAGACAAGGCGCTGCGCTTTGACTACACTTCAGTCTCCATTACAACGAAGACTCCAACCACCAGCAACACGAACGCAAAAGGCAAGAGGACTGCAGTCTACGCTACGGACGAGCAAGAGGAAGCACCGACCTGCGTGCAGTGCAAGCAAGCACACACCCTCCCGAAGTGCCGGCAGTACCTCGCTCTACCCATCAACAAGCGATGGGAGCTGGCCAAGGGGAAGGGACTCTGCTTCAAGTGCCTGGTTAGTAAACACAGGCGTTTCCACTGCAAGGCCAAGGCGTGCGGCGTACGACAGTACCACAGCCCCCACCACGCGACTCTACACGAAGACCAGGGCGCGAGATCCGCGCCCACGGACGGACAGGGCGCGCGATCCGCGCCAGCACCGGTGGCGAGAGCACCCGCACCCGCGCGGCGCTCCGCCACACCACCGTCAAATAGTGAAAGTGATAACGCGTTAGTGCTAGCAATCGCAGCGACCTCTGCGACGAGTGAAGTGTTGTTAAAAGTGTGTCCCGTGACAGTATCAGGGCCGCGTGGAAACGTCGATACCTACGCGCTACTCGACGAAGGAGCTACGATCACACTCATCGACAAGGAACTCGCCACGAGCGTCGGGGCGAGCGGGCCTACCTACACAGCCTTTGAACGTCTGCGGTCTCAACACATCGAAGAGAGAAAAGGACAGCCAAGAGGTGGAGATCTTCGTGAGGGGGAAGGGCGAGAACGCGCCTTTCAAAGTGAAGTGTCGCACGATTTGCGATCTCACACTGCGAAGCCAAACCGTGCCTCGAAAACTGCTTCAACTTCGACATCTAAAGAATCTGCGCGACGAGGAATTGTGCTACGAACGAGCACACCCACGTATCCTGATAGGAACTGATCACTGGGGCCTCATCGTGTCGAGAGAACTACGTGTTGGCGGACCCGACGAGCCGGCCGCGTCAAGAACGGAACTGGGATGGGTGGTGCACGGAACAGCACCACGCAACACCATCTACCGAGACAACGGTAATGTGCTTCACGTGTACGCACCCGATGTACGCGTACGAGACGGCGAGGAACACGACCGACGTCTGAACGATCTAGTCGAGCGCCACTTCGCGATCGACTTCCTCGGTGTCGCCCCGAAACCGCGGATCAGCAACGCCGACAAACGAGCAAACGAGATCTTCAACGAGACGGTGAAGAAGAAAAACGTGGGACACGAGGTCGGACTTCCATGGCGACACGATCACGTCGTCATGCCGCCGAGCTACGGAGCAGCTACGAACCGGCTGCGCGGCATCGAAAGGAAGATGGACGCCGACCCCGCATTCGCCCGCGAGTACACAGCGCAAGTGGACAACCTGCTGACAAAAGGCTACGCCGTGCCATGCGATGGCGCCGAGACTGCGAGCAAAGTCAGCTGGTTCTTACCGCACTTTGCCGTGGAGAATCCGAACAAGCCGGGAAAGAAAAGGCTTGTCTTCGATCCGGGGAAGAAAAGGCTTGTCTTCGACGCTGCACACCAGAACCGCGGCGTGTCGCTCAACGACATGCTGCTGGAGGGGCCAGACTTACTTCTCTCTCTTACAGGAATCATTTTCCGCTTCCGCGAACGAGCCATCGCGGTGACAGCCGACGTTCAAGAAATGTTCCTGCAAGTGAAAATCAGAGGAGAGGACCAGCCAGCCCAGCAGTTCCTGTGGCGAGGAGCAGACCGATCCTGCTCACCCCGCTCGTACAAAATGACGAGTATGATCTTCGGCGCGGCGAGCTCACCGTTCCTCGCGCACAGTGTGCGCGACCACAACGCTCGCACGCGCGCCGACACGTACCCGCGGGCTCTGGCCGCGATCACGCGGAGCCACTACATGGACGATTACGTGGACAGTTATAAAAGTGAATCGGACGCGCGAAGTACCATCGCCGAGGTACGTGAAGTGCACGCGGTGGCCGGGTTCACCTTACGCGGATGGTGTTCTAATCGCGACAATGTGTTAAACAATGTGCCTAGTGAATTGCGCGCAACGGGACTCTCCCAACTGGGGGGAGACGACTCGGACAGTAAAATCCTCGGACTGTATTGGCACGCTAAAAATGACGAACTCGCCTTCAACACGGCAATGCATCGGGTGTCGACCGATGTACGCGACGCGAAACGTGCTCCCACCAAACACGAAGCGCTAAGTGTCGTCATGTCGGTTTACGATCCTCTCGGGCTACTAAGTCAATACACAGTGCGTGCGAAAATCATACTACAGTCTCTCTGGAAACTGCAAGTGCCGTGGGACGAATCCCTCCCCGCGATAGAAGCTGCGCTTTTCGCGGAATGGCTACGACAGCTAAGCGATATCACCCAATTACGCATACCGCGATGCTACGGATTCGATAGTGCGCGAGAAAATCATCTTCACGTAATGTGTGACGCGAGCGAACGTGCGTACGCCACCGTGGCGTACTTTCGCGCCACACACTCCGACGGCAGCGTTTCGGTCGCCCTGGTCGCCTCGAAAGCCAAGGTGGCACCCAAACGCACCATCAGCATTCCGCGCCTGGAGCTACAGGCAGCGGTGATCGGCGCGAGACTCGCCGATGCTATCAAGAAGGAGCATCGGTTCGAGATCGCGCGCACCGTCTACTGGACCGACGCCGCGACTGTCGTCCACTGGGTGAAGAACGACACGCGGCGTTACACCCCGTTCGTCGCCCACCGGTTGGGCGAGATCGCCGAACACACGAACCGAGACGAGCGCTGGTTGCCAACCGAGCTGAACGTGGCCGACGACGCCACCCGTCTACAAGGAACAGGTACGATTACAGCACACGATCGTTGGTTCACGGTGCCGAGCTTCCTACGGAACCCGGAGGCTGAGTGGCCCACCCAACGATTGCCCACCGAAGACGACGACTCACCAGAGGTCCTGCACGCGAGCGAGTGGGACGAGACGTCGAACCAGTGGACACCAGACCCGTCTCGTTTCGTCTCGTCACCGAACGACGCGCCTAGAACATCGTCACATCGAACGTGCCGAACGAGCGCTCATCCAGCGAGCTCAAGAGGACAGCTTCGCCGATGAACTGAGACGACTGCGGGCCGGGCGACCGATCGCTCGGACGAGTCGACTCTACACACTCGATCCTGTACTAGAAGGTGAGGTACTGCGGGTGCGAGGTCGTATTGGCGCATCGAGCGCGCCGATCGAGACGCAGAGGCCGGTCATCCTAGACGGCCACCACGCTTTCACCAAACTCCTAGTGCTGAGGGAGCACTGTCGCGCCGGTCACGCCAACAGGGAGCGCGTGACGAACGACCTACGGCAGCGCTATTGGATCGTACACCTACGACTCACTGTGCGCGCTGTAGAACACCAATGTGCGCTCTGTAAAGTGCGCAAGGCGACAGGCGACCTACCTAGGGCGCGGGTGGACCCATTCCACCGCCCCTTTACCAACTGCGGGCTCGACTACTTTGGCCCAATGGTAGTCAAAATCGGACGGCGCCGGGAGAAGCGCTGGGGAGCGCTGTTTACCTGCCTAACCACACGGGCGGTGCACCTCGAGTTGGTCGAGTCCTTATCGACCGACTCAGCGATCATGGCACTGCGACGGATGGCGGCGCGGCGCGGATGGCCCTCGCAGATGTACTCCGACAACGCGACCAACTTCAGGGGCGCCGATGCCGAGCTCGGGCGTGCCTACGCCGAGTGGGCGTCGGCTCTACGTACTGAAGGCTTCGCTCACCGCATGAAGTGGACGTATATACGGGGGTATGTACGTCCACTACGTATGTACGGGGCGCCGAATCAAGGAGGAGCGTGGGAGCGACTCGTACGCTCCGTGAAAACTGCACTCGCCGCGACACTACGGGAGAAAGTCACGACACCAGAGGTGCAACGAACACTGCTCGTCGAGGCCGAGTACTCTATAAATGCCCGGCCCTTGACCCATGTAAGTGTTAACCCTCACGATCCCGAGGCGTTGACACCCAACCACTTCCTTTTGGGGACATCAATGGGACTGCCTACTACCGGCCCATGTGAAGACGCGGATCGCAGAGCCTGGCGAGCAAGTCAAGCACTCGCAGACTCCTTCTGGCAGCGTTGGGTACGCGAATACCTACCTACGCTCGTGCCACGGGGGGAGCCCGCCAACCTCACGGCTGGGCTCAAAGTCGGCGATATCGTCGTGGTCGTCGATCCAGCGCTACCAAGGAACGTGTGGCCCATCGGTCAAGTCCAAACAACCTACTCGGGACCAGATGGCGGTGTACGAGTCGTCGACGTCCGAACTAGAACAGGAGTGTTCCGGAGGCCGACCAGTAAGCTCGCCGTTCTCGTGAAAGAAGAAGATGAGGCTACGCGAGCTGCACCGGGAGGAGGATGTTGAGAACAGGACGACCTTAGTATATAGTTTTTTATGTACATAGTCTTAAGATGTCTTTTATGTGTTAGATTATAAGTTTCTGCGTAAAATGTATTCCGTGTAATGAATCTGCCCTGGCGCGTTTGACTATATCCAGCGCGACAGGGTCAGAGCTACCAATAAAGTGAGATGCAAGGTGGGACCTTCAGTCTGATGTAATGCGTAATAGATGTTGCGCAATCATTTCTAATATAAGGCAGGGATATTTGTGTAAAAGTCAGAAGCTGTTTGCACTGCGCTGAAGACACCGGACTGGAACTAAGAACTCAAATAGAACTAAGAACATTTATGAATAAAGAAGTATACAGTACATCAGGCGTTTTTATTTGGAAGCGCGAAGACAAGCAGGGAGCGAACATACAGTCCACTAAGCCGAGGAGAGAGAGAGAGAAGAGAGAGGAGTAGAGACACGGTAGACTTACGAGTCGTAACATTACTAGTCGTGACATTACGAGTCGTAACATTACGAGTCGTAACAATACGAGTCGTAACAAGGTAGACTTACGAGTCGTAACAAGGTAGACTTAGTCGTAACGTATCGTTGTTTCGAAAACTACTCCGAGGCGTCGAGGAGGCAACCACCCTGTCCGACGGATCCAGGACAAGTAGTAATTAAAGTCTTGAGTAACTAACTGGCTGACTGACTGATACATCAGAATTTTGATGGGTCCCAGCCAACACATAAGCCAGATAGTAGCGAAAATATACCACAATAAGCAGTGTCAAGCTTTATTACTTTTGTATTACAGCTGATGTTATGGCTTTATTTTGAATAAGAGAGTTCTTAAATTAAAATAATGTTGTAAGCTTAATAAATTCTGTATAAAGTTCGCGGTATTTTTTAAGCTGAATAGTAATCAAGAGTAGAATCTGCCAAACAAGCGATATTCAAATAAAAGTAATTGAAACAGCTATTATCTGCACAGTAGCTGAAGTTTTTGCATTGTCCTGTATAACATATTTAAGCAAAGCAGTTAAACAGCAAAACGCTGAATATTAGATGAAATATTTTCTTTAAGCTGCATAGTGTACGAAATGGTACTAATTTATTCAGATGCTGAATATTTTAGATTTTTTCTTCTTTACACAGCTGACTTCTGCATAATTGAAAATAAACTCCTTGTTTTACCTAACTTATAGCGCTATAAGCGTACAATTGTCTTTATGTTCAGCTTAAAACAATATCAGTTACAAATGTGGGTATCTTATGCAGCAAATAACTGATTAGTTGAAAATATCGTATGTTTATATCCAGATATTGGAACGAACGGAACTGAAGGAAGCGCGATACTTTTGGTTGCGACTACCTACAATGTGCTGTGTGTACATAATTATAAATGTATATTTTAGTTGGTAATATAAACAATTGTCAAATTGTCAAACAACTACTTAAATATTACGCAATGCGTCATTCATAGTAGTACTGAAGATAACTTTAAATACCTAATAGTGGGACCTACATTAGTATAGGTCCCATCAACCTCAAATATTCATGGATTTATTTTCTATAAAAAAGAACCCTAAAAAGCTGAATAAGAGTATACTGCATTATGTAATTTAAGACCTTTCTCTGAGAAATGTATAATTATTGTACTTTAAACCAAATAATCTCTGGATATGTAGTCGTATGTGAACTATTATGCAGAAATAAGCAAAATAATCACTGAAATAGACACTTTTATTCAAATTGGCCGTCCGCCATTAACTACCGTTCGACATAACCTCTTTTTATAAAAATCCTCAACATTTATCTTATGAAACACTTTGTTTAGTGAGTAGGATACATTAGCAGATATACAAAATTTGATTCTCATTATTTACTGGGACTGAAATTTGATAAAAAGTAAAGATAATTTAATTAAGTAATATTTCACATTTGTTTACCTTTTAAATTGTAGCTTTATCATAAGGCGCTCAATAAATGTACAATAATCATATTGATAATTCACAGTAAAGTGCCATGCGTTTATATAATTCACCTTATCTGTGTTGGCTGGGGTGTTATTTATGAAGTGTAGGCAGGTAATTAGGTATCCACTACAAAAGGTTTTGTGGAAATTCCTACTTTAGCGGGACTTACACAGGTGATACCGCGGGGCACAGGTAGTGTAGATAAAAAAATACAAGAAGTATTACTCAGAATCGTCCTACAGCTTTCTGTTGGGCAAAGGCCTCTCTTAGCCTGTGGTTGTCCACTTAGGCACATCTTTGTCCCGTCCACTTGGAGGTTGCATCCAGTCAGTTGCCAAGACTTCACTGCCATGCACCAGACTAATCTTGCCCAATTCCAGAAGGAACATACTATGTCTGCAAGAAGAATTAATTAGGAGGGATAAAAAACCTACCACCACCTGTCAGTGTAGCACACCAAACCTATATTATGAATAAATGATTGAATTGAACTGAAAAAGGAATAAGATTGGTCCAACACTAATATCTTTTAAGATAAATAGAACCTTTTAAAACAGTTTTTAATTATTGAAAAATTACTTTACTTTCTTTTCTGTTTCTGTCCTTCGAAGCTCAAAGATTGGTTAGGTAAGCGAAGCGTTTTTTACCCGACTACGCCGAATCGAAACGGAAGGGTAAAGATTTTGTTTTCCAAAAAAACTTGATAAAATGATCGCAAAAACCTTGTAATCGCTTTGTCGTCTCCAAACATAAGGAGGTAATAATAACTCTTTATATGTCGGCACCTACTTAATTGTATCACAGCACCGCGGTAACAATACAACGGAATAAGATTCGATGGTAATTATGCTGTAGTATGTATAAACATATAACCGTCGACATTACGAACATATAAAACTCGCAACGAGCCCATTGTTCAACGCAACACGTTATATCATATTCCAAAGAGTATGTAGCGTGGACAGAATTGATAGAACATAGATAGAAGCTAAGGGATCTAGTAATTTAGGTCAGTTTTGAAATCCTACTCTCCTATTTCATACTAATGTTTAAAATGTAAAAGTTTTCAAGAATGTTTTGAACTTTGTCACATTACGCTTAAACTTCTGAACAGATTGCGATGAAACTTAGAATGAAGACCTGGAATAACACATGGGCTTACTTATTTTAACGGGATCGGGACTAAACTAGGGGCGCAGCTACTCAAATAACAATTAGGGAAAATGTTGTTTGTGCACCAAGCAAAATTACTGTGAATTACTCGAGGTTTTTCAACCGATAGTTAAAAATTAAAATGACTAAAGATAAAGTGACATCTTTATAAAAAAAATCGGAAAATTTCCTTTGTGATATGTCACATTTAAGCTGTTTTTTTACTTTTACGATCGGCGAAGAAACTCACCGTTACTTCTAACGGTGATTTTCTTCTGTGCAGAACCGTCCGGTTCTGGACGATGTCTTCTCTGTTCTAACACTATAATCTATGGAAACAATACAGCATCCGAAAAACAGCAATTGCGACAATTTATGGGCGAATACGATTTACCGCGATGTGATACGCTCGCGTGAGTTACCGCCTGATATCCACAATGACACTGTTAAATTACGCAATTCTGTTTATAATTTACACAGCTCGTTGTGAGAAGGGTTCTGTACAGTTTGTGGACGCCATTTGTCTTCCATTGGAGGCCGATGAAGTGGGGATTGATGATCTTATCGTTTAAAGTGATTTCATTGACATTTCATTATTGAATCGATTTAATTAACTACCAGTGTCCTGTGGTTTTAGGTTTTAGCGGGTAAAGTCTCGATCAAGCGGGAATTTCGAGACAAAAAGTTGCTTAATTGGTCATTATTTTCAAATCTTCGGCCTATGAGCATAAATTTCAAGTTTTATCACAATCGATTCAATAGTTATTCGCAAAGTAGCAGGTCTTTCTTTATCGTATAGTGGTTTTGGCTCACCTGGTGTTAGAGTTGTCAGGTCACCCTAAGGCCTCAAACTTGACCTAACGACTGCTATCAAAGATTACAACCGGGACCTACTGCTTGACAAGCCTTCCGAAGTAAGGAGGAGCTCGAGAAAATGCCATTTTTTGCTACACAGATTTTCGGTCACCCATTCAATGAGCTCCTTAAATAGCAGGTATTAATCATTTAGTAAATCAAATTGTGTACAGAAAAATTGTGTACGCACTTGGCAGGTTTTTTTACACAATTATTTGTCAATAGCCTTGTCTAAGTACATAAGTAAGCTGCCACAAGGGCCACCAAATAAAGTATGGTCAGACTGTAAGCGACAGTGGAATTTGTTTTTACGTCAGTTTATCCAAATGTCAGTGGAGGCGGAGGCATCTATCACCTGGCATTAACATGTCATGTCGGGGTGCGGCCACAGTAACCGCGACTCCACAAGCTAATTGTGGACTTTGGAATGCTACTGGCCACTGATTGGACAAGTGAAATGTCTTTTGAACGATTAAGCCGATTTTAATCAAACATAGCTAAGAACACTCACGCATACGCCACTTACCAAAAAAAACTACTTTATAATCATAATAAACAGGGCCTCTTCTTTAATTCTACGCACAATAAAACGAACAACGAAAAATCTGTCTGCCATCCGAACTGAAGGACTGATGACAGATTTTCTTTCTTTTGTCTTTTGTTAGTAGAATTAAAGTACCCCTCTGGGTAGGGCATGAATCCCGGGATCCCGGGATATCGTAATCCCGGGATCTCGGACGCAAAAGTTCGATATTATAATCCCGGGATTGAGTGATCCGATATCGAGATTTGAGCAATTTACTTTTTGGGTATAAATTAAGGTTTTTAGCTATATTCTTCCTCATGGAATAAATAATAAATAAATATAAATAAATTCTGTGAACAACACACAGCGCCATCTAGCCCCGTGGTAAGCGACTAAGCTTGTGTTACGGTGACTAGACAACGGATATAATACTTATATTTATTTTTCTTTTGTAAATACATACATATTATACATAGAAGGACACCCAGACCAGACACAAATATTTATTTTTAAGCATAAATACTTGCACCCGGCGGGAATCGAACCCGCAACCTCCTGCAATGCAATCGCGCTCTCGCACGACGCGCCACAGAGGTTGTCGGAATGATTGAATAGAACTATTAAAATTAAACCCAAATTGGTCTACCCCTGAGGAAGAGATCTGTCAAGATTTAGAAGCGTAGGGAATTGGTAAAATGTTTATAACAATAAAAGTAACTTGATTCATTGCAATTTTTAAGACAAGTATTTTTTATACAAGCTCGCATGCAAAAATTTTCTGCTAACATCATTTTAGTGGTGCGCCTAGAATTTGGCGCGAAAGTTAAGACACTTTCGGGTTTAGGCTATTTGTCTGCCATATTTCCAAAATGATGGGGTGGACGACCCTCGGGGTAACTTATTTACGTAATGAAACCACTAGAGTCTTAAGTATATTAAATATTTTAGATTTAACACACTTTTATTGTTTTCAATTCGCCTTTTTAACGATATCTAAAATCCCAGTATCAATCCCGGGATCCCGGGATTGAGCTCTTAATATCGATATCACCCCGGGATTGAAAACCTACCGATATTGCATGCCCTACCTCTGGGAGGCATTAAAAAGTCCTCGGACCGACGTTGATAAAATATAATAAAAGTAACGCAATAAAAACAGTATGAGTTAAATTGCAATCTAACATCGCGAAAACAAAAGAAAAATCTAAATCTTAATTAAGTTTACTCTTTAAATCGATAAAAAAGGCATCAAATACCTAATCCCCATCGTTAAAAACATAGTCCTGTTGATTTAAAGACGCAAATCAATCAAGATCGGTAACGGTAAACGGTTCATAAAACAATGAAGTCTTGACCGCTTGTCTCGTAAATTATAAAGGCAAGTAAATAATAAACGCGATTCCTCGTCTGATTTACCGACGTTTTCCGACGACTCAATAAACATTAACTTTTGTCCTTTCAAATGCTAATGTTTTTTTTTTATGTATTTAAGAAAAATAAAACGTTTCAATACAACATCGTGAAAATAGAAGAAAAATCTAAAATAAAACGAGTATAAAATCGGTAAGTACTTCCCTGGGCGGCCGCTTAAGTGTGGAATTATGCACAGTGAGAAGTCACTTGTTACGCGTGCTGCTTATCTATACCTACATATAAAATTCAAAGATCAGACTGATTGACTAAACTATATTATGTAAATGCAGTGCTCAAACCGCTGGCCTTCGAGACATGAAATTTGGAGAGTGTGATCTTTGTGGTGTGTAGGTGTCTACAAAGAAAGGGTTTTTGAAAATCCCGCGGGATCGGGACTTATGAGGTTGAAACTATGCTTGTATATACTTATATTATAAAGATGTAGAGTTTGGGTATATGGAAAGATGTTTGTCGGATGTGAAGATTTTTTTTGGGATATTTTTGTTTAACCATGACCACACCTTTCTTGGTGATATATTCGGAGAATAAATCCCTTTTTTACAAGCACGTAGGTATGTATGTACACACATCTAATACATACATCGCACTAATATTATAAATGCGAAAGTTTGTATGTATGTGTGTCAATCACGCAATATAACGGCTGAACGGATTTGACTGATATATGGCACACAGGTAATTTATAACTATAACTTGGATTAATGTAATAAACTTTTTAAATTCACGCGATTTGTTATCATAGTTACATTTTACCAAGTCTTTACCCCAAACCAAGCACTAGGCTTGTACTATGGGTACTAAACAAAGGATATATTACATATTATACACTTTTTTTTTGTAAATACATAGGTACACGTCATACATAGAACACTCAGACCAGAAACAAATACTTATTTTGAAGCATAAATACTGGCACCCGGCGGGAATCGAACCCGCAGCCTTCTACATTGCAGTCGGGCCTTCGCCCGCCGCGCCACAGAGGCTGTCAACAATAGGTCGCATATAACAAATAACCCTGTATCCCCACGAGAAAGAAATTACGCGGTAAAACCAGCGGGGTGCAGATACTATTACCTATTACATAATTTGTAAGTTACTCTTAAATTATTATTAACTTTTAAATGTGTTTAATAAGACTTGAAATATCACCTTTCAAACTTATTCAGGCAAATTTATTTCATTGAAAAGTCTATTTTATTTGTTTAATAATGAATGAATACCACTGAGAATAACCAGGCTTAGCTAGATAGGTACCTAGTTTTATATTATTTAGTACGTTACTTCCCTAAATAAATAACCTTTATTTGTGTAACTCTGCTTTGGAAATAAACCGTTTTCATTTTTTTAATTTATTTATTAAGGTGCATTTAGACCAAACGAACACAGAGCTAGAGCTAGAACACGAGCATTCTCTACGTCCGTTTACATTAAAAGAATATGACGTAGTGCGGCTAGAATGAGCATTCCTTCGTTTGGTCTAAATGCACCTTTAGGTGACGACCATATCTAACTAGTCGTCAGGCATTCATCAAACGTTCGTCGTCAACGGGCAATTAATAATTGTAAATCTATTTGTTTGGTGTGGATTTTAAAGCGTTTTTCTTTAAAGCGTTATTTTTCTATAATATCTATTATACTGTACCAGACATACTGCATTAGACAGTAGACACGTAGACAGTACAGTGATGGTGATGGGAGTGAAGTATCTGCCACGCGCGCGACGCGACGCCGACGGTGCCGGCTAATTGCCGGATTTGGCTGACGAGCCCGAGGTTACAGAAGTGTGGGGTCAGGGTGAGCGCGACTTGACACGTTTTTTGAACTTACTAATTTAATGTATAGCATGTTAAGAAAGTTGTTACTAACAAATGGATCAAAATACATCTGAGAGTAAACTAATTTATGTCACTGGCAACTGACTAAAGTAGTTCGCTTCCTTTAGGCCAACACTATAGGGTCGCTGTTTTAAAAAAAAAAGTGTTTCCAAAAAAATTCTTACTTAGTGGGATTCGAACTCGCGACTACTGGTAATTCGAACCTGCGCGTTTAACGATTCGCCACGGGTAAGCCACGTCGAAATTAAGAAAGCATTTTCTCGTGTTTTTGCGAGTAAAGCCTCGTTGCGACATCTGCCAAGTCAACTTTACAGTTCAACTCGGCTCGTAATTTTCTATTTACATAGAAATTATTACCTACAACGTTGAGATGACGCATCCCAAACATCTAAATTATATTTTCAAAAAGAGTATCTAATATAAGTGTGGTAAACACTTTAAGAAATAAAGTTTGGACTACAGAGTCGGTATAGTCTATCTTTACCAATTAGATACAAGGTAAGGTTTTCTAGGGGTTAATAATACCACAGTTTACCTAATAGTTAGTGCGCCTCCGTTCCCAAATTTATTGAATGTTTGCGAGGTCTACTGTTCGCGTACCAATATAATATTATATTTTCTCCAAGTCTCATTTTTAATTTTCATATTCCAATATTTGATTGAATGTTGATTGAATGTGTTTCCCGGAATTTGGGTAACTTGTTCCTAATTTATAGGGTTACCGCAGACGTGAGCACGGCGCCTCAATTTTAATATCTAAGTAAATTAGCGTTCTTAAAGCAGATGTGGGTAAAAGAAAGTAACACCCTTTTCAGCCAATTAGCTAAACATTGTCGATCCAAACCTAGCTATTTAATTAAATGGCTAAGTAAGGCCTCTATCAGCATACAGCAGCGCGAGCGTTTAATTAGCTCCTGTATCTACCCGCTACCCGCTACCCGCTGACACTTTGGCGTTAGTTCCCACGTCAAGTAGAGGAATGAATTTTCAAATGTTTTCGAGTTTTCTCGTCGTTCCCCAGTAATTTAGGAACAGTTGACGTTTGGATAATTACCTAACTTTACAGCTTTAACTTTGCTTGAAGGTTCCTTGATGTGTATTTGATTTTTATAGTGGAAATAAATATAAAGGTAAGCTTTGGTTAAACGTGAGTTAAACATACCATCTATTAGGTAAATGCATACTTGTACCTACTTTATTGTTGTCAAATATAATGAATTGTATATATAAAATTGTTAAAACTTAGCTTTCTCTTTGGTTTTCGCGATGTGATGTTGATTATGATATTAACTCATTTTTCGGTTTTAATCTCGTTGCTTTGTTTTGTTTGTAGCATCGTCGAAGCCTTTCATGTTGTAAAACCATAAGTGTCTATTTTTACGCAAAGATGATGATGATGATTGGGGGGTGATTGGGTTTCTTAAGGACTAGATTGAAAAATGCTTAGGAGACTAAATGCTCTCTTAAGAACGAGATTTCTAGGTCTTTCAAACCTCCTTAATAACCGTTTTACTTAAACTTCCTAAAAATTGAGTTTAAACTGAATTTCAAGTAGGTACATCTAATTCATCCTCCGGGGTTTAACAGGGAGCAACAGCCGTTTTAAACATCCTGATCAAAATTACAAATGTGTTTCATATGAAAAACGTATATCCTTAGATGAAAACAAATATAGTAGATACGGTAAATTCTAACATTACGTATTCGAAAAATGAGCTAAAAACACCTACATACATTTTCATAAAATTATTGTATTTAAAAACATTTGTCTTTAAGAATGATTCAGGCATTTATAAAATGAGCAAAAAAGGCATTCTGATGGATTTCAAAAGATAATCGTAGTGTGACAGCACCAACGGTTCGACATACAACTGAGGCTAGTGCGTCAGCTAGACGGAGTTTTATTGTCTCATTTTCCGAGACTAGTTAACGTATCTACTGTTTTTTGTTTTCATCTAAGGCTAAATCAAAGGAATACCAGAGTGAAAGTACACGAACCTCTCTTCGTATCGATATTACTCCCGCTCTCGCATTCCTTCAAGATTGAATATCATAAGACGAAAGCTATCAATAGGAATTGATACTGGATGTCGTTTCAGTATGAACGACGAATACATAGGTAGAAGTCGGTGACCTTGCATCTATTGAGGCTAGACTAGACAATGTAGATTTGTCGCGTACCTTTTATTATATTAGGCATTTTATCGGTCAATACTTGGATGGCTGACTGATAATTTGTGTGGCAAAAAATCATTTTCTCGAGCTCCTCCGTGCTTCGAAAGGCACGTTAAGCAATTAGTCCCGGTTGTTATCTCAGATAGCAGTCGTTAGGTCAAGTTAGAGACCTTAGGGCGACCCGAAAACTCTAACACCAGGTGAGTCACACCACTATACGAAAAGAAGAAGAAGACGGCATTTCGAGGTCTTTCCAGCTAGGCTAGCATGACAGCACGGAATACATTTTGTCAACATAAAGGTTCTGTTTCTTTTTGTCGTCGTTAGAGGAAAAGAGACTGAACTAGGGATATACTGGCGTTGAAAAATACTTTATGTAAGTATACATAAAGTATTTTTCAACGCCATATTTTATTATAATAAATGCAATGTGAATTATATCAAAAAAGGACTTTCGATGAGAACAACTTTATACTAAAGGAGGTTTTTGTAGAAGTGTAAATGAACAGCTTTTATCCAAACTGTTTTTTTAGAAAATTGTGAAACTTTTTGAAAATTATCCGAATTCGCACCTTTTGCTTGCACTGGCAAGTTACCTAACAACTAGCCCACGCAATGTTTTCGAAAGCAATTTTTGTTACAAGATTTTATTCCTTACAAAAATAGTTTCCAAGCATTTTCCAAGATGGTTCCTTTAGTTTACTTATACACCGCTGTATATTATGTTTGTTGTGGGAACATCACTCATGTGGTGCCGATATAAAGTAAATCCGAATCAGTGATAAACAATAGCTAGGTGAGAAGGATAAATAACCCAGAGATTTATTCCGTGCTCCGAATAAAGGGCCGAGCAAACATACTACCGTTCGAATATAAAGTAAGGAACGCAGTTTTATATATAGACGTGTTCGAGTATTTTTCTTAATGAATTTTATACCTAATCTTGTTTTTTTTTCCGTGTCATTATGGGAGTCTTTGTTTTTTTTTCGTGTAGTGGTGTGGCTCACCTAGTGTTAGAGTTTAACCGTGGTAGGAAGCTAGACAGTTGTATTCTTTTTTTTTGTGTCGATGGCGTAATTTAAAATACTCACTGCAGCATACGGTGATGTCGTTTCGGCGTGTTACGACCATTCTAAAAATGAGGTTCCACTTAGGTACACGTTGGACCACTTCTGATTGGACCACTTTATTAAAGTTAGTTGTTCAAAAATACAAACATGGTCCCTATTAAGTGTATAAAAATGAAGATTCTGAGTCAACATGATAAAAAGATATGGGCCAATTTAGATTTTCCCGAAATCTCGCAGGCACCTAGTGTATGTTAATTTTCTTTCCACATTTTTATTATTCAGATTTTTCTTTTTAGGTACCTAATTCTGCTGTAAGATCATGCTTTTCATTTTTATTTATTCGACGTCTGCGTATGGAGAAGGCAGATATTTATTTAGGAATTCACCTGTCCTATATACCTATACCTAACCTACCTACTGTAATTCGGTTTACCAACAAGTGCCCGTCCCATGTGATTGTAATAGGGTTTTGTTGGTTGTTATTTATTTTCAGGACCCTTTTTTGTATTTGATAAAATTAAGTTACGTAAACGCCTACTTACCTAATGAACTTGCTTTAAAATTAGGTACCGAAAATTTCTTAATTTTTAAGCAAGTTCGTTAGGTATTTTTATTTGATTCTATACTTTTCTATGAATCTCAGTAAATTTTGTCTCATTGATGGGACAAGAATGGAAATTTCATTATTGAATTCATTTTACTTACAATTTGGCCCATAGAAAATTATTATAGAGTAGTTGATCGATGTAAAAAGTCTGTTGTCTGACTAAAACAAAATAAACATGAGTAGGTACAACAATAAGACTAAAAATGTATAACTTAATTCAATTAAGAGGATAATCTCCATTCTCTTTCTCCATACAAACGTAGTTTAAATTTTCCTCCCTGGATAAAGACATTACAGCAAATATGTTTATGCCATAAAACTTATATCTGTTATGACTCTGCATCTACCTTTTCAGTTTTATTATTTTTTTATTTTTTATTATTATTTTAATAAGAAACTAAAAAAAATAAAGCGCCCTTATTTGTTAGGCATATGTAATACAAGTTACAAAATCAAATGCAAAATCAAGTCTTTATTAAGTTAAGGTTGGACTTACAATAAGAAGGTAAAATTAATATAAAACGTTGACTTTACACTGACTTCCAAATACTTGTGAAACTTTAGCAAATCTTAAAACATTAACAAACCAAAAAGAATCGTTAAACACGAAATATTGTAACATTAAATATCTGAAGAAAAACCTCATTTCCTCAAATCTTTGCGCTTCGTAATGACCTCCCATTAATTGTTCACTTTCATTATGAGAATCATTTTTATTGGACCCGAGGAGTGAGGGCTGTTCTTTGTCTAGTTGCCATTTTGTTAGGTTGCTCAGTCAGAGATTTAGACTTAAGATTTGATTTATTATTATCATCATGGCTGGCAGCTGGAAGGCCCTTAGGCTGAAATGATGATTTCAGCCTAAGGGTCGTCCAGCAGTGGACGAATAGGTAAGCTTATCCGTCCACTGGTAAACATAGGCCTCCCCCATACGACGCCACAAACAGCGATCCCTAGCCACCTCAATCCAACGACTTCCCGCGACTGCTATAATATCGTCGGTCCACCGAGTAGGTGGTCTTATTAAAATTTAACACCATCGATCGAAAGATTTATCATACGATTTATATTTTCCAAGAAACAGTTTTTTTTTAACTTTTTAAATTCACACGATTTGTTATTATCATGTCTTGGTCGCGAGGGGACTACAGTCCCCAGACCAGACCAAGACCATTGTAACATGGTTGAAACGTCGAGGTAAGAAAATAAATAATACGCGATAAAGACCCGGGAAAATGTAAATATGAGTTTTTTTTTAAATTAGTATGATTCTAGCTCGTATATTGTAAGGTTACTCAGTCAGAGATTTAGATTTATGATTCGATTTATTTTTTTCCAAGGATCAGGGTTTTTTTCATAATTTTAGTGCTTTTCGTCTGACACTAAATAAACTAAACTATCACGCACAATACATAAAGATCAATTCTTCACCAACCAAAAACGTTCCAAACGCAGTGGGCTCTATTTTCGGCTGCATATCAGCAGAGCCAGTAAAACAATAACAATGTAGATAAGGTAGGTAGGTATAGAAGTGTGGTGTGGCATTATCGAAGTAAATAATGAGATGCAGGAACCGCCGCGCGTCCGTTATCGGACACCGCTGGTCGCCGAATGTAAACTAAACGCTAATAGATTATGCTAAACTAGGGGTTATTTGGAGGAACGTTCCTACCAAAATATATTTCGCAGATGAATCTCGATTCTCGTAGTCGAGGTCGTCGGCCATCTTAATATTTTGATGAATCAGTGCGCACGCCCGGCGCGGTCGGTAGCCGGATGATCAGTGTGCGAGTGAGTGAACGAAACACCTCAACCTGTCTTTCCGACTGACCGAACTACTGACTCAAGAGAAACGTCAATGTCAATATCATTCAGTCTGTCAACTTCTCAATGACGTCATTCGAAATAGTTCTCAACCTTACCACCAGATGTAGTCGCTTAGTTATAGCCTGGCCCAATAGATGGCGCTACTTGTAATCGAATAACACTTATTGCCCTTACACGGCCATTCTGACACTAGCGCGTTCTCGCGCTTTTTCTGCAGGTCCACAACACACAGGGCGGGTAGCTCCTGTTACAGACTAATCTTCACAAAGTGTACAGATTCTAAAGTATTCGGCTTGCGCAAAACTGAGCCGTCATTGTTACGCATCTTACAAGAACTTACAAGAAGCACGGGGCTTCCAATGCACAAATGTCCATATGAAGCGCGGAGCTTCCGATGTGCAAACACTCGCATGAAGCGCGGAGCTTCCAATGCACAACTGTCCACATGAAGCGCGGAGCTTCTGATGTGCAAACTCTCGCATGAAGCGCGGAGCTTCCAATGCACAACTGTCCACATGAAGCGCGGAGCTTCCAATGCACAACTGTCCACATGAAGCGCGGAGCTTCCCATGTGCAAACACTCGCATGAAGCGCGGAGCTTCCAATGCACAACTGTCCACATGAAGCGCGGAGCTTCCCATGTGCAAACACTCGCATGAAGCGCGGAGCTTCCTTGAAGGTTATCTACCTAATCACAAAAACAATTTTGTGTTTGATAGCAACCATTTATTAGACATAAAAATTAGTAGTAAGTAAATTAGTAGTAAAAAAGTAATTGCCTTAGCAATCTGGTTATTCATGAAAGGTACTCTTAAAATCAAAATAAACGTAAATTAAGCAATAAAGCTGCATTTTAATAATGCAACACGTCTAACATAAAGCAACATAAGGACATAAAAAGTAATCAAAGTACGTAACACTAAATAATAAGGCCTTAGCAATCTGGGCATTCAAGAAAGGTACTCTAAAAATCATTAAATTAACGTAAACTAAGCAATAAAGCTGCATTTTAAAAATTTGACACGTCGAACATAAAGCAATATAATGGTTGTAAAGCATTGTAATCTTAGAATCTAAAAATGATAATGAAATTTTAAAAATGAGCTTAACGAAATAATTATTTTGCGTGTTTATGACTTCAAATCGCAGTAAACAAAAACAAAAAGCTTAGTAAAACTAACACTCGCTCAAAGCATTACTGTCCTCGTCATCAAGTTGATTTGAAACGTCCGGTAAGCCTGAGGGAAATTTACGCAGCTTTTCATGGCAGACGTACTGCACACGGCCTCCAGATATCGATTCAACTCTGTAGCTTTCATTATCGCAAACCTCGATAACTTTACAGGGGTTAGAGAACTTTTCTCCTAACTTCGTAATTATCCTAGGGTTCTTTTCGACAAGGACAACGTCTCCGACGTCAAATGGACGCACCTTAGCCTTACCTTTGTCGTAACGAGCTTTGTCAATAAGTGCCTGCTCGTCCATTCTGACCTTAGCGTCACGTCTAATTTCGAAAAGGTCCAGCTTTTCATATTCGTGAACCAACGCGTTAATTCGCGGTGGACTTCTATTACAACCCATCAACATTTGCAATGGACTTTTACCCGTGCTCTTCGAGACTGTACAATTTATTGCCAGTTGGATTTCGCCTAAGGCGGATCTCCATGATCTGTGCTCGTGGTTTTCGGCTATTGTGAAACAGTTAGTGAGAACGGGCATAAACCTCTCGACCTGTCCGTTCGCACAACTGACGCCGCTCGCGATCTCATGAAATTCGATGGACCACTCATCACACAGATCCTGGAACTCCTTTCCAGTGAACGATGTTCCCTGGTCGGCGATTACCCTTTTCGGGGTCCCGAATAATGACACAAACGATCTCAGGGCATTACACGCCGATTTAGAAGTTAAGTCTTTAACGGGAGTGAGATAACAGTATTTCGTGAAAGCGTCGACGATTACTATGACAAATTTTTGGTGTTCCGACTACCCGTTAACTTACCGCTAGTATCAATATGCAAGGTATGTATTGGCTCAGGAGTCTTCTCTATAGGGTGCAAAACTGATTGTCTAGCACCTGACGGTTTCTTGTTCACCTTACACGGGAGGCATCGATCGACATAAGTCCTAACGCATGTAGTCATGTTTGGGAACCAAAAGTGTTCCCTTATTTTGGTAAGAGTTTTATCCCATCCTAGATGTTTCAGATCGTCATGAAACCGTTGAATTATTTGCCATCGATAATTTTTGCGAACTATTGCACGTGACAGGGTCTTCTTATCGACTTGAAAGTTCTTATACAACAAGTTATTTTTAAGGACGTACGACGACCTCAAAGTGGAGTCTAGAGTGTCACCTTCAATAGCCTGAATTATTTTATTTATATCGGGATCTAGACGCTGTTCGGCTTGCAGCCAGTCATTGCGAACCTGGACGACGTTTACCTGAGATGAACAATCAGCCGACACAGCGGGATTCCTACTAAGGAAATCTACATGAGGTATTCTCTCGCCCTTGCGGTATTCTACCTCAAAATCAAAACATTGCATAAACTCCCACCATCTGTGCACCCGGGGGGTCAGGTCTTTTTTGTGACGAGAAGCTTTTAAACTATTACAGTCCGTGATCACTTTAAAACGTCTACCTAACAGATAGTGCCTAAAATGTTTCAAGGCCTTAAAAACTGCTAGAGTCTCCAGCTCATAGCTATGATAGCGGCTCTCCACTTCAGTAGTCCTCTGGCTGTAATACTCAACGACCTTAAGATGAGATTCGTGTTTTTGTAAAAGAACCGCACCATAGCCGAGTGAGTTGGCGTCTGTATGTACCTCAATTTCGCGTTCGGGATCGAAAATAGTTAACAACGGCGCTGATGTCAAATGTTTGACTACTGTTTCACGAGCCCTAGCGTGGTCATTTTGCCAGTCCCATTTCGCGTCTTTTTGTGTAAGGCGATACAGGGGTGCCATAACCGAGGAAAAATTGGGAACAAACTTCCTAAAATACCCTGCAAGACCATTGAATTGACGTAGCCCCTTCACATTATTTGGCAAAGGAGCGTTGGCAAGAGCCTCGACTTTTTTGGGATTTGGCCTGAATGTCCCCTTAGAAATAATGTAGCCTAAATATTCTACGGACGTTTTGAGGAATTTACATTTGTTCCAATTGAACGAGAATCCTGCGCTCGCAAGTTCGTGCAAAACTTGTTTTAAATGTTGGAAAGCTTCTTCTTTCGTTTTTGAGAAGATGAGCACATCATCCATGTAGACTGTGGCTATTACGTCTCGTAAATTACCTAGCGCCTTGTTTATCGCCCTCTGATAGACGTCAGGGGCATTGCAAAGGCCAAATGGCATTTTAAGGAACTCATAGGAGCCATCCGGTGTCACGAACGCAGTTTTCTCGATCGAATTGTTATTTACAGAAATAGGGATTTGATAAAATCCTGACGCCATATCAAGAGTCGTGAAGACGGAAGATTGCCCTATAGTGTCTAATTGTTCCGATATTAAAGGCAACGGGTAATTGTCTCGAACGGTATTAGAGTTAAGCTCTCGGTAGTCGATGCAGAGTCTGTCCAAACCATCCTTCTTCTTGACAAGGATGGCTGGACTCGAAAAAGGGGATGAGCTTTCGCGTACTATGTTTTTCGATTGTAAGTCAGCAATAATATCTTTCATGGCCTTGCGTTCGCAAGGAGCTAGGCGATACGGATGGCGTTGAACAATTTTGTTTGGATCTTTAAGCCTAATTTTCATTACACCTGTGCTTACAACCGTCTGAGAATTTCCTTTAACGAAATTGTCATTAAAACTTTCAATAATAGTCCGTAAACGAGTAAATTCATCAACGTTAGTCAAATCAGTATCAATTTTGTCTATATCGGCACTCTGCAGCGCGCAAACGTCTGCGTAAACTTCACGAGTAATACTAACACCTTGGTTACTAATAACTAAGCTTATACCGGGTCGGGTGAAAACGTCTCGACCAATAATGACATCATGAGGCAACGAGTGCGAGTCTACAACCACGAAACCTACCTCAACATGAACATCATTGATTTCAATAGGCAGGGTGATACGAGTAAACGAGTGTGTAGAAGCTGAACCGATACCAGTTAGGCGCGTAAACACAAAATCTCGTGGCCCGGTCATCTCATCAGCAACTGGCTTACGAATGAGTGAGCAATCAGAGCCGCTATCAACAAGAGCTTGTAATTTAAATTCACCAATGACAATTTCGATTAGTGGGGCCTCTGACTGCACACACACGTTAACGGACTTTGTATCAATAGGTTTCTTAAACTTTTCATCCCTCTGCTTTGAAAAACACACCTGCTCTGTGTGTCCCATCTTACGGCAGTAAGTGCATTGAACTTTTTTATCAACAGGCACAGATTGCGAGCGTTCTTTAACAAAAATGTCTCTAGTTAATGGACGTGATTTACAGTTACGTTTATAGTGCCCCACTTTGCCGCAATTGTGACACACAGGGCGGTCCTTTGAGTCAAGCTTACGACGTTTATAGTCACCAGGTACGAGATGTGTAGCAAGAGGGCGCTTATTACTTTTAAGATGTGGGTAGGTACCAAGGTGCCTATCCAACAGAACAAAATCGTTGGGGGTATTTTTTAAAAGATCGGATCGTACCTGGTTGTCCGAAATACCTGATATGACTACTTCTATCTTGTTTGGTTCGCTCCAGGCCGTCTGCAACCGGTCGATCATCGCCAGCTTGTTGGTAGAATATTCCACGTAGGTTGACGCCTGATCGCTCGTGTACTGCACCATGTCCCGGAAAAGATCGTGAAATCGCTTCGTTTCCGCAAACTGTCGTGACAAACGTTCCTTCGCTTCGTTCCACGTGTTACACAAAGGGTAGGATTTGGATGCCCATTTACGAGCACGGCCGCGCAGGTGGGTAAATGCGGCGTTTCTGGTCTTTTGTCTTTAGTAGTTTTGGTCTTTAGTCTGTCCAACAGTTTCGGTTCCACGATCACGAAAAGTCTCCATCATACTACGGAAAAATGACGACCACATGTCGGGATTTACGTTAGGGAGACTGCCATCGTTAGATAATGGAGCGCCCCCGGTGTCGCGTGTGGTTGATTGACCCTCGTTGTTCGAATTACAATCGTCGTTGTTTTCGGTAGAACGGGCCGTTGAATTTCGAAAATATGCCTCGCTCGTGCTAGCAGGGGGTTGGGAAAACAAATCGGAAGAATGTCGTTCCGATCCCACCGCTGCTTTCGCAGATGAATCTCGATTCTCGTAGTCGAGGTCGTCGGCCATCTTAATATTTTGATGAATCAGTGCGCACGCCCGGCGCGGTCGGTAGCCGGATGATCAGTGTGCGAGTGAGTGAACGAAACACCTCAACCTGTCTTTCCGACTGACCGAACTACTGACTCAAGAGAAACGTCAATGTCAATATCATTCAGTCTGTCAACTTCTCAATGACGTCATTCGAAATAGTTCTCAACCTTACCACCAGATGTAGTCGCTTAGTTATAGCCTGGCCCAATAGATGGCGCTACTTGTAATCGAATAACACTTATTGCCCTTACATATAGTACCTACTTAGTTAGTAGAAATCCACCGAGTACTCGTTTACTACTCGGTGTACTCGGCGGTTTTTTCACTACTCGTACTCGGCCGATTAACTCGGTTCATGGGCCGAGTACTCGGTTAAAATCACGCCTCACAGTTATGAGGCAAAATTAAGGGAAACCAAACATATTATTAAAAATAATCAAGAGAGATTGTTAGCTAGACATTGTAGCAATTTAAAAAGAAAGTTTACACTTTTAATATTTAAAAAAAAATGAAGGCAGGTATGATGTAGGAGAACAAGGGTTTCTGCGCGTTTAGGTAGTCACGGTGCCCGCAGCAAATAGCTACTTGTTTTTGCACTCAGAGCATTTGTATGGAACCGAGTAACTCGAGTACTCGGTCCGACCGAGTGATGTTCGGTACTCGGTTATTTGGTAAAACTTGTACTTGGCTATTTTGCCAGACTTGAAGTAGAGACGCGTCCCTTGCTCGGTCAATTATATTATTATTAAGGTTAGGTATTCGGCCGTTGAAAACTTATTAATATAATATTGTCCCGTCTATTTGTTCCCATCGGTTACCGAATATGCAGATGGTCTACTCTTATAACGAACTCGACATTGTCACTAAATATAATCAAAACAATGACATAGACTGATGATCGAAATTGAAACAAAAGACAATCGGGGTACGAACAAAAGACGATCGAAGTACAAACAAAAGTTAATCATTTATCGTTTTAATATCGTACGTCAGAATAGACCCGAGCTGGCTGCAATAATGTATCTCAAATGCGTTTAGCTAGCTAATTGCTATGCTGTCCGTAATACAACAATAAACATAGTCACTACATCACAAACTGTAGCCGAAACGTTACATTTATTTAGGGTTTTAACGGCTTTTAGGTTGCTTTCACGTAAATATATTTAGTTTATACCGTTTTATGTCCCTGGGGAAAACTTAAATTATTGCGCATAAAATCGGTATATGACAAAGCAAAATAGACTTTGCACGTTAAATAAGTGGTTCTGGTTGTAATCTTCGATATTAGTTAGGTCAAGTTATAGGCGACGTGAAAACTTTAACACTAGGTGAGACACACCACTACACGGAAATAAGAAGGAAGAAGGAGAACTCAAACTCAAAAATAGGTTTATTATTCCATTTATTACAGATATTCACATAATCGTTTTGAATCAATAATCTAGTGTGTCTTCGAAACGCAACTTCCAATGATAGGAAGACATAAGTAACTCATGGTATTTTTTTGCCGTGTACATGTGATTCACATTGTCGCTTATTTAGAACTATAGTAACCTAGAACTGGAGCAATAATGAAAACAGCACTATTAGCGGTTTAGGCTGTGCGTTGATTTATCAGGCAGTCAGTCAGAATCAGGACAAGATTTAACAAATAAATAACCTAATATTTGGTAAAACAAAATTGTTTAGTAGTGTTATTTACAAATGTATAGAATGGAGGATACTGGAGTAAAATTTGTTCAGGTGAGAGTCGAGCGTCGTAGAATTGATACCTTGGTAACATAAGACTGCAACATTAACTATGTTGGCTTGGATGAGGCTTTTTTATATTGAACAAATAATAAAAAAACCGGTCAAGTACGAGTCGGAGCCAGGTGTTAAGAGGAGTATATACGCCAACGACCTTGAAACTGAAAATCCCTGTCGGGCTCATCGAAAATTGTTGATTATTTCATGACGGAATGTCGTAGAACTTTTTTTTGTGCACAGATTATAGGTGACATTGTTTCCTACATTTTGGTGTAGCTTTAAGACAAGAACCTCCTATTGGTGCAAAGCCTATCCAAATTTTAGACAAAAAATGTCTGATTTGGCTAAAATGTCGATAGGCTTCAATACGTTTAGACATATTTGTATGGAAACTGCACTAAAACATCGGAAACAATGTTGCCTACAATCTGTACACAAAAAAAAGTTCTACGACATTCCGTCATGAAATAATCAACAATTTTCGATGCGCCCGACATGGATTTTCAGTTTTTCAGAATAGGGCCCTTAATCTATATATCCTGCTACCCAAACGATAAGGATAATTTCGGCAAGTTCCTAGCGTCTTCACGGGTTACCTCTAGGAGTCTACGAGTAACTACTAGGCATGCCTTTTAAGTTCTGTCGTTTGTATATTTGCCGCCAATTTTAAACTTAGAACTTTTCAAAATTCAAATTTGTTAGAATTTCAAAACAATTGAAAGCATTAGGATTAATGCAATTGTTTAGTCACAGCGTTGGTTTGAATCTGTCAGGTCACGTACGAAAATGAATCTTACTAAGGAAAATGTTCGTGCAATAATTTTCTATAACTTTCGAAGAGGCCTCACGCGACTTCAGTGTTTCGAAGAGTTAACATCTGTATTCCATGATAAAGTCCCATATCTGCGGACCATCGAACGCTGGTATTTGGAATTTGAGCGTGGACATACCACACTTAGTGACAAATCTCGTGAAGGACGTCCAAAATCCGCCTTCACTGAAGATAACATCGTTGCTGTGAGACAACTAATCGTCGAAGATCGTCATGTGACATATCGAGAGATAGAGGCGTTATTAGGCATCTCAGGGACAACCATTCAAAAGATATTGCATGAGGCGCTTGGTGTGAGAAAACTAGTTTGCCGTTGGATCCCGCATTTGCTTTCCGACGATCATAAGGCGGCCCGCGTCAGATGGTGTAAGAAAACTCTTCAGAGGTTCAACCGAGGAGAGTCAAATCACGTCTACGACATCATTAGTGGTGACGAATCTTAGATCTATGCCTACAATCCTGATTCCAAACAACAATCTACAGTCTGGGTTTTCCAAAACGAGCCAAAGCCGACTAAAGTTGTTCGTTCTCGAAGCACTTCAAAGAAGATGGTGGCTACGTTCGTGGCGAAAACCGGTCATGTTGCGACGATTGCACTTGAAGATCGTAGAACGGGTAATGCGGAGTGGTATACCACAGTTTGTTTACCACAAGTCATCGCCGAACTTCGGAAATCTAGCCCAAAGCGACGCATCATCCTGCACCATGACAACGCAAGCTCACACACCGCTCGTCAAACGATTGAGTATTTGAAGCAGGAAAACGTAGAAATTCTTGACCATCCTCCATACAGTCCTGACCTAAGCCCTAACGATTTCTTTACATTTCCTAAAATTAAGAAAGCTCTTCGTGGTCAAAGGTTCCAGTGCAGTGAAGAAGCGGTCGACGCTTTCAAGTCAGCCATTTTGAACACCCCCACTTTGGAGTGGAATAAATGTTATAATAACTGGTTCGAGCGAATGGAAAAGTGTATTAAACTTCGTGGTGAATACTTTGAAAAACAATAAAAGGTACTATAAGGTTATATAGTTTTTTTTTCTTCAAACGACAGAACTTAAAAGGCAGGCCTCGTATAGCGAAAGTTATTGTTATTAATCCTTTAATTTTTATTAAATAAAAAAATGAACTCCTATTTTCCTTGGTCACGGCATCACGCCTGAACGGCTGGACCGATTTCGCTAATTCCTTTTTGGTTGTGTTTGCTATTGTCTGCATGGAGGTTCTTATGAAAGAAAAAATGCTGAACCGATTTTGATGAATGTGGGTATGGAGATAGATACTTATTAGTCCTATTACCTACATCTGTCGGGTTGACTAGTTGGTTAAAAAAAACAACAATCTTTCCTTGTAAACATATCACCTCAAATAATGTTCTCATTGTTCGCAAAGAGCTTATCGGTGTCGTAAATACGTTTCTATTTGATTCAGTTCTCCCGTTCCTACCTCGAGAGCTACTGATTTACTTTGAGACCAGATTGTAGAGAGATTGCGAGCTTTTCATAGAGATTGCGATTTAGACTGTCGTCGGCATCCGGTGCAGATGGACTTGATTCCACGGCTGTACCCACCTTAATTGCTTTCCAAGCTTTAGCACGTTCGGTGAACTAAAGGCTGAACTAGAACTTAGTTACTAGCCCCAGTAATCTAGTAGTAAAACTAAGTTGTCCGCGTAGACGTTTACAACAACCTGCCGTCGTTTACTAAACTTTATTTACAAGGTAGGTATGATTCATACACGTGTGAAGCCGAGGCGATATATCTATCAATTCTACTAAAATTATAAATGTGAATGTTTGTGTGAAAGAAAGTATGTTTGTTACTCCTTCACGCAAAAACTATTGAACAGATTGCAATGAAACTTGGTATGAAGATGGTCTAGCTAGGTTAACACATAGGCTACTTTTTATCCCAATATTACCAAGGAATTGGAGCTTACGCAGGTAGAACCGCGGGGCGCACCTAGCTTATTCTAATACAAAGAAAACTACAGTACAGCTGTACAGGTTTTTTTGACATTTAATATTTTAAATTCGTATCCGTAAATAATAAGATAAATTCCACTAAAAGTTGCGAAGAAGAAAAATAAATAAATAAAGATAATTAATTTGATTCACAAATTTTTGCACTAGAGGGGTTTAAATATGAAATAATTAAAATTGTGAGTTATTTTAAGACGCGCACTCGGAAGACGTTATTTTAATTTCCTTAACTGTAAGAGCGCACATAATTTGGATGTTTTTTATTTCATTTTTCCATAAAGAAAAATACTGCCATGATTCTAAACTGCGACCTTCGGCATAAAAGTCGAGGTATCTTTTACCGTTTGTTCTCAACGACCACCGGCTGCATTGCCACATTTGCCACGGTGGCCGTCGGGAACTTATTATTGTAATCTTGCCTCGTCCATTTCCATCGACCACCGCAATTGTAAAAATAAATATACCTACCTACCTACTTTTGTAATACCTAAGATCGAAAAACACACTAGAAAATGATTTTGATAGAATAAGTACCTAAACTTAGGTTTCTGTATGTTTGGAAGTGTTTCGAGGTCTGAAAAAACATCGAAATGTAGTGTAGGGTATTGATAAAATGCTTAATATGGTAAAAGCAATACAATTAAAACCAGAAAAATGAGTTCAATTTGAATAAGAACTTATCACCGTTTGTGAGTTCAAAAGTCTAAAGTAACAACGACCAAAGTTGACTCGATCATAGTTTGTATTGTACTATCATAGTTACTCGTAAACTAAATCATTTTCAACGGAGCTAGTTCACAAGTTCATTAACTGTCAAAACAAGTTGCGTTCAAGTTTGTGTGCAACTTGGGGCTACTCAGACGAGACTGGATAGTGGACCGACAAACAAAAACTAGATTTTTCTTCTGTTTTCGCGATGTTGTATTGAAATTAAAGACAGTTTTCGGTTTCTGGTCCATGGTTCAGGTGTAAAGGTCTCGAAACGTTGTGCTTTGGAATAATGCTAAAAGTAATAAGCACCACGCGATTAAAACCGAAAAATTTCTTTAATTTCTAAACAAAAACTACTTAATAAAGAAAACGTTTCGAAACATTGAGCGTTAAAATAATAAAGAAAATACAATTGGATAATCGTCGAGGCTTTAAATCTATAGTAATAATAATTATAATGCGAAAGTAACCTTGTCTGTTTGTTACGATTTTACGCCTATACCGCTGAACCGATTCTGATGAATTTTAGAATAGAGATAGATGGGATTTTTGTCGTTTGACTATTGTTATTTTTTTGTGAATAACTAACAGTGAAGCATCTAAACATAGCTATTTTAATTTTAGGTGAATCACTTAAAGTGAATCGGAGTTCCGTTTGAGACGCCTTGGTGGACGCGAGGTCCTAATTTTATTTTCGTGAAACCCAGTTATTTTGCTTGTAAATTATTTAATTTTGTTAGCATATTTATCCATTTAGTTTCGTGAAAGATAACGAGTGTATTGAAAATAAAATATCAGTGCCGAACATGGAGTTATCGTGTTACAAACAGATGCTCACGTGGAGTTGCAATAAAATTCGCACCATTTTTATTGTACTCGCCTACCCGCATTCTAAAAATAAATACCTAACACTTAAAACACGTAATATTGGCCCTAATTGCCCTTAAATGATGGCAGAAAGGCCATAAATAAAGAACTGAACTGAACTAAAGTGAATCAATAATGAAATGAATGAAAAATGAACTGTCTAAAATCGCCTTCAGGTCGCCAGTCATTCTTCTTCTTGCTGACTATATAACTATCGGCAGATTGAAAGTCTGCAGTCTGTGGTCTGCGTCGAGTCTATAAGCTATATAATCTCCGATATGGTAACTTAAATAGGTGTGTTATTATAAAATTTACCAATAGTTTCGAACTAGAACGTAGGTATAGAGGTTCTGATTTTAAGACTTTTAACTTTAGCTATTTGAGTGTGGCGCATTTTATTACTGATCGTGTTCTAAACTAATCTACAAAGCCAGTGGAAATTAATAGGTAAATTAGTGGTACTAGTAAGCCCTAACATAATGTGTATAGCTAGTATACATTTCATGTTTAGTAATAATAAATAACACGATATTTTTCTAAGTGTTTTCAACGTTTTGGAAATTCAACATTTTGGCACTAAAGGGATTTTTAGGTATTTTAGAATCCAAGCATAGCCGTAAGAAATCAAAGACAAACTAACCCGCAAAATGACTGCTATGACAAGTCGGGAAGCTAATCTTTCTTCCTTTTCGTATAGTGGAGTGGCTCACCTATTGTCAGTTAACACGAAACAATTATTTTTACTATTTACGTTATTGCAAGAAAAACATTCACGCTACAGTCGTCGTCGTTTCTCTTACAAAACTCCAAACATATTGACAATATCGATCTCCATTCGTCTGCGAACACATCACATTCAGGGATTGCATCCAGGAGAGCGGTAATTGTCTTGAAGCTGCTTATAATAAGAGGAGTCACCCTAGGGCCTCTAACTGGACCTAATGAATGCTATCAGAGATAACAAACGGGACCAACTGCGAAACGCGTCTTCCGAAGCACGGAGAAGCTGGAGAAAATGTTATTGCCACAATGTGTGTGGCAATAACATTTTCTCCAGTCGGTCACCCATCCAAGGAATGATGCCACAGACACACACCGTAATAACCCCCCTTTTCCGACAGTGGTTTAAAAACGTCCACTCACACGATGGTCTTTAAGTAACTTACATTCGGCTTTCGAGATTATGTTCGAATCGACGTCGTATAAATGGCTCATAAAGATGGAGGTCGGGAGTTTTCTCCAATTCATGGAGTTTGAATATTTGAACGTTCGATATTTAAACGTTGATGGAAAAGTGCAAATACTTCCGGAAGCTACTGCTTCCGCGAACTGAATATGAAAGCGGTTTCTGGTTTACTTACGTCTTCAGAACCGATTTTGTGAAGTGATTTTTCAATAACTGAAAATTATAACTGAGCACTAAAAACTTTTCATTATCATTAAGTATACCTAACTTTTACAACCTCTGTGGCGCGACGGGCGAATACCCGGCTGCAATTAAGAAGGTTGCGGGTTTGATTCCCTCCAAGTGGAAATATTTAAGATTAAAAACAATGACAAAGAACTAGAAATATTTCAAACAAAATCGAATCAAATCACTTATATTTCATTTAGTAACAAAGAAATTAGAATTACAATTGAAAATTTCAACTTCATAGGAAAACACTGAAAATTAGTAACGGGATATTTTTCAGTAATTGAAATTGAAAACATTATGTTCCGCCATTAATTATAACTGGGTTTTAGAGACTATAATACCTATCGTTATTTTTATTATCTACTGAAAATTTCCAGTGAAACTTGTCAGTTTACTGTAGGTACTAAACTAAATAGTTTTATGACTTATCAAAATAAATCCAAGTCCTATACAGGGTGAACCGTTTAAACGGACCTTCAGGGGGATATCCTAAACTATAAATATAGTAAAATATGCTGAAAGGAGTCGTTTCCCCGACTTTGCCAAAAACTAAAATGGCATATTTAAAAAAAAATGTCATTTTTCACGGTTTACCACACTATGTTTGTTTTCAGGATTTGATCTATATCAGCAACACTATCGATCAGTACCTACAGTAATATAGGATGTTAATTTTTTTTGCAAAAAGACAAGTTTCGATTTCTGGCTAGGCTAATGAATTTTTCAAAAATCTAAAACTGCAGTTTTAATTTTTGTCAAAATCGGGGACGCAGCTCTTTTCAGCATTTTTCGCTATCTTATATAGGTAGTTTAGGATATTCTCCTGAAGGCCCATTTAAATGGTTCACTCTGTATATTAGGTAATTTATTATTGTAACACTGTCCAAATTTCAGCTCTCTACTATCAGCGGTTAAGGCTGTGCATTAATCAGTCAGTCAGTCAGGACAAAGCATTTTATAGGACGCTTTATACCTAACATATAAAATATGATTAACAGATGACTAACTTATGTAACGTTTGTCTCTGTCTGCCAACTTTGAAACTTCATGTCACAGTAAAAGACAAAAAATAGGTACATAGTTTATTCAGCTGTAAATTAGTGTTTAATTAGTAATCATAATCATATAATTTATTTGGCAAACATGGGTTTACAATAGGTTTTAAAAATAAATACAGTATGATCAGGCCATGTTTCACTTTACAGTTTGCAAAATTTTGTATTTATTTAAAAATGATGTATGTATTAAATAAAATCATTAACAAGTTCTAAACACATAACTAAAACTAAAATTTGTCTTCCATGTATTCTCTTATGCAATAATATGGTTATAAGTTACGGGCTAGAAGATTGTGCGTTCGGTTTTTATGGTTTGGTTAGGTACTAACTAACGGTTAAATTCGTCTTCTTTCATCTTATGTAGGTACTTATTATGTACTTAAATCTTTGTTATGTTTAAGGAATTTCAATTTACTTGTTTTCGCATTACAGAAGCCCGACTCGCTTTGTCAATAACAGATTTAATTTAACATCTCCTTAACCTTAAACAATGTAAAACGTTGTACGGTATTTACGGTAAATAACAAACGGAACGAAATTTCCGTCATTAGCAAAGAAATTCAAAATGAAATTTCTCAAAGTGTTGTAATATTTTACTTTACACAACAGCTGATGTAAACAACAACCAGTTCAATTATTTGAAATTTCTAAGAAATCGTCTCATCGGTAGAATGGTGATGTCCAGTGTTTAATCGCATCAATCTGAAATTTATATAATATCTCATTTCAGGAGTGAATTTATTTATTATGTACTATATATTTTGTTTTACATAAAAAATTAAATATTACAGGACACCGCTATCTAGCCCCAAACTAAGGCAACTAGGTTTGTACTATGGGGACCAGACAGTGGATATCTGTATTTCCGAAATTCAATGATTGACTCAACTATAATATGTGGTGTTTAGTTATCCTCTAAGAAGTGATTTTACGAAAGAATCGGGACTTACGCGGTTAAAACCGCGGGATACTGCTAGTCTACACTAATATTATAAAGGGGAAACATTTGTATTTTTGTGTGTATGTGTGTGAGTGTCGTATGTTTGTAATGAATAAACTCAAAAACTACTTGACCGATTTCAAAAATTCACCTAATGAAAGCTACAATATGGAGAAGTACCTAACATAGGCTACTTTTGATCCCGATATTCCCACGGGATCGGAACTAACGCGGGTAAAACCGCGGGACGCAGCTATATACTACATTATAATACTTTTTGTTGTTGTAAATACATACATAATATCTATATCTGTTATAATATATTATAATGGATATTTATAGACACATCCAGAATCAGAAACAAACATAACAAATCACATGCTCAGCAGTACAAACTTGCTTCTAATTTCTCTCAACCCCGGAGCAAGTAGGTTAAGGTTTGTCAAACAATAATGACCAAATCCTAGAAAGAAGGCAGTTTTCTCTAATATTACGGATTCAGGGCGTGATCCATCAACAGGGATTAGTCCGTCCCGAGATTCGCACAATCCAGGCCCGGATTAAGGAAAGGGCGGGCGAGGGCGACCCGCTAATTACTGTCACTCGGTCACGATCGCTGTTTGAATAATCGACGTTTTAAACAGGTTTGTTTTGGGGATTAATTAAATTTCTCTTAATTAATTTGCTACGGTGTGATGGGATCTATTATAATCTTTAATTTAAACAGATTGGATGTGATATTATAATGATTTGAGTAGGATCGTGTGAAATGTGTTATTAAGAGGTTTTTGCCTGACTTTAATGATTGACTCGCTTTCAATAACGATAGTAAAGTGATGAGTTACAAATGTTTTGTTTCGATTTTTTTTTTACTTTGAATCTTCATGACACGGTAAAAGACAAAGCATTGCGTAAATATTTCTAGCTTTACATAGTTTATTGTTCCGTTTAGTTTAGTATGTAAGCAACAGGGCAGATTACAAACTTGATAAACAATAAACATTAAATCAATACTTTTGCTCTGGAGCTTAGGCTAAAGTATTGATAAAACTTAGACCGACTAATAAATGTAAATGTTTGTGAGTTTAAAAAAGGTATGGGGGTAGATGGCGCAACCACGAGCCTCATTCGTAAAATATGAAAAAGGCGTAAAAGGTTATATTCCACCCTGTGCCTGTGGCTTGAACTTAATATTTGGCGCAGTTGGTGAGCAAGGAGCATTGAATTTGAGAACATTTTTTAAATACAAAGTTATGTTAGTACCTAAGTTATTATCTTACTAAAAAGTAGTTAACTAATTGCGATGAAACTTCATATGTAAGTATTTTAAAATAAAATCTGGAAAATTAACTAATCGTTTAAAACCACTGGCCACATCTATATTATTATAATCTCAACATAAAGTCGCATAACCCCGCTACACTTCTTAATCCGTCCCTGCTATATCCCCATTCGCAATCTCAAGAACGTCTGACAATTTTAAGCCCATGACTTCAAGGCTCCCACGCGTTGCTAATTAAGATAATTACTATCAATTAGGGTTATTTTATTATGAGCTGCATGGAGAAAATGTTCTAAAATTGTTGGAGCGTATTTAGTTGCTTGGGCAGGATTTTGAGCTTTACAAGCATGGGGTTTTATGATTGTTTGCTTTTCATGATTTTTAATGAAAGTTTTAATATGTTACTTCAGTTTATCGAAGCTAATATCTTACCTTGATAATTGCTATCTGATTATTAAGGCATTCATTGGTTGCCTGGAATAAATCGTCCTTAGGCGATAAGGCCGTCCATTGTGCGACACGCATATATCTAACTATCTAAACATCCACGTGGATATTAGTTTGTTAGCGGGCTGAGATAGCTCACTTGTATTTAGTTAGTTTTACTGGAAAGAATTTAACAAGGAGAAATGTATCATCAAAAATCTTTCCGTGACAGGATACTTGGAAAGCTAATCGTTGTTTGCAACAGTAGGTAATTTACCCAGCTCTTATAACACCAACTGTTAGCTGATTTTACGCTTCTAATCTATATCTATAGCTAGACAAAGCACCGTACACACTGCGGGCGAGCACTGGGTGCTAATGTGTGACTCGTGTGTCGCCTCGAGTGTTTGCCGAGCGGACTGTGTCCATTTAATGGTGCACCTATTCTGTTATACGGTTTTAGTGTTTGTTTACGAATAGCGCCCTGCGGGTGTATTTTGAATGCTGACCTAAATTACAACTGGACAGGACATAGCGCACTGAATTTTGTACCTATTTGATCTGCGCCATGTTACCTGGAAGACATGCCTGGTTTGCCATGGTGACCATCCATGGAACTAATAGTTCCGGAGACGGTCACCATCACTTTCAATAGAAAACGCGCGACAACGGCGCAATATAGCGCAAATCAAATCGGCACAAAAATCTAATGTAATTTTGTATGGTGTAGCAATTCCAGCGTACTTGTATAGTTTCATTTCAGTGGTCGGGGCCTATAGCCGCTAAACTCAAAATACATGTCGGGTTTATCGAAAATTGTTGATTATTTGATGACGGAATGATGTTGATTTTCTTTTGTGTATGGATTGTAGGCGACATTGTTTCCGACATTTTAGTGCAAAACAGACATCGAAACTATCGCATTTATAAAATTAGTAGGATAATCACAAACGGTTTTCATAATAACTCAACTTTAAATCCAATTATAGTATCGTGAGTTCTGTTAACAGCCGTTATTTCGATGTTTGTTGAGAACTCACGTTGCAACCATCTAAAATGACAGTTGGTGCAATCTGAACAACGTTTGTCTGCAATTTAAGTGAAACTAAAGCACTACTTAACATAACGTTAGAGAAGAGACATTGGCTATTTTTTTTTACTTTCAATTTAATCCCATGTTCCGATACGTAGACCGCTGCAGCCACTAAGAAAAACTGGTCGGATCCTGTTCCACTGCCATCTGGATCGCTCATAATCTAGATGAGCGTCTTATATTTTAGACCATAAAATATCATCACTTAGCACCTGGTGGTCAAACGCTCATCTATAGTGCATAAAAAACTGCAATTTAAATATCTCTAATGCCAGAACTCGGTAAAATTTTCAAAAACGAAAAAAAAAATTAACAAATATTGCACGACGACGTTACACACATAGCGCAATCTAGTCTCAAACTAAGCACGAGACTTGTACTATGGGTACTAGACAACGGATATACTACCTATATATTTTACTATTGTTGATTGAACATTGTTGGTAATTTACAATAAAATAGTTCAATGAAAGTGAAGATGCAGACTTAAGAGTCAAAATCCTTTATTTCATTTAAGAGGATAGTCTCCATTCTCTTTCTCCATACAAACGTAGTTTAAATTTTCCTCCCTGGATAAAGACATTAGAGCAAATATGTTTTATCTGTCATGACTATGCATCTACCTTATTATTTTTTTCATTTTTTTTTTGTATTATTATTTTAATTAGAAAAAGGTAGATGGATTGTCATGACAGATATAGGTTTTATGGCATAAACATATTTGCTCTAATGTCTTTATCCAGGGAGGAAAATGTAAACTTCGTTTGTATGGAGAAAGATAATAGAGACTATCCTCTTAAGAGCTTATATATTTACAAATATATGATCATTTTGAAATTAAAACAAATTGGTGTAAGTTCCAGAATAGGTATCCGCTGGACAGTCGTCAAGTGGAATCCATTAGGTAGTTCAAACTGGCACCTTCATCTGCATACTGCAGTCGAGAGCTCCTTCTCATCGAGGGTCCATACTGACTGATACCTACGTAGGTGCGTACTAAAACCATAGGTGCCATTAGAATAGAAGGCCACCAAACATTGCGATGTAATGATTTCAAATACCATTTTTTTTTCAGCGAACTGCATCAACTATGCGCGGATGCTGTTTTGTTCAACAATAAAAAAGTAGAACAACTATTCTATGTTCAAGGCATTCTACTAGAAATATTATAGGATTTATTAACAGTTTGTTTTCTTCTCATCCGAGCGATGTTCCCGGTTGTATCTCTCTCGGGTCGGGGGCTCGGAGTTCGCTAAACCCTAAAATTGTATTTTTTTTTATTTAGAGTCGGCACAGTTAGGTAAGTCATCATTGACTATATCTTCAGCAAAAAGATTTGGCAATATTTTTGGGGCTGGCCGCCTATCCGACACCAACCCTTTTACATTTACTACGGGTACCGTACTACTGGGATCAAGCAGTACGGTACCCATAGTACAAGCGTTGCTAATTCTGCCATAGTTATTCATTTATTTATAAGTATGTAAGTGGTAAGTAGGTAGGAAGGTATTGCTTAAATGTAACCGAAAGTCCAATCCGATTAAAATGTTCTTTATACAGCCTTCCCGGTCCAAACTTTAAAGTAGCATCTCACGGTAATATCCCACCTGCATCCGATCATCCGGTGGAAAGCATGTAAATCCGGGAACTAGTGTTTCCACTCGGCGGAACGGTCGCGTCGAAGCCGAGCCGATGTGTTTTCAACGTATTTTCTTAACTGTTTGTCGGATAAGTTAGAAACTTGTTAGCGGAAACGGTTGTAGATGCAAATTGCATCTGAAGTTTAGAGAGAGGACAGGAAAATTAGGTAGGTATGTCGGGAAGTTGTAGGTACGTTGGGAAGTTGTAGGTATGTCGGGAAGTCTTTTAGAAATCTTAGACTATACCTATACTTATGGGTGAGAAGCTGCGCCTCGAGATTTTACCGGCGTAAGTCCCGATCCCGCGGGAATATTAGGATAAAAAGAAGCCTAAGTGTTATTCTAGGTCTCTAGCTATCTATATTCCAAGTTTTATTGAAATCGGTTCAGTTGTTTTAGCGTGAAGGAGTAACAAAGTCACGTACATACATACATGCTATATTCTTTCAAACATTTACTTTGATAATAATATAAATAATGAAATCGGTCCAGTAGTTTCGGAGATTACCCCCAATATACATACATACATACATACATGTTACCAACGTTACCTCTTTATAATATTAGTATAGATAGGATTTATGCTAGACCTTGACGGGCTACTTTTGTATGAAGACAGAGCTTGCATGTTTTCCATGTTGTCCGTACCGCGTCCGTGCTGCCTTCATACAAAAGCACCCTGTCCCCGCCCCGGCCCGGACACGGCACGGACTAGTTTAAATCATGCTATATAAGTATTTCACTTTTTAAACTTACCTATATTTTATTCATTTCGTTATAAAACGACAAAACAATATACTTTATAATTTTTAAGCCTCCGGGGCGTATTGGCCCAAGTGTTAAAATGTCCAAGGGGTCTAGATGTCCAGATGCCATAAACACCACAAGTCAATTTGGCCCGAGTGTTAAAATGTCCAGCATGTCATAATGTCCAGAAGCCACAACGTCCACTGGTCAATTTAGCCCGAGTGTTTAACTGTCCAGGATGTCGTTAGGTCCAGAAGCCATCAAGACCAAGGTTTTAATATCATTAAAACGTCACGGCAATTAAAAGACCTGACGATTACAAAAATATGTCCCAAATTAATATTTTGTATTTTCCATTCGATATTAAAATATAGGTAATGAATATAATTACACAGCTTCGGTTCAATGAGCAGTAATTTAATAATTCACAATTTACATTATGTCTACTAATAAATGCAGAAGTTTGTAGGTAGTACAGTCAGTACCTCTGTAGGACGTACCGTGGCAAATATTTGTAATTTTGTGAATCATTTATTGTTAGAAAGTGTTTTTTGTTATACCTAATTATATTGTTGTTTATTTCATAAAAAGAAATCTTGACATTGCATAAGCCTGGAAGCAAAATTGCAAAAAAATATAATAATATGGTAAAAAAAACTGTTTGGGTAGGTACTTAAAAGTTCTCTGTTGACTGTACAAACATAAATCACTTTAAAGTAAATATTTTTTTCTACATAAAATCTATCTATATAAGTTTAAAAAGGTATTACGTAGGACTGTACGTTTAAAAAATCTAAATAGTTTATAAGGTGTAATTGAGTTTTTAAATGTACACAAATGTTCTACTAATTATTTACTTCCATAACTTTTGTTTTCAATAAGAACCCAGAATGCCCAAGGGATCGAAATCGACACCATGTTATTTTTCTATGAATCGTCCCAGACTCAACAACTAATGTTAAATCTCAAAATATGGGTTAATTAGTACACTAAAAACATTAAATCTATCAAAGTAAATAAAATTTTCTTCGGTTTTCATAAGATAAATACTTAAAATCAAGTCGCGAACACATCATTGAACGACCATACCTATTTACTGTAATTGTATAGTGGTGGTGTGACTTACAGCTGAATACAGGAACGCCACTTAAAATTTGAGAAGTACTTAAATAATTGAGCAGTTTCTAAATTTAGAATTAGTGTAGTAATTTTTGAATTTGAGTGTTTCTGTATTCGGCCTTTGGTTACCTACTTCGCCGCCCTTGAATAATAATAATAATAATAATTCTTTATTTCGGATCAATAGCATTTTACAGAAAATGTAAACTTGACATAAGAGCAGAAAGAAGATCTGACTAGATCCGCGGATCACAGCTGGTATGTTTATGAACTTTATTCAGTAAATAATGATGCAACATAATAACGGTTATATAAATCTTGCCTAATTGGTGTGCGGTTGTCGTATAATTGCCAATAATTATAGACTATCAGAATTGTTAGTGTCACACGGTGAGCCCAGACGAGCGTACATTTTAAACAGACTTCAAAAAAGCAGGAGGTTCTCAATTCGACCTTACATAGGTAAACCTATACATTTTTTTTATGTCTGTTCGCGGATAATTAAATAAAATAAATAAATATTGCACGACGTTACACACAGCGCAATCTAGCCCCAAACTAAGAACTAGGCTTGTACTATGGGTAGTAGACAACGGACATACTACATTATTATACTTTTTTTTTGTAAATACATACATATGATTCATAAAAAACACCCAGACCAGATACAAATATTTATTTTTAAGCATAAATATTTGCACCCGGCGGGAATCGAACCCACAACCTCTGCATTGCAGTCAGGCCCCGACGCGCCATTGAGGTCGCCAAATTGAGTTGACTCTCGTCATATAACACGAAGGACTGTTAGCCGTTGGGGAGTAAAAGTCCTCGAGTGGCTCGCACGATGCAATGCGGAATGAAGTGTTGTGGCGACCACCTACTCGATGGACAACATTGTAGCGGTCGCGGGGAGGCGTTGGATGGAGGTGGCTCGGGCGAGCTGTTTGTGGCGTCGTATGGGTGTATGTTCAGCGGTGGACGGATAAGAGTTGCGATGATGATGATGAGTCGCGTAATTTTGGTCGCGTTATTACTTTCATAGAAAAGTCCTGTCGATAGACAAGTTACTTTGCGTCGCCCGCCGTGTGGAAAAACAGGGTTTTTGAATGTAACCGAATGTAGAAGAAATTCTCATCTTTTGTTTTCGTTTCGATCGTCTTATGTTTCTCTTACGATCGTCTTTTGGTTTTGTTTCCATGGTTTTTTGTTTCTACTGCGAATGTCTTTTTGTTATCGTTTCGATCGTGTTTTGTTTTAGTTCCGATGTGAGCCCAGTTGACCACTATCAAAATTGTTAGTGGTCAACTGGGCTCACGCTCTAAACAAACGTGGATCCAGTTGACACTACCAAATTAGAGAAGGGGCGTATGGGGCCTGGGCCCAGTTACAAAGTGGACCATGCGCTCCCTAACTCAAAATATAACGCTCGTCTGACCTCACCCATAAGTAATGTTATAATCGATGTCATGTTAGGGGATTTATTTTGGTGATATTGACAAATCGTGATACTACGTAATTTGGTTAAATTATGGTTTACTAGTTGAGCCCTGCGGATTTTGCCTGCGTAGATTCCGCCCCGGTGGGAATACCGGGACAAAAATATATATCTTTAGACGACATATGAGCGTTTGACTACTATCTCACCTGGATATAAGTGATGATAATATGGTCTAAGATGTAGCACGCTCTTTTAGAAGGAGGTAGGCAGTGAAGCAAGATACGACCAGTCTTTCTTAGTTCCATTTATCCTTATTTTACTTTACGATTTTAACCAGTTCATTCCTCCAGCAAGGTTAAAGAACTGTTAAAAAGTTTTAAATAAATCTTATAACTTTGTCTTTAATTTCACAGAATAAAAAAAATCTTCATAAGAATAGTAACAATACTTATAAAACTCTGAAAAGAAACACTCAAAATCTAAATTCGCAAACTCCTATTGAATTTCAATAGCAATTCAAAGAAATATTTCAACAAAGAATATTGTAAGTATCCGAAAATTTCCCGAATCCGGAGCGACCCGGACGCGGGGGTCTATTTTTGAATCGCTCGTCTGTTATAAATCGCCGTAAGCACATAAAAGTAATGGTCGACTTTCAAGTCGCATGACTCCAGTTTATCGAATTTTTGACCGACTTCAAACTAAATGATTCTCAGTTCGTTTGAATATATTTTTTGTTAATGTTTTTTATTTATAATGTTTCATGAAGACAACTGAAATACAAATTAAATAAAAAATATTTATAGACACCATTGCCATTGTCAATTTTCCAGAAATTGTATATAAAGTATTTCAATGGAGACAATTACTTTCTTTTTATTTGAAAGGCAATTGAATAGCTCAACGTCGCTTTGTAATTTACTTAGAACTGCATTGTTATAATTTGTCACTCAATGACATAATACTTCCTTGATTGAGTTGCAGTTTAGCGACAAAGAATTTTCGATAGGTAAATGATAAATAGTAATCGATAAAAAAAATAGAGCGCTCGATACTCGAGGCGAACGTTTAAAAAATCGACCCCCGAACGCAGAACCGTTTACATAAAACAACTTTCAATTATTACATTTAAATTGCTTGATTCTGTAATTTCTGTCCCTTAATAACTGAGATTTTTGGAAAAAAAAAGGTTAAGAAAAATTTGAACAAATTGTTGTTTGTGACGTCTCGATATTATCCAATTATTTCCCATAATTTTACGTAATTTTGTGTTTCCTTGTATCATTTTTTCCCGTTTTTCCCCCGTATATCAAATTCTTCCTTTTTGCCTTTAAAAAACTTTACCAAATGAGACGTAGGTATTAAGCCGAGCGTCGTCGTTTGCCAACTAAACTGTTACTTTAGCTTAAACTCACTAGTTTTTCGAACAAATGAGCATAGCATAGTTTGCGTAGACGTATTTGTATGAAAACTGACTCCTTTAGATGAAGCTGAGGTAAACTAACTTAGTTTAGTCGGCGAGGACGAGACTGCTACGGCTACGTGCTACGAGCTACGAAACCGCATTTACAATGTGTATATGCAATTTCGCGTATATACAAAGTGTATTATAAGGTTTTGGGGACGGTAATATAAACTGAAATAGGGTTGTTCTTTTGAAAGTGAATAACAGAACTATTTGTTTTAAGTACGACTTTTAGTAAAATATATATTTTTTTAATTTTCAAATTAAAGTTGACTAAAAAATAGAGCTGTTAATGAAAGTGATGGCAATTTATATTTAGACTAGCAGCAAGAATTTTTGGAATCGGTACATTCGTTTTTGAGTTTATTTATAACAAACATACAGACACACACACACACACACACACACACAAAATATAGACAGGCAAGTGAGATATCTTTGAATAAGTATTTGAAAATCATGTTAAAAGCTCTACGTTTCGAAGTATTACCAGACCCCTACAAAAATCTATTAAATCTTTAAAAACTGCCAGCTCATAGCTTGCGCCAGCTCTCCAGCAATGAGATTACGGCCTTCGTTCCGGCGTCCGGTGTACTGAGCAATCTAATTTTTCACTCACCTACGTATGCTGGGATTACAGTTTTTAGAGCAGCTGATATTTAGTTAACTCCTGTTATAAGGTTACCTAGATTTTCTGGTTAATAACTTGACTGCATTGCAGCTAGATTTTAGAGGGAAAAGTTTTTGTGGTTATTTTTCTATAGATACTCATATTAGGAAGAGCTTGCTTTTTGGAATTTTGTTTGAAATTTAACAAGTAGTCTAGTCAAGTCTAGATCGTCTTCTCTGTTTTTTTATCGTCTTTTATTTCTACATTGAGTTTGGAGGGAATACATAAATATGTTGCGTGGAACTGTACCATTTCTGTACTTCTGAGAATCTGTTCTTTTGATAATCTGTCTCTATAAGTATAATTCTAGAAATCTAGGTACAGAAGTACATAGATTTCTAGACTTCATTAAAATAAGGCACTCAAAAAGGTTAGGTACTTCTGAGTACCGTATTTTATTATCTTTCTCTTCTCGGTACAAATATTTTCTTTATAATATCTATATTGTGTATACGTTTATTTTACTTTTAATTTAGTTTTAGATTTAATTTAGTATTTAGTACACTCGACATTATATGGTCCTATTTAGATATTACAAAATGAAAAAGATAAAGACATAACATTATTTTTCTTACGTCTTATATATACCTACAGAGTTATTGAAATGTTTTGTTTAAGTGGGTTTCTTATACATGTAAACAACTTTTGTTTTTATGGGGAAGATTTTAAAAAGTTGGAAAATTTTACCACCATTGTCTTCGTAAATATAAGTATTATATCCGTTGTCTAGTCACCGTAACACAAGCTTAGTCGCTTACCACGGGGCTAGATGGCGCTGTGTGTTGTTCGCAGAATTTATTTATTTATTTATTTAAATAAAATTTTGGAGCAAAATTCAAAGAATCTAATTAGAAACTGGTTACTTAAATATTAAATTATAATTCATTCTGAATTTCTAGAATCAGCACGAAAATATTCTGAATTTACGTCGTAGTCGGCTGGGTTACCATATAAAAAAATCTATTTGGTTACGGGCAGAAAGTTGTCACACATTTTTTTACAAAGTATATTTTCTAACAGTATAAGGATGGGGCGTAATAAATAGTCAAAACCCTGTAAATTATAAGCAATATTCTGGTAGTTCGAAATATTATCAGGAAAAAACGGCTAGACCGAATGTTATGATGTTTGATTTTTATATTTCTATTCGTCTAGAACTTGTTCTAGACCAGGGGTTCCCTAACTTATTTGAGACAGGGGCGTTTCGACCATAAAAAAAAATCCGCGCCCCCCCATCCTCCAATCCAGATTATCAGGTCAGGATAAAAAGTATTAAATAATAAAACAACCAATTTTATTGCTCATTAAAGTTTTACAAAGTTATACCCGAGAGCCCGTGAGGTGGTCGCGGGGCCAGTCTCGCACAATAGTTGCCCTTTGTTTTCAGGGTGTCAAACATGCGTGTCACCTCTAATACAAGGGCAGCTATTGCGCTAGAGGCCGATTACATTCACCCACTGAGGAAACAATATTATGTTCTTGACAGGCGTCAATTTCACTGGAATGCATTTTCTCAGTTATCCTAGGTTATTGTAAACAGGTGGCCCGCGCCCACCTGTAAAAGTCTCTACGCCCCTCCTGGGGGGCGCGCCCCCCACTTAGGGAACCACTGTTTTAGACGCTTTAATGACTTTTATCTTGATAAAAGCCATTAAAAAATTAAAAAAAGTAAAGCAAAATTAAATAATTCTTCACAAACAAATTGCTGAAATGTATTTAGGTACGCGCATTTATCTTCGGAACGACTGCACCAAATTGGATGATTTATTTTGTATTTGCCAGAACAAGGTTTGTATAGAAGAAAATACAAAATCACACTAAACGGCTATCATCACATCACACTAATATTATAAATAGGGAAGTTTGTTTGTTTGTTCCCTCTACACGGTCAAACGGCTCGACCGATTTGGATAAAAATTTGCATAGGGATGGTTTAAGTAATGGAGAATAACATAGGATACTTTTGATCTCGATAACCCCTTCGGGATCGGAATATACAGGATTATCGGGATATTTCGCGGTGCGTTGCATCATTACATGGCGTCGCGATGAACCAAGGTGCCCTAGAAAGTACCTGTTCAGTCGCTAATTGAAGGCCCACAAATTGCACTATTGTATTTTAGTGTGCTTTGACGTCTGGTAAAAAACCCAACAGACTATAGTAACCTATTGTCTGTATCTAAACCGAATCGTAAGCATGTTTCATATAGTAACCCGGCCTTAATTTAGCTCCCATATCGGAGACGTCACGTAATTTGGACCAATCAGAAGCCAAGCCAATTTCACAGGAGGTAGATGTACTGAATGAATTTCTGTACTCCTCCGTATTTCCAAATAGGTAGTCTACGGCATTTTCTATAGGTATGTAAATACGAGAACATTCTGTTATTGACGTAGAGTAGGTATTTGTTAAGACCTATATCTAGATACCTAAAACCTAATTCTGTAAAGCAAATATTTTCTACACTTCCAGTAGGTAAGTTATTGAATGATTTAAGCCGACCGTCCACCGCCAACTAAATTTAGTTAGCTTAGCTTATCCCGCCATGTCAGTTTATCAAATTGTAATTGTATCAAAAACAAATAAAATCATTAAAGTTACACATTGTTTACTAGTTTGGAAGCACACATTCTAATAGTATTTTTTCTAAACGTTATTTCTTAGTGTTTACCACACTAATAATGGGTACCTACTTAATAACACTAAGAAATAATGTTTAGATGTTTGGAATGTGTCATTTTAGTAATAATTTCCATGTAAATGGGAAATTACAAGCTGAGTTGAACTGCAAAGTTCGCCGGTAGATATCACTACGAGCACGAGAAAACGCTTTCTTAATTTTGGCTTGGCAGGAGGCTTACCCGTGGCGTAGCGGCTATCGCGCTGAAACGGAATACCAGTAGCCAGTAGTCGAGGGTTCGAGTCCCGCCGGGTACCTTCTTAAGTTTATAAAGGCCTTTTTTCAAAAAGCAGTCTTTTTTTTTACAAAAAATCTTGTTCGAATTAAATTTAAAATTCAGAAATAAAAACGAAACTGTTTCACATACTACTACATAAAAACACAGAAAGAATAGAGAAGAAACTCAGCGGTAGTTTGAAACCAGTACTTAATTTAAAACTTAATTCTGGAATGGCAGAACATACCAGAGCTCGTACACAATTAGTTATACAAATGGCCAGTAAGAATGTTAACCAGAGACGCCGGAGTACTAAAATGTGTAGGCTTAATTCTGAGCCAAACGTTTTGATGCTCACACGATTACTGTCGGAGACAAAATGGCGATTTTCGAAGAGAAATATCGTCCGGAATTGTATTCGGCGATCGTGCCGCATTCAGTTTGTGGAAAGATTTTAAGGAACGATTTGAGAACGATTTTAAAATGGTTTTTATAAACGAAAAGTATTAAATTCAGTTTATAAACTATTTTAATCAGTAAAATTAGTGTTGTAATGATGCAAGATTAAAAGTAGCATATTGACTCAGAATTTCATATACATCTACATACCAATTTTATTTGTTAAAAAAAAAAACTTCCAAATCAAAGTCGGTATTGGAGCTGAATTTTGTAAATGACTAGCTTGTCGTCTCCCGGTTTCACCAGATCCTAATCCCGTGGGAATATCAGGATCAAAAGAAGCGTATTTTACTCATCAATAATGTTAGCTTTCTATTCGTGAAATAATTTCTAAAATCGGTTTAGATGTGTCGGAGCCTATTCGTTAGAAACAAATAAATCGTTCAACTTTATAATCTAATATATAAAAATTCCATGTCACAATGTTAGTTACCGTACTCCTCCGAAACGGACGAACCGATTTTTACCAAATTTTATACGCGTATTCAGTAGGTCTGAGAATCGGCTACTATCTATTATTTATAAGGCAAAACAACGCGTGCCGGGTCAGCTAGTATTAGTATAGAAAAGTGACGGAATCTACGAGATGCTATTTTATCATAGCACGCTTTATTATGTACCTACCGTAATGTAATGTACCAAATATCACCAAACAACGTAACAATATCGTCCCTTAACCTCGCCAAACAGTGAGCATCAGTCAGAGGATTTGTCCGACGTATAGATACGACACCGAAGATGCACCGGACACATACGAATGTCCGGATTACAGAGCAATGCTTGTTTATTTGAGTCGACCTCGCCTGCACGCGAGTCGGGCTTTCGGGGGAATGGTACGGAAGAATTTGGTCTTAGATTCAATATTTTAGTACTTATTTTACTTGACAAAACCAAAAAAAAAATTTGAACGGTGATTCCGGGCTCCCGAGAGGATGAATCCCAGAACATCGCATTTGATGATGACATCACTAATCTAATATGATGTGAAAATAATAAAAAAAATCATTTTTCCGGTTTAAATCCCCTTTCCTTTAATTTGCATTTGTGTTGCTTTGTAAATCTGTAGGTACGTACCTACTTAATATTATAAAGAGGAAAGATTTATTTGTATGTTTGTAACGAATAGGCTCCGAAACTAGTCCGAATTGAAAAATTCTTTCACCAATAGAAAGTTATATTATCGAGGAGTAACATAGGCTACTTTTGATCCTGACATTCTCACGAGATCGGGACTTACGCGGGTGAAACCGCGGGGCGCAGCTAGTGTTTAATAAAACAAAAACAACGCGGTTAAAATCTGTAAAGTGAGTTTATTTCAATCCAACACATCGCGAAAACTGAAGAAAAATGTAAAAATATTATTTGGTTGATATTTCTGTATAGTGCGAGATAATAATAACCAGTAATTGACACTTAGGTGCGGGTTCAAAACACTCTAAAGTACCTACTCGTACCTACTGTTTTATTATCTTGATATTATTATACAAAGATGGAGTAATTCGTTTTATTTCAGAAGAGGTATTAATTTCATATTCAAGACTTTATGACCCGTGAAGCGCCTAAAATGACTCGTGGTGCTATGAACAAATAATCTTACAGAGTATTGTAGTTCCAGAAAAAGCTACTAGTATCTACATTATTCAATGAAAACTAGATTATGTAATTTCGACGACGAATTACCTACTACTTCACCATTTATCAGCATTCGGATTTTCTTATTTGCAATTACAGTAGAATATCCTGTCTTTTAACTAAGAAACAATGACAAAATAGGCATATCGACCAAAATGATATTGTGCTAGAGCTAGGTAACAAGGTATTCGTGTATCGCAAAGCGTCATTTTAGCGGCTTACCCATTTCTCAGAAAACGTCAATGGTTGTATTTTAGTGTAAAAATGGCGGTGAGAAATATAGCCCGTCTGCCGGGTTATGAGCTGAAACACGACGATTTTGTATCGTACAATGCAAGACAATGTTATATTCTTACCTTTGCAAAAAGAGAGGATATTTCAACACTACCTGGAAGGAAAGTTCAAATACTAGCGATAACTTTAAATCAAAGCGAAGAACTTACAGCCGAATACAGAAACACCACTTAAAATTTGAGGCGTACTTAAATAATTGAGCAGCTTCTATATTTAAAAGTTGTGTGGGAATTTTTTAATTTGAGAGGTGCTTAGTTGTTTAAGTAGAACTCAAATTTTGAGTTGCGTTTCTGTATTCGGCCGTAAGAGAATCAAATAACTTTACAGGTCTCTTCTTCAGGATCGACTCAATCCCAATCCTGAAGAAGAGACCTGTAAAGGTCTCGAAACGTCGAGCATTGAAACAATGCTAATAGTAATAAACACCACGCGATTAAAGCCGATTCTATTCAACATCCCAAAAACAGAAGAAATTCTATTGATGACCTCTGTGGCGCGTCGGGGGAAGGCCGGCTATAATGCAGAAGATAGCAGGTTCGATTCCCGCCGGGTGCAAGTATTAATGCTTAAAAATAAATATTTGTGTCTGGTCTGGGTGTTCTCTATGATGATACATGTATGTATGTGTATTTACAACAAAAAAATATATAATAATTAATTTATGTACCTAGTAGGTATATCCGTTGTCTACTATCCAGCCTAGTGTTTAGTTTGGGACTAGATTGTGCTGTGTGTAACGTCGTGCAATATTTATTAACTTATTTATCAATCGTTTATTAAAAAAGTAACATTAAAAAATCTCACCTTTTAGCTATATAAATACACGTATAGGTACCTACCTATATTTCTTTATTATCAGACCGAAAGGTAACATTTACCTTCACGGTAAATAGATACGTGTAAATATTGAAATTAGTCCATCCCAACACGCACAATACACATATAGGTACCTAATGAGTACTCGGGTGAGTGAGTAAGTTTTTAATCAAAGCTTTCAAAGGGCAGAGGCGAGGGTCGATCCTATACCTATTCAATAGATGATTTCCAATAAGTTTAACCCATCGTAATTAAAATGGTTCGATGTGTCAAAAGTAACCCTTTTCTACGGATGAATTACACGCTTTTTATGAATGGTATATGAAACTTTATTTCTTACTGCGCCATGCGGTTTTACCCGCGTAAGTCTACATATCAAGTTTCATCGCAATCGGTTTTGTAGTTTTTGCGTAAAGGAGTAACAAACGCTAGTTTATCTAATTACTTACAATCTTGAGATGACTGATACATAACTAAGGAAAAAGTAATTAGGTATAAAGAATAATTAAAATTAAAACTAATCCAGGGCACCTCCATTCTATAATTATTGTCTCAAATTATACATCAGTTTTGGTATTTTTTTGTTGAAATAAAAAAAAACTTTTTTGTTTCACCCGCGTAAGTCCACATCCCGTGGGGATCTCGAAAAACCCTTTCTTATCGGATGCCACATCACATAAAGAACACACTCTTCTAAATTTAGCTCTCTACTATCAGGGGTTTAGGCTGTGGGTTGGTCAGTCAGTCAGTCAGGCCTTTTATAGATTTAGATAGATAGAATTATTTATTTTTTGAAATACAAGCAGGATTTAAAAATAAGTTTTATAAGAATTGAAACAAGACGCCACTTACATGTATCAACTAATAGAACTATAGTAATATACCTAACGATATACCTAACTAACAAACATAATATAATAGGTTACATTTTAACTTACTTATTGTGCAGATAAAGTAGGTATTTTACAATGATCTCAATAAGTGATCCCATATAGTTTCACGTAAGTGTATCGGATATAAGGTGCACGGGGAGAATAGATTGTGGATTTCGTGATATTAGTTCGTAGCACGTTCTTATTTCGAAGATTTATTTTAGAAACTTTTACAACACCTCGCCAGACATTATATTGAAATATGCAGGTTATGAGTTTGATTTCTATTGCATATCTCAATTATATTTATTATGTGAAAGTTTACCTTCATACAGTTAATATTGGTCCTTTAGTGCCAAAATCTTGAATTTCCCAAAATGTTGAATTCCCAAAATGTCGAATTCCATAAAATGTTAACACTACCAAATAAAAACGTCACATTTTTAAAGGCTTTTAAATTTGGGTGTGTTCGATTTTATTCGATGGTCTTTGGTATGTAGATTGAAACGGATTAAGACCATTTAAAAATATTGGTTCATATTTGTTATCCATTTAGAAATAGGCTTTTGATGATGCATTTTTCCAGAATGCGTTGCGCAATATAAAAACAAGAAATACTAAAACAACATGTGACATTTCTCTTTAAAATAAACTACAACAAACATCCCGGCAATCCAGTTTCAAATATCCTCCTAAAACATATTCTATATCGAAATGTAAAACGCTAACAAAAACAACACAATGAAATAGTAGTTGGAAAACGTTTCAGATTTCCTGTAAGCGGACAAATAGCGGGACCAATAAACCATTTCGAACCTTTTACAAAACGCACCGTTTGGATTAAGGCTACGACACAAGGAAGGGGCGGGGTCCGTCGATTCACCTCGTCTCGTCTGATATTTTTGTACTTTAGGTATACTTTATGCCGACTAAGGCACACACTGTCGAAAGTGGCGAGACATTTTTTCTTTAAGAGAATGTGTCAAATTGTAGTCTACAATTAAAAAACGAAGTATAAACTAAAAAATCAAACGAATAACCGCAAACACAAGTGTGTGTTTTCAGCAGTCAACGGCTTAAGAGAGCACTCTCGTGCAGATCAGATCACTTTTGGACAATCGTAACATAATTACCAAGACTGATTTGGAAGATCAATTTGAAATAAATTCAAGGTATTTAAGTAACAAATCTAACTCGTATTCCGTACCATTACGAGTAGATATCACAAAAAAAACACGTTTGTTAAATGGGAGCCCCATTTAAATATTTATTTTATTCTATTTTTAGGATTGGTTGTTATTTGCAGAAATACATCATCTGTGTAAACTTGCCTACCTATCACGGTTCATAAGATATAGCCTGGTGACAGTCTGTCACCAAGGCTGTATCTAACAAAAAGACAGAGCATTCACGTCGCACCCGTGCCACATCCGCGCCACGTCTTCGTCGTCCGTCTCTTCTCAACACATTTCCAGTCACAACTTAAGAAACAAAGTTATGTGAGAATCAAATTTATTGTGGACCCAAGACGGGAAAGGTACCCATTTCTTATGCTAAAGTGACATTTGCCCGATGGTTAGAATTCATTTATTAGATCTGGACCATGGGCCAGTACCTTTACCTACATTTTGTATGTATTCAAGTGTTATTTTGGTATTTCTATTTAGGATAATATGTTGGGTTAATAGTTTTAATAGACTTTGTTAAATTTTTATGCCTTATTTTGTACTAGCTGCGTCCCGCGGTTTCACCCGCGTAAGAATTTTTGAAATCGGTCAGTTTTTGAGTTTATTAATGAATGTTTGTCTGTATGTTTGTAATGACAAACATACAGACAAACACACACACACACAAATACAAATATTTCCTCTTTATAATATTAATGTAGAGGTAGATTAATAAAAAAAAAACTGTTCCAAAGATTCAATGCAAGACATTATTTAAAATGTATAATATGATGATCTACATTTTAGGTAGTCAATGCCAGTTAAAGTCGCTATATTCCGTGACTACTGGACTTGTTTTATTTTTTTAGTTTTTTTATTTTGATTATGTTTTTATTTAAAGTTTTTTAAGCAGGCTGTTTTTTTTATTACAAGTTAGAATCGTGGTCACGCCAACTAACGCAGTCTTGTTTTTTTAATTTAGTTTTCAAGAAGGATTGAGGTCCGTACAGCTACTAAATATCTATCTAGCTAAACTAACGTCAAACTGACGGTAAATAAGCCAGCCAAGTGCGAGTCGGACTCGCGCACGAATAGTAAATTATCACAAAAAAATAATTATGTTTGTTTTATGGGAAGCCCACTTAAATATTAATTTTAATTTGCGCTGACAGTGGAGTCTTAGTAAAAGGGTCCCTTTGGGTACAGACCCTAAAAAGGTCGACCTATGGTGCTGAAAAGATCAAAGTATTTCGGGTCTAGATGCCAATGAAGGCATTTACTTACAAGTTCGAACTCTATATTGGGAAGTGACTGACACTCCTTTTAAAAATGAATAAATGCGTATATCTCATCAGATGGTGAGTGATAAAGTGATCTAACATGTAGCACGCATACACTTGTTGACTTACGTCAAAACATGATCGAAATAGTTAAATTTTGATCATGTTTTGTTTGTGTTTCTGTTCTGATTGTCTTTTGTTTCTGTTGTATGAGAGACAATATTTGTCTGTACAAATAATTTTAAATAACAGGATATTAACGAAGTGTTATTTTGTCGCCAGTAGGTACCTAATTGCAACTGGCTTGTTCCCGAGACTCAGATGTTCACAGTTTCACGAGGTTGACAGTCTCGTGACAAAGCCAATTGAAATTTCGAGCTCCATAAAAACAAATTAAAACATGGTAAATAGACCACGTTATTTAATAAAAAAAATGTAATGAAAACAATCATGTCTGCACACTTTTCAAACTTTCACGATTTCCGTCCATCACTAATATTAGAACTTCGCGTCTAGATCGCGTTGTAGATAACTATGGATTTTAATTAGCTCGACGTTTCGGCAAACGGGTTACACCGGCCGTGGTCGCGAGAAGACTCGTAGCCATTTACAACGCGATCTAGACCCGTAGTTCTAATATTAATGAATACCTACCCCTCTTACTTATAAGCGCTGATTATCAGCTGCATAAAAGATGTCTCATTAATGTGTCCTACACTGTGACATGAAGTTTCAAAGATGACAGACAAAGACAAACGTTACATAACTAAGTCATCTGTCATGTGGTGTTTATAAGTAAGGGTGTAATTATCTGGATGTGATGACCTATTTGAAATGAATCTGAAGATTACATACAGCAGCAGTACCACGGGATAAAATATTACCCGTTCTATAACTAATAATAATAAAATAAATAATAAATAAATTCTCCGAACAACACACAGCGCCATCTAGCCCCGTGGTAAGCGACTAAGCTTGTGTTACGGTGACTAGACAACGAATATAATACTTATATTTATTTTTCTTTTGTAAATACATACATATTATACATAGAGGGATACCCAGACCAGACACAAATATTTATTTTTTAAGCATAAATACTTGCACCCGGCGGGAATCGAACCCGCAACCTCCTGCATTGCAGTCGCGCTTTCGCACGACGCGCCACCGAGGTCGTCAACTGGTGGTACCACTAGTAGTTCCACGGGTAAGTACTGAAACTTTCATCTCGATAATCGGATAACTATACCTTCATAATATATAACACCTATCTAGATGGATTAAGTTAGGACGGTACCTTTCTTATTAACTTCAATACAGCGATGCTAAGCCCACAAATCCCTGTTCTATTTCCCTGAATCCAGCCCGTGTCTAGTTATCTAAGCCGTTCACCCTAAAGGGGGGAAACACATGGCAGATTTTCTGTCGACCGATATCCTCCTAAACTTTTTTTGTTTAATTTACTTGAACGGTTTAGGCTATGGTATCTAAATGTTGTAATTTCTGATTCTGAATGATTAAGATTTTCAGAACTAGGAGCAAAATTCGCTCTTTGGTGAAGGAAAACATCGTGAGGAAACTGACATGTCCCAGGACACATCACGGTTCGAAGGCATGGGAGATTCGCCAAAAAGATGTAGGGTTCTGTGGCGTCTAAGACGCTTTTTTTGCTTTTTTTTCTATCCCGCTCATTGGTTCCACTGTAGGAGTAAGAAAAAAAATGGTTAATTGAGCAAAATATAGCATTGTGGTAATTAAGGCCAGAACGTGAACATCGCGTGGCTTTAAAAAATGGCCACAACGCGGTGAACAATGAAATGAAAAAAAAAACAAAGATTAATAATGAATTATTTTTAATAATTCCACCCTTCTGTGATTTCCACAATGCTTTGAGCTGTTTTTTTCTTATTTCTGTGGATACGTAAACTCTTCAAAATTGTATAAGTGCATTTCGCGAGTCTGCTGGCTTGCTTTGTACTATATTTGTAGGTACAATATCGAACGATATATTACCATATATATTTTTTTCATCATTAGACATTTTGTTTTTTTTTTCATAATATTCCATCAACTATTAACGATTAGCTAGCCATCTTGTGACAGAAGTATCTCCAGTCCGTATCGAAGTAACTGAAATAGACCGATTTCTTTAACCCAGTTCAAAAAACATTTCTACGTCTCGGAAAGCCATTAATCTCACGAGGTTACAAAGCATTCGAGTTGTTTTCTTATGTTAGCGGCATCCCACCCGACACAGATGTGACAATCGAAGATGGGACTCTTATCGATACGGACTGGATGAGCCTTCGGGCAATATGATACTTATGAACTACTACTAACATCCAAGTCTCGATGCTGCGGGGATATCGTAATAAAATCATCGTAATCGGTTCAGTAGTCATCGGTCATTACTTAGATGGGTAACCGATAATGTGTGGCAAATAATCATTTTTTCTCGAGCTGCTCCACGCTTCGGAAGACATGTAAGCAGTTAGTTTTGGTTGTTATCTCTGATACCAGTCGCTAGGTCATACAGGCCCTAGGCAAACCTGAAAACTCTAAAACTAGGTGAGTCAAACTACTATACGAAAAGAAGAAAAAAAGAAGTAGCTTCAGCATAACGTGAGCAATTTCATTTTACTTGATTTATCTGTCACACACATCATCATCATTTCAGCTCTATCCGTCCACTGCTAAACCTTCCTCCTTCCCCATACGACGCCACCAATAGAAAAACCCTCGAAGACCCTCCTCGACCCTCCTGAAGATCGTGGCTGAGGATCCGCATGCACCTGTTCTTAGGCACCTCAACCGAACGATGGCCGCCGTTGAGACCCACTCGGCGGGGGGTCGTTTGGTTGACTTGTCTTCCAGGTACATGACATATTAAAACTACATGTGTTACACACCTTAATATAACATAGTTTTTTTTTTTAAGTTCATACTAACAACAATATGGATCATTGGTCTGAAATAAAGTACATATTATTATTATTATTAATAGGCATCCGGAGCCACCTCCATCCCACGACTTCCCGCGACCGCTACAATGTCATCGGTCCACCGAGTAGGTGGTCTTCCAACACTCCGTTTCGCATTGCATCATAATCGCCGCTCGAGGACTTTTACTTCCCAGCTGTCATTAGTTCTTCGAGAGTTACAACTCAAAAATTAAGTACGTTTGGCCTCACCGTATGACACTAACAATTCTCATACTCCATACGTTTCACGTTGCATCGTGATCGCCACTCGAGGGTTTTTACTCCTCAAGTGTAATCAGTTATAATTATTATCTGTCTCTTCTACAATCCCTAACTCTTCGTGGCAGTCTCCACAGAGTCCCCTAACGGCGTCTGCGTAAAGATAAATCGCTCCAAACGCTCGCTTCCTTCCCAGGCTTTCGAGCTAACAACCCCGTAAAATAGGTAAATAGGGACTTTATTTAGCGATGCCCTTTGTGCATTCCATATTGTATGGAAATAAATAACCTACCTAAGGGATATTATAGCTATTCAATGGATGGAGAATGAAATACGCTTTATGGTCAACTGTTGTGTAAATTTTGGGGGAGTTATGAAGAAAATATAAAAAGGGTATGGTAAAATTGATATAGGTATTCATGAGTTATGATTTCTTTTAGGGTTCCTATTGAAATAGGTAGCTACTACTTTGTTGACTCGACTGTAATGCTGAAGGTAGTGAGTTCGATAACCTCCGCTTATAACATTTGATTTGGTGTGATAATGAGTATGATGAGATTAATTAATATTATAGAACCCCATAATTCAAGTAAGTATTGAAAATAGTTTTTTTCGGCGATAGGTACACGGCCGCTATTCGGCTATGGTGTCTCAGTGGAGTCTGTACCGGAACACGGGACGCGCTCCTGTTCAATCACAGATAGATGACATAGGGTCGATGATTGAACGAAAAATTTCGTTATCGATTTTCGGTAGAATGCGCGTGAGCGGATTTCGGGTCACGCCTACGTCGTTTTCTATTGGTTAAGAAAGTGTTGTGACGCGACTTCTTGGGAGTGGGGATAGCGTCCTTTTTTGGGAAAAATTTTGAACGAGAGGCATTCGGGAACGCGCCGTCTTTCCAAGTACCGGGTGGCTGACGTTGATAAACAGCCAAAATTCTAATTAGGACATTTATAGTGTCTAGTGAAGTGAATATTATATTATTTATTTATTATATTATAAAATAAGCTAGGATATTTTTATGTATTGATATTTTTCAGCAGAGTCGGTAGCCGTTCATGTAAGTCTAGGTTAACCTTGTTCTAGATGTAGGGAGGTTTCGATACCACAAAGTCTAAGATGTAGCAACAATACGTATTTTGTGGTTGAGAATCCTTCTAAGCAAGTAGTGATGGCTGCAAAGGAAGGTTCCTGAACTTCATCCAATCCAAGAGGCAACCATGCGTACGAGACGGTGGCGGAGGCAGTTATTTGCAGTCTTCTGTTTTATTTGTGAAATCTAGATCCAGACCGCAGAGACGCAGTGCAGATACCAGCTCCAGCATTTTCTTTAATTTCCATTTACTTGCAATTTTAATCAAATTCAATTTTAATTTTCAAGTTTCTTTAACCCTTAATTCGACGTCGTACAGTATACTTCCCGCTCAATGAAAAAAAAATCTGCATAAAAAATTAGACCGTATATCTTGAATTCAAGGTGTATAATTGCACCTTGAACTATCTATCCACGCTGTCAAAAATCGGTAACGCACTCACATCGACGGGACGCGAGCAGTCGCCGGCGAGATGACGGGGAGAAGGGACGCGCTGCGCGGGCTCTCGGTGAGTTGCATTTTATTCATTGTTTTCCCGCTTATTTTGTTGTAATATTATTAAAAACCATAGAAAAAATAACCGCTTAGCTACCTATAATGTTTTTATTGTCTCACTGAGTTTTATTTAGTTTTTACGACATCGACAACTTGCATGTCCAGTATACTTCCCGCCGTCGAATTACTAGTAAAGTACCTGCTAATTACTATGTCCAGTATTTATCCCCTTGTCAAAGTAGTAGAAAACTAAATATAATATCGTATGTCTAGTATTCTTCCCGTTGCCATGTTATTATAAAATTGACTTTTGTTGTTTCTCATAATACTATTTTAGGGATCCGCAGATAAAATATTTTGTGCCTTACTATTTTTTCGTTTTTCAGAGCTTCAAGTCTAGAGGACAACGCATAGTTGCATTGGTGCCGCCCGAAAATGCTCATTCTGATATAGATACTGGTTCTGAACCTGATAATGAAGAGGATATTACTGTTTATAGAATAGAAGAGTACTCCTCCTCGCCCTGCCCTTCTATCGATTCATGTATACAGCGCATGAATTTATTAGACAACTCTGAAAATGATACACAAGACAATAGTTCAACCGACAGTGATGAGACTAACTTTGACGGTGATACTTTCATGGAGACAGGAGATGAAAATCTTCAAACAGAGATCTACCCTAGCGTCAGTGGCAGTGAGAAAAATCCTGTGTTAGAAGTCGACGACAACTTTAACTATGGACGACCTCCGTTGACCCCTGTTATTAACAATGTGCTACCTCCGACTGGTGAAGTAAATTATAATGCTTTACCAAGTTTGGCTTCATTATTATCAGTTCCGTCAACAGATGCTTCCCCTATAGCTAGTCCATCAACATCAAGAATAACCAGGCGTAAAAGAAATTTACCAATAAGGGCTGTGCCAAATGTCCAAACGAAAAAGAGCAAGAAGACACTAATTGTTAGTTACAAATGGAAAAAAGGACAATTTAGACATAAGGCGGACATTCCATCAAATGACTTCGTATTTGATTTACCGGATACAGACTCTCCGTTGGACTTTTTTCATCGGTTCTTCTCCCTGGATATACTTGTTGATATCGTCGACAGCACAAACTTATACTCAACCCAAAGAACGGGCAAATGCATACAAATCACTACCGAAGAGTTAAAAGACTTTCTTGCTATTCTTCTGATAATGGGTATAGTAAACATGCCGTCCTATCTAGACTATTGGTCTAGAGAATTCAGATACGCTCAAGTGGCTGACATCATGCCGTTGAAACGGTTCGAGCTCATTCGACGCAATATTCATTTTGTGGACAACACTCATTCAGACGAGGACAGGTATTGGAAGATACGACCGTTAGTCGAAAAAATAAGGAGAAACTGCCTCGCAACGGAAGAAGAGACGAAGTTTAGCATCGACGAGATGACAATACCGTATAAGGGTACTAAAGCCGGAAACCGGAGACAATATAACCCCATGAAACCTAACAAATGGGGATTCAAGAACGTAGTACGCGCTGGTGCATCTGGAATCGTCTATGATTTTCTATTGTACGGTGGTGATGACACTTTTCGGTATATCGATTTTAGTGAGGAGGAAGAGCAAATGACACTAGGTGCTAAATTGGTATTAGCCCTTTGCAAGACAATTCAAACCCCAGGAAGTGCTGTTTATTTCGATAACTATTTCACAACACTCGACTTGATTTGGTATCTACGTGAACACCGGGGAATTTTTAGTCTCGGAACTATACGCCAAAATAGATTGAAAGGTTGCAAAGGACTGTTAAGTGACAAGGAACTAAAAAAAAGGGGCAGAGGTTCTTTTAGCCAAGTTGTAGATAACGACAAAAAGATCACCATTGTCAAATGGTTCGACAATAAAGTTGTTACTTTAGCTTGTTCTTATGCAGATGCTTACCCAGTTCAAGAAGTGAAAAGATGGAGCAAAGAACACAAAAAAAAACTTGGTGTCACGTGTCCGCAGTTAGTTAGACACTATAATCAACATATGGGAGGCGTTGACCTGTGCGACATGTTGATAGCTCTCTACAGAACATCTTTCAAGAGCCGTCGTTGGTACATGAACATCTTTGGCCAAATGTTAGATATATGTGTTAACAATGCTTGGCTGCTCTACAGGAGAAAATGCAACATAAAGAGTCTGAAAAACATAAGCCTGAAAAAGTTTAGACAGAGGTTGGCAGTCGAATTGAGGCAAACGGGAAGATTGATTGAGACGGTTCCACCAAGTCCTCTACCGAAAAAAGCGCTGATACAAAACCCAAGTGCTCCAAGGCCCCCAGTTTCTGTGCGTTATGATGGGTACAACCACTGGCCTGAATATACGACATATGGACGTTGTAAGTTTTGCAAGAACAATAAAACGAACATACATTGTTCCAAATGCAAGCAAAGGTTGTGCTTAGTAGCCAAAATAAATTGCTTTTATAATTTCCACAATAAGTAAGTAGGTAAGCTAGAGACTAAAAAATACTGTTTTTAGTCTCTAGCTTACCTATAGATAAGCTAGATTATTGATATTTTTGATACTTACTTTAACTATAAGACTGATTATTTTTGAATAAGCTAAATGTTAATTATTATGAAGACTTTATAGATAACTAATGATTATGTTCAAAACATACGTGTGATTTTTTAATTCTAAGATTTCAGAGTTACTATTAGTATTGTAAGCATAAACCAATGTTACTATGAGTATAATTTACCAAAATACAATTAAAATATCCTACGGAATCATTAGTTTCTTTTATTCCTTCTCTTTGTCAATGGGAAGTATACTGCACAGGGTTAGAGTGCATCAATTTCTTATGTACTTGATAATGTCCAGTATAATGGACGTAGGTTTTCCAGGAAACTAAAAGAGCTAGATTTTTTTAGGTATTTTTCCTAGGGTTCTATACAAGCTAAGAAACGAAATCTGTAACAATTTGATAAATTTAATTTAAAAAAAAATCCGTCAAATTAAGGGTTAATTCGCGTAAAGTCGCCCATTTTGGTGATTTCGTTTTTATAAAATACGGCAAATTATTTCGTTATTTGTGTTATTTTGATATATTATTTCAGTTTATTTATCTATGTATTAATTTATGTCAATCTCCATACCGTCAATTTATATGTCTCATTTGAGATTACGTGTATATTTCGAATTCCCTTAATTCGTGCAAAACTACTTATTATAGTAGTTTCGATTTTTATAAAATACGGCAAATTATGTCGTTATTTGTGTTATTTTGATATATTATTTCAGTTTATTTATCTATGTATTTATTTATGTCAATCTCCAAACCGTCAATTTATATGTCTCATTTGAGATTACGTGTATATTTCGAATTCCCTTAATTCGTGCAAAACTACTTATTTTAGTAGTTTCGTTTTTTATAAAATACGGCAAATTATGTCGTTATTTGTGTTATTTTGATATATTATTTCAGTTTTGTTTATCTATGTATTTATTTACGTCAATCTTCATACCGTCAATTTATATATCTCATTTGAGATCGCGTGTTTATATCGAATTTCGCGTAGAACTACCTATTTAGTAGTTCCGTTTTACCAAATACGGCCAAATTATTTTATGCGTTTTATAGAGTTTATCTACTTTGATAAATAAATAAATAAATATTGCACGACGTTACACACAGCGCAATCTAGCCCCAAACTAAGCACTAGGCTTGTACTATGGGTACTAGACAACGGATATACTACATATTATACTTTTTTTTTGTATATACATACATTTCATTACATTTTCGATAAATTCTCGGGTTCTATTTGATTTTTTACTAATTAATATTTTTCTGTGTGGTTTTTTCAGTGTGTTATTAATCCTAATCATTATTTTTCATGTGCTTTTTCAGAATTTAATTAATTTTAATAATTATCTAAAGTTTTAATCCTAATCATTAATTTTCTGTGTGTTATTTCAGGTTTATTTATTTATTTATTAATTATTTTACTTTATTATTTCTCCGATATTCACAATTAAGTTCACTAAAAATATCAATTTGAAATTCCTAATTTCGATTCAATTAACGTAATTATTAGCAAAAGACGTTCATACGTTAAAATCACCTTGCTCAAGGTATATACAAATTGACTTTATTCAAAATAATGATTGTTTTACAATCGAATTAATAGAGATTGGAATTGGTTCCATTAAGGATTCCATCGTCGTAGTATTCGTGGCTTTGTGACCATGCTCTAATTAAAAGTACACTTGTACAAACAACACTGTTTATTGGTGAAGATCGAACCTATTAATCATGGTAATGAATTTGAATTACTATCTGTCTCCGGTTGCGAGATGGTTGATATTCTAGATTTTGAGACAAGGTCAATAATTGTCCTGCGATGCCTGAACTGAAGGGGCTAGCTTTCTTCAAGTCTCAGGAACACGTGTTCTGAATCGAAAAATATCGACTTACTAATACCTCACAAGGATTTTACCTGGAGGTTCAGAATTCATCAATCAACAATTATATTGATTGGCATCTATCAAGGAGACATGGTTATACTGTCATGTGTAATGCGGGAATGGAATTACTTTGAGTAATAATTTTACATATTAACGTAATTTAATCTCATCCCTATGTGCCTAGGACATGAGATTTTACAATTGTTTAAGCTAGACAGGTTTATTGCTAGTTCTTCCTGTTATAGCCGCGATTCCGAACTAGTGTAGAGTCTTTATAATATATTATTTTGGTTAGGATATAAAAAAAAAAACAATAAAAATAATCGCCACTGGAAGGTACACTATGTTGGTTGGTGCCTACAGGAAGAGGCGAGTGAGGGGCCTCAACATTAAAAAAAAATAAAAAATATTTTGGTTAATTAATTGCAATTAAAAGTTAAAAATTTATATGGAACCTCTTTCAATGTCGATTTTACCACACTGATGTTTTATCTTTCCTTATCCACTTCTTATATTCTTATGTATATTAAATGACTGACGATTATGTACTTGCAGAAATTAGGATTGTTAGGTCAGGTGTAGAAATTTAGAATAATCTCGTCTTATTATAATGGAGCCTTTGGGTTAACTACTATATGCAACGTGGGTATCTGAAATCACTAGACTTTCACGAGCCAAAGACATAGAAAGATACTTCACACAATCATAATTAGGTAGTTTAGATAGGTAGGTCAGATTGATCGAAATTAATTAGGTATTATATCGTTTTAATTGAGGCGTTTAATTAGGTATTTCCGTTCAGTTTACTTGACATACTTTAGGCCTTTAGATCTTTGTTCCGTTTATATTTGGTGCCTTTGACCACGATTGGTACTTTATTTAGTTAGATTAGACCTTATAATCTTCTAGAGCTTATAGTTTAATTAAAAAAAGATTAGAAGAGATAGGTAGGTGATCGTTACAAGTCGCAATACTAGTAGTAGTGTTATGATAATATATTATATTACCTATAAAACAATTGAATACGTACAAAAGCGTTATTGAATATAATACTCTTGGTTTTTGCAATAAAACATAATATCCTTTGATATGAGCATAGTTGAATAAATGGTAAGTAGTACCTACCTATATAATATTTAAAACAATTATTTGTTAAGATTTTTTTGCAGTAAACATCAAGTTTGTTCAAAAGGAATATCTGATACTTATCTGTAGGCCAACAAATTCCAACGTTTTCCTCATTTACTGAAAACACCTTTTGTATTTCACGCACCCACCCAATTCAAAGTACCTTCCTACCTGCCTACCTGCCTATCTGCCTAATACTGCCTATCTACACAAAATGTAAGAAAATATTCTAATATTTGTTGTATGTTTGTTTAACGCGTGCACATCAATCCTCGGCAAAGCCTACGTGAAATAATATAAAAAATCTGTTGAAAAACTTGAAAAACGTTCCCTCGACAAATCCCTTGTACGGTATGTTATGTACGTTTGGTTTATAGATACTTTCTTTTATTTGTAGGGCGACCAACTTCAACTTAAATTGAGTTGAACATAGATTAATTATCTATCTATATATATAGTACCCTATAAAAGAAAGTCCTGTTAGTTACACTATTTATAACTAAAGAACGGCTTCAGCGATTTGGCTGAAAATTGATAGGACACTTTTTGTTTACCTCTGAGGCGGAACAAAGTTCGCTGGGTCAGCTAGTATAAACCAGAACAGCGATTATGGCCATACTTCTGATTGTCAGAAGTTGATATAATACATATTCGTGGGCCACAACACAAATACAGCGACTATATCATAGGTACTCGTATTTTGGTAGAAGTAGACCATAAGGTTGGCGGGTTTTTCCTTTTTTAAGCGTTAGTTTGGCCACCTTAGGGTTCTCACCCTCTCTTTCCCTTCTGGATACAGAGGAAATGTCACCAGTCTTTTAGACGATACGGCGTGGGGACGCCATAAAGAATATTTCAAAATATATAGTATTTTAATGTTTAATTAATTTTAGATTGAATTCTTATTATTTAACATATGCCGAGGCAGATTCTCGTTGGCATCAGGCGCACGGCTCATTGGGCCTTTTTTTGTTGGTTTTATTTATCATTATTTTTATCTCTTTTAACATAGTGTTGTTTTTCTTTTGTGTGTCGTGTTTTTGCGGCTTATAAATGTTTTCTATTTTCTATTCAAAATACTTTCTACGTTTGTTTTATTCAAACATCACAATAATTATAATGTACCCGTCCTAGAAACAACTAAAAGAGCCCCACCCTACATCCGTGGTGTTTCTTTTTATTTGTATTTCGAGCGCATTAGGCGGTGCGAGTGCGGACTACTCGTATGTAATCCCTGAGAAATTCGTTGAGGTTACGCCTCTTGTAGCTGTTGGCCTTTGTTTATGGTCAATGATTATACCACAGTTTACCTAGTAGTTGGCACTGCGGTGCTTCATACAGTTGCCCAGCTTTTGTACTTTGTTTCCCAGGACCGGTCACATATAAGTTAATATTCTATTTTAAGTGTTTTAGCCTGCACTGGGCTTTCATTACACAGTGTATAAGTCACCGACGCAGGTAGACTAATTGGTCAAGACAAGTCGTGCTCCCGGATTGAGTAAGATGCGGATGAAGCCTTACGTTGTGTTTTTGCAGAAGTATTTATTGTTTCTTTAAAATATTTCCACATATAAGTTGTTTGAAATGTATGTTTGTAATATGAAATGTCAAAGGAAGCTTTCGAAAAACAGCCCAATTTGCATTCTACATTAAGATACGAGCATTATTAAGATTGTACCCTGTGTTTCGGAGAGGATGGGTTTGTTTAGCATGTCTGGACCAAACATTTATTTCGTGTATTGTATGAGTGATTATACCAGATCAAGACAGAGACAAATATTAACTTGAGCAACAGAGATAGAGAGTAATGTACGAAGTTTTTCATGCAAAGCGACCGTCATTTAATTAATTAATTAAAAAAAAAACCGACTGCAAAAAAGTATAAAATGACCTAATGAAATGATCGTCTCTTGTTTCTGCTTCGATCGTCTTTTGTTTCTAATCCGATCGTCTTTTGTTTTCATTTATATCGTCCTGCTAGTAAAATGTCATAGTAATGACTTCATTACTATAACCTATTTCAATCACTTGATTGAAATAGGTTATTTTTTTTCGAAATATTATTTATTGTAATATTTGAATTAACCAGGAATTTCCAGTTATCTAAGCTATATTATAAAGCGATTGTTTGAATTTATTTGATACTCTTTCACGTAAAACCTACTTAACCGATTTCGATGAAACTTGGAAATCCAGATTAGCACATAACTGTATAATGTATAATGTACCTACTGTATAATGTATATCTCGTTGTTCCCATGTGATAGTGACTTACCGAAACCTCGGGGCGCACCTAGTATACGTACATAAATACAACGAGATGGACTAACATTCAAGCAATAGGTAGTCGTTTCACCGACATAAAAAATCATGGACATACTTACGCGGAATGGAACCAACCCTCAAACTTAGATAAAATTAAGTCTTTAGAATATAATAGAAAAGTGCTTATTGAAGCGGATAATTGGCATGCTTTACGGACCCCATTTATTGAGAAAAAGGAATTTAGCTTTTTGTTTTTCTTATAAATACATTTTTGAGAGTTTTTGGAATCTATTTTAATCAATTAAATGCACATTTTAAAGATATAAATTTATAGATAAATAATACTGATATTATCTAGAATACTGTAATTGATAATATGTATGCACGCAGTACCTACTTATTGTACTGATAATAAAATGCGATAAGATTGATTTCATAATTATTATGACGTCCTTAAGAGGACAATCTACCTACTCTTTCTCCATACGAACGTAGTCGACTGTTTCCTCCCTGGATAAAGACATTAGACCAAGTATGTGTATGTTATAATACATATATCTGCCATGACAATGTCCCTACGTTTTTTTTTTTACTTTCTAATTAGAATAGAAATAAAATTCAGAAAAAATTACAAAATAAAAAAATTAAAACGTAGGGATCATCATAGGATACATCATGGTCATGGCTGACATATGGCATAAACATATTTTTTCTTACATTTTTATCCAGGGAGGAAACAGTCGACTACGTTTGTAAAGTTTGTATGGAGAAAAGAGTAGGTAGACTGTCCTCTTAATAAAATGAATTACAAATCATGTTGTTCGGTAGTGCCAGATTATACTTAAATACTGGAGAAGTAAAACGTGCACATTTTAAAACTGTCAAAATAATTATTATTATCAATATTGTGTACAGTCAAATGCCAATCATACTTTAGTGACGATATTTTACAGTGCTGAACTTTTTTCGAACTTTGAAACTTATTTTTTACCGGCCGCAATGTTGTCGCTAATTCTAGCTATTTTTGCAATTTCTATTTTTATTTATCTTCTTAATCGATGGTGGATGGTGAAGAGTTTTTGGGCGAACAGAAACGTGCCACATAGTCCTCCTCATCCTATCTTCGGCAGCCTCACCTTCTTGCAGAAAGAAAATACAGTGAGTTAATTCTTATCTAGACATATAAAATTCTAACCTTGAGTGATTGACTGAATGATTTAACAAAGCAAAGCCCAAACCAATGGACCTAGAGACATCAAATTTGGAGACTGTGTTTTTGCGGTCTATTGATATTCTAAGTATTGCAGATTTTTCTTCTGTCTTTGAGATGTTGGATTAAAACTTAAGTAATTTTTCCGGTGTGAAAAATTTATTTTATATGATGCGTTTTATCAACAATAATTAAAATAATGTTTAAGTATGTATATTGTATCTATTTATTACTAACTCTAGTTACTAAGCCTACATATCTATATTTCAATTTATCAGTCCCGAAAAATGAGTTTAATTCTAAATACTTAACAGTGTTTTGACCCGAAACATTTTTGTTATTTACCAAGACTTTTTACAGGCAATATGGTTACGCAGACTGTACAATAACTTCAAAACTCCTTACATCGGTATCTGGTTATTCTGGCGTCCCGGCCTCATGGTCAATAATCCGGATCTTGCTCGGAGAATCCTAGTTAAGGATGCAGACAACTTTCGAAATCGTTTGGTCAGCTCTGGAAAATCTGATCCGATTGGATCTCTGAACATTTTTACTCTTAATGTAAGAAGGTATATTTATTTACTTCTTAACCCTAATTCAAATTCAAAATTTGTTTTATGCAATACAATTTATCAAAATCGTTTTGAATCGTTTTACGACTTGTATTTAATATTTAGGATGTGATCTAATACACTATAACGCTGAAGTAATAATAATAATATTAGATTATAAATAGCTGATTGACGAAATTTGCACTGACCTGTGAATACCCTCATTATTTTCGATATTTATCAGTTTTTAGATTATGCAAACATTTAAAAAAAAAAAATATCTCGAAGCTCAAGTTCCTTGATAAAACATTATTATACTTATTATTCATAGGTATATGGTATCATTATAGGCTTTCTTACAAACTTTTTTTCAAATTTAAATCATAATATACGGAAATCTTCCACTAGAAGAGAAGTTTAAAATGAAATAAAATTAAAGTTACATAACTGAGCGTCAATACAATTTGATGTTATTTATTTTTCGTCTTTTCGTTTCGTAAATGGTTTAAAACTGACAATGAACTTGGGTGTTAGTTAGTTAGTTTCGCTAGGCCTTTTTCGCAGGGGATCCTACCCCGGATTGGCGAATATCCCATGCCTTCGGACCGTGATGAGTCCTAGGACATGTCGGTTTCCTCACGATGTTTTGCTAAACTTGGTGTTGTACGTAGATATAGTTTTTTTTAAACAATTTAATCATATTTTTGTAAATCTTCATAGGATCCACTTTGGTCTGATATCCGAAAACGTCTGTCTGTAATGTTTACTTCTGCCAGACTCAGATCTCTTCAGACTCTAACAAAGCAAAAAGTTAACGATCTGATCATCAGAATCAGCGAGGAGATGAAAGACATTAAGGACCACTTCGATTTAAGGGTGGGTAATTGTTAATTTTAAAATAACTTAGAGTCCTGCACTTATAATTTCGTAGAGATCAGAAGCTGCCAAGAAAATCATATCGGCTAAATAGGTTTCTTAGTAGCTGCTGTTTATTTGACTTAAAATTTAATTAACCGAGGTCAACGTTACATTCACTTATACTTTTTTACTTTAAAAATAATACGTTTTGTTTAACATTATTCAGGAATTATTCAGCGATTATACGACAGACGTAATCGGTGAAGCCGCATTCGGTCTCAAGTCCGAAGCCACGCGTACTGGTGACAGCGCTATCAGAAGAGTTACCAGAGATTTCATGCATTTTTCCATCTACAGGGGCCTTTCGTGGTCCAGTATATTTTTTATTCCAGAACTTGTTGATATTTTTAGGTAATTATATAAGAATATTTCGTTATTTGATCTTCTAGATGGCGTTAATTTTATTACTTAAATACAGATCATTTGTAATTTAGGTTCTCACTCTTCCCCAAAGAGTCGATGAATTTTCTGAAGCAGATATTCCGCAAAGTGATCGACCAACGTGGAGGACTTGACGCAGAACCAAAAGAGCAGCGTGATTTGCTTGATGCCTTGTTGAAAATGAGGCACGATGCTAAATTAGAGAATGAAGGTAAAGGAATAAAAATAAAGATATTGATTTTTTATTTCGAGTTGTGTAAATATATTTTCAGTAAAAACATATTTTTTGTTCAGAGGTGTCCGAAAACTTGCTCCTGGCGCAGGCTGCTGTTTTCTTGCAAGGAGGTTTCGATACTTCTGGCACAACACTGGCTTGGCTCATCTATGAACTGGCTCACAATCTAGAAGTACAAGTTAGTTTATGTAGAAACTCAAGCTTGTTACATGCATTATAATGAACGATTGACAACTGTACTTATTGTTTTTTAATTTATAGGAAAAATTACATCGTGAGTTGATGGATGCCAAACAGCAGTACGGCACCGATGATTTCGATTCCACTCACTTATCTGAGATGGTTTATCTAAATGCGATCATAAAAGGTACGAAAATACAAGCTATTTAATTTGATATTTTTTTATTTTATTTTACTGCTCTTAAGCATATCTCTACATCTCTCATTATTCCGTTTAGAATCCCTTCGCAAGTATCCAGTGATGGGCTGGCTGGACCGAATCGCAGCTCAAGACTACAAACTGGACGACAAACTGACGATCGCGGCTGGCACCGTCGTTTACGTCAACGCATATGGAATGCAAATGGACCCGGAACACTTCCCAGAACCGGATGTCTTCGATCCGGAAAGATTTATGCCCGAAAACGAGAAGAATGTCAAACCTTTTTCGTACCTACCATTCGGTGAAGGACCAAGGATTTGTATTGGTAAATATCCTTTGGTCTCATACAGTCACAATATCAAAATATCAACAGCAGCAAAAAGGTCACTTCATCAAAACGACACTATCAAACGAAGAACTATCGAAACAGGAACTAGAGACGATAGAGTTAGAAACAAAAGGTGATCGAATAAGTAACAAAAGACAATATAGAAATACTTTACAAGAAGAAAATGTATCATCATCCTGTCGCGAGAGAATTTTTGATGAGGCATTTCTCCTTGTAATTTTTTTCTAGCGAATGCATTGACTATATTTTTAATGGGTTTAATACACACACATACATTACTCGATAGATGGCACTGAAAGCTAAGTCATAGCAGTAACGCATTTATTTAATCAATTTTATTAATTTAATATGATTGTAAAGGTATGCGTTTTGGTCGACAAACTATGCGTTTCGCCATCGCCGCTGTCTGCATGAAGTACAAGCTCGAACCGCTGCCCAACACACCGAAGCCTAACGAATGCAAGTATGAGACGAAGGGATTGTTCCTCCTGCCCGATGAAATTCTGACTATCAAATTCGTATCTAGGAACTAAACTCTATTTTTGACAAATAATGATAAAATCCATAAAATATTTAATTAAAAAAATTAATATGTATTTAACTTTTCTGTTTACCTGAAAGATTATTACATTATTGTAAAAAAATAAAACATTTATATTTACTTAATTGTATTTATTTATTTTTATTTACTGTCCTCCGGGAGATCCTCCTGTCAATGGTCCGGTGAAATGCAGCCAGCATACTGAGCACTTTTGGCCGTAATGGACTTAGTCAATGGACATTTTACTTTGTATTTATTGTGTTTACTTTTAATAGATTTAATTAAGATTCTGTCAATATATTTAAACAATAAATTAATAACCTCTATCTGTTGTTCTTTAATGTTGATAAAAAGTTAACCTAAGGTTGGTTCAATTTTGTAAAACTATGTCCGCGCTTCCTTACGAGAATCTCATCTGTATTCCGTAAATAAGAGTATAGTATATTTTATAGTAGTAGATAAATATTTTGTATTAATAAATATAATTTTAGGTACACTTTTGCTTTTCCCATCTGTTATTGAATTTGTAAAAACGCCGACGGTAAAGCAAGCAAGTACCTAAATGTTTTTCGCCCACTAAGGGGGCAGTGAGCGAAATCGAAAAATCAAAAATTTTGTTAGGGACACTCATTTTATAAATAATACGAAATATTTTTTTGTCATACTTAAAGTAGAGGCGCTTCGCTCGTCCGTTCAAATACAAAAAATCTCGCTCCCAATTAAAAAATAAGTAATCACGGAACTCCTGGAATTGTAACTTGAGTCAAAAATCAAAGATTTCTCTTTTTTCTCTTTGATATAAAATGGTTAAGTTTGTAGTGAAAGCGTCGAGTCCCGGCCACAAAGCGAGGAATGCTACACCACAAAACCCGACGCTTTTGTACAAAAATTGAAACGGCCGGCACAAAATTAGTAAAATTTCGGTGAAACGAAACAAAGGGATGAATTACGTTTTTCGGGGTGACACTGTAACAGATATGAAATAAAACTTTTTGGAAAAAGTTATTGTTATGAAAAATTATTTTTAAATAATGAGTTGGTTTCGGTTTTAGGTATTCCCGTAATAATATATAGATATACCCGGTTACGTATCATAATGACTATTTTCATCTGCACTACGGTCAACTCGACTACGGTCATTTCGAATATTGGTCAACCGAACTACAGTTTAACTCCCCTAAGTTTGTTTAAACTATGATTATTTGGAATATTGGATTTTTCAACTACGAACGACTCGACTACTGCGCGCCAAGCTGCATTTTATTTAATAAAATGAGGGTAGCGCAAGACATGATGGACATGTTATATTATTGCCATGTGTCAATCCTTTTACACATTACATTTACTTACGTATTTTGTGACTGAGTAGAAATTAGTATAAATATTGTTATTATTTCATGTATTTCAAATTAAGTTAGATTTCGATATATCACGCTTTTTTATTTATAACATTAGGCCCACAAAAAGCAAAACAGAGCACCCCGACTAGGATAGGTTAGGTTATTATTAGAACATGATTACGCGCATGATTACGCGCTATAAATATAACGGTTACAACCAATAAATAATACTATGAATAACAAGGTAATAATTTTGTACTTTCGATGTTTATTTCATACAAAGTGTGATTTTATTCATCACGCTTTTTTAATTAATAATATTAGGCGCTTTGGTCACCGCTACCGCGACGTGTAATCATGTTCTAATCTAACCTAACCTATCCTAATCGGGGTCCACCGAATGCTTTTTCCGTAGTTAAGTTAAAGTAAAACGCGCGATAAGATGACAATAGTAGTTAAATTGTCCGGTAGTTCAGTCAACCGCAGGTAAATTGAATGTAGTTCAATAAACCGTGTTGAGTCGTCCAGTAGACTAACCTACTGGACGACTCAACTACGGTTTATTGAACTACATTCATTAGTTTAAACAAACATATATGGATCGACCGTAGTTGTCATAAACTGTAGTCGAATCGACCGTAGTTAAGTTGAAAATAGTTTAGATGAATTGTAGTTATTATGATACGTATACGGTTACGTATCATAATAACTAATAACCACATTGTATTTTTTTACATAGAACCAAAATTTTAACAATATAGGTCAGGATTTAGCCATGATTATTTTTTAGGGATTTATTTATTCCTTTTAAGGGGACAGTCTACCCATTCTTTTCTCCATAGAAACTTCACAAACGTAATCGACTGTTTTCTCCCTGGATAAAGATATTAGAATGCCATAAAGTCCTATATTAGCCATAACATTTATTCCATTTTATAATTTTTTTGAAAATTATGTCTATATATTTCTTTTGATTTTTGTATGTAGCTTAAGGCTATTTTATTTATATTTTTTAATGCTATTTTGCCTTAAAAAAATATTTCTATTATTTCTATTCTAATTAGAAAATGAAAAAACACAGAACGTAGAGGCATGGTCATGGCCGATATAGGTTTTATGGCATAAACATATTTGCTCTAATGTTTTTATCCAGGGAGGAAACAGTCGACTACCGTTGGATTGGAGAAGGAGTAGGTAGACTGTCCTCTTAAGCTGTATTCTACGAAATAACCGCCAATATTACAGCTAAATTGAAATTTAAAAGATTATTTAAAATCCTAACTTTTATTTAAGCAGCTGGAAAACAAGGTCCTATGGTGTCGTAAAACATTTTGGGAATTCAACATTTTGGAAAGTTCAACATTTTGGCACTAATGGTTATTTTTGATTATTTTTGCGAAAAACTAGACAAATCATTCTAGTTCTAATGTGTCTACTAATAATGAAAATGACTACTAATGAAAATGAAATGAAAAGCAAATTCAGTTGAAGATAATGAATTAATTGATCTGCTGCACGTTCAAGGAATAAAAATCGAATGAATAATGTCAACAATTTTTGTATTTTTTTATTTATATAAATATTTATTTATATAAACGCATTGCCAAGCCCAAACGGGTGTCATGATGAATTTACTGTGTATCTGTAAAACCATCTTTGTACTACTCATGATTAAGCAATAAAGAACTTGAAACTTGAATGCGTTCCGTATATTCAACCCTGTTGCTTGAGCTCGCTTGGCGCAGATGGTTAGCGTTGCTCACTATAGGGAAAGGGTCATGGGTTCAAGTCAACCAGCAACCATAAAATAAAAAAAAAAGTGTGGCACTCGGGGACTGCCGTAAAGCTATTCTATAGCAATTTTTTTTAAATTAGTATGGGTGTCAGGTTTTATTTTCGTTACGGAATTTTTTTGATTCGGTCGTAGCCCGCGATAAAAGCTATGCAATAGTTTAAAAGAAGCATTTTTTCTTAATACAAAGTAGACACAATTCAAACACGCCCAGCTACTTCGCTTCCACATTATATATTCCTATGCTTTATTGTGTTGTAAGGGAAAGCGAGGGATATAGCTAGTTTAAATACTCATTTTATACCATTTTGCGTTGTTACATACACCGCGGGCGAGTTGCCCCGATCGTTAGCTATAGTTAATTCATTTTTAACCTGGACTCCGTTGGAATTGCGAGATTATGAATAGTTTAAACGGTAGAATTGTTCATCGTTGTTTCCTTTATTACGTTACTAGCTTCAGCCCGCGTGTTTAGCCGTATAAAAGTACAAAACATACATTAAATACAGAGTGGATAAATTACATTTAGTTACATGAACTCCTCCGCTTCTGTGTTCTTAGTCCTTCGCTTCTTGAGACACCAGTCCATTCCTTGCAGCACTCGTAATATCAGCGGCTATACGAATATATCTAAGAATTTAGAATGTTAAAAAAATACTGCTTTCTTTTGAAACTTTATTAGAGTAACTTGAGTTGGAAGCAACCACAATAGTCAGTGATCTGCTAGAAGATCAACGAGCGGAGACCACTATGTTCAGAGTTCACTTTAGCTGTCAAACTTCAACCATTGCGAAGTCGATCACGACGTGTTTCTATTGGTCCAATGCCCAAAATGGCAGGCATTTAGAGACGTGCTGATAGGTTAATGGAAATTGCAATAGGGACCCGATTTTGCCCTTTGGGTAAGAAAACCTAAAAAAAGAAAAAAAAAATAGGTAACAAAAACCATTAGGCAGATACATTATGTCTTACCACAGAAACTTCTGATCCGTCGATACATCGCTTCACGAAAGACAACATGTGTATCTATCGTCCAATTAAAACGTCTACGATCTGTATATCCGCAGTGAAACTTAAAAAAAAGAGTCCATCTGTCTGTACACAAGGGTGTTGGCAACAAAACAAAAAGTGTTGGGTCCATACTGAAGGCAGTTGAGCGTGCTTTGCTTTGTGACGAGTGACGCCGCGTGTCGTTAGGAGTCCTTTGACACTCACGTTGTGTGCCGCTCTCATGTAGGTGGGTCTATCTATAGGTATACTTCTACTAGCTGCGCCTCGCGGTTTTACCCGCGTAAATCCCGATCCCGCAGGAATATCGGGATAAAAAGTAGTCTATGAGTTATTCCAGGTCTGCAGCTGTCTACGCTGTAAGTTTCTTTACAATCGGTTTTGTAGTTTATCCGTAAAAAAGTAACAAAACAGCAAAATACTTTCACGTTCATAATATTCGAAGGTAGAATATCTAGGATTTGTAAGTGTTGATGTTTAATCCTATGGATTTAGATACAATTTTGACTTGCAGTTGTAGAAGTCTATATTTAGATCGTCCTTTGGTTTGGTTCAGGTGCAAAAGTGAGCTAATCAAATTAAAAAAAGAGAGACATAGTAAAAGACATGGTCGTTTTAGGAAATAAATAGGCTTTATTTGGCTAATAATCTAGAAAGCCCCCAAAAAAACTAGCCTAATTAATTACATAGAGAAATAAAATAGTGGTAGAACATAGAATACAAGACAATCACCGGAAATAAAAATATTTGTCCCAGAAATCCAGTAAAAATAACCTCAAAACAAAACTAAAGTCTGATAAAAAAACAAGCCTAAGATTGACGTGGTCCGTATCGACATACGTCTCACAAAGCTGGTATCCTATCACAATGGAGACAGGTTACTCGCATCAATCAGGCGCCGGTCATTGTCATCCATCATCAGAGCTGACTAGCTGACCGGCCGCGTTCTCTGTTTCTTATGGAACCAGATTGAAGACTTTATGTCGGTCGACAGATGTTTTAAGGGTATATAATGGGACAGGCTACAAATGTTTTTAAGGGTAAATAAAGGGACTTTAATTTTAAATCCCAGTCGAACTCATCGAAAATTGTTAATTATTTCCTGTTTTCGCAGTGTTTTTTAATATTTTTCTTCAAAACTCTGCTCTGCTATATTCTCTTGGAGTCTACAAATATAGAGTGAATAGGATTATTCTAGGCAAGCATGTTACACCAATGCACGCGCTTGTCTCTTGTAAAAAATAAAAAAAAATTGCCAATGCGTCGCTATTCTTATATTTCATTTTTAAGTGCTTGAGCCCGCACTGGGCTTGACTGTTTTTGCAGAAGTAATGTTCCTTTAAAATGCATCGTTATTCGTTCACCAATTATAGCTCAATCATTGGTTCATAAAAATCAAGGGCATCAAAAGCTGAACAAACACTGAGCGTTCAAAACTATCGGTCGACCAAAGTATCCCGTCTGGTGGATCGTAGAATATTTTCTAGAATATATTTATTGAAGTTTCGAGCAATTCTGCGTTGGACGGAGATAGATTGTGTCCACGCCATTGATTGGCTAGTTGTTTTGTCTGGATTTAGGTTTAGAAATTCAGGAATAATATTAGTAAACTAGCTGTGTCCTGCGGTTTCGCTCGCATAAATCGCAATTTTCCAAAATATTACATAACTTAGATATAAAAATAAGGAAAATTTGGTCAATTACTTCGTATAATGGAATGAGCAACAGTAGTTACAGAAATTATATCCTTAGGAGTCCAAATGTGTCTATAGCTAAGATCTGATCATAGGATGAGAAATTGACACATAGATAATACGCAGGTGAAACCGGAGGACGCAGTTAGTGGTTCAAAAAGTTAAATTTCTTTTTCAGAAAATGGCGCTAGATTTGTCCTAAAGGTTAAGTACGTAGATAAACTCACTCATAAACAGCCAAAACTATTATATTGTCCTAGATCTGATTGATAAGAAGCGTTTGAACAAGTCCCACGACAGCTCTCGAACACACAAGCGAAGCGACGCGTTCGCGTACAACTTGAAGCTGAAAGATGTTTCAACTCCTCGAAACTTTCCCCTTACTTATAATGTCTTCCTGTTTAACCAATATTGCTACATTTGGAAAATTTCTCGAATACCTACGCAGCATTGTGATTTTTTGGGTTCCGTATCTCACAAGTAAAAAACTTTTTTGTATTCTGTAGCCCGGGTCTAAAAGTTTTGCCATGTAGCCCTGGCATAGAATAGTGTTGAAATTAAAGACATTTTTCGGTTTGAATCGCGTGGTTTTTATTACTTTTAGCATTGTTACAACGCTCAACGTTTGGAGACCTTTCCAGGTCTCTTCTTCAGGATAGACCCAGACCCCTTCTTCCCCCCCCCCCTCCCCCCCTCCCCCCTTCTTCTTCTGACCCCTTCTTTCTTCAGAAGAAGAATCTAGAATAGTGTTACTTAATTTCTTCCCGGGGGTATCGTCAAAAGCGACTCAGGGATTTAAGGGAGACTAGCAAACCTGAAGTTCTCCCCGCGCGGAGGCAGATAGACTGGCTTGGTCTTTAGGTCTTGGTCCCGGTAAAAAGTTTTACAACGAGTTGTGTTCGTTTATGAGCGAAGTAGACTGGACATGTGCGGACGTGGACAGGTTAGGTCTACACAGTGATACGTTTACTTTTATGAGCGAAATTAGCAATTGTAGAAGCTGGTTAGATCATTGTTTGGTCACTGGGTCAGCGTTGCAATCGGTTAGTAATATTTATGTAAAATATGACATTTTCGCATCGGACCACTATCCATTAATAATCGAATTTAATTTTAATCTTATTAGACAAAAAATGACATGTAATAATAACAATAATCTACATTTAATTAGTAACAATATTTTATGGAAAGAACGCAACTATGATCAGTGTAATCTATATACGGAATTGTGTCATAAAAAACTAAGAGAAATTGATTTTCCGAGTGGTTTGATTGGTTGTGGTGACCATATGTGTGAAAATAAGGATCATTGTAAAATAATTGATTGTTTGTATGACAGTGTGATTGAGGCACTTGGTCTGGCGGCCTCTAAAACGTCTACTGTAAGGCGATCTCGTGGTCGGAAAACTGTGGTTGGATGGAGTCAACATGTCAGGGATGCTCATGGGGAGGCTAGGGCTAAATTTCGAATTTGGGTGTCAAATGGAAAACCGGAATCCGGTCATCTGTGGGAGGAGATGCGCGAGACTCGTAAAATTTTTAAATCGCGTCTAAAGTATTGTAAAAAGCATAATGAACAATTAAAAATGGACAGGTTAGCGTATTTACACTCATCTCATGACTTTCAAAAATTCTGGAAGTCAACAAATAACACTAAGGGTAGACCAGGACTCCTTGTGAGTGTCGATGGTATCTCAAGGTCAAGTGGCATAGCTAATGTGTTTAGAAACCACTTCACTGTGAGATCGCCTTTGGGGCTACCACAGTCTACGGATGCTGAGAGTCATCGTGGTCAGGTTATTTCCCCAATTTTAGCTAAAGATGTTAAAAAAGCTATTCAGTCCATGTCAAGAGGGAAATCACCTGGCCACGATGGCCTTAGTATTGAACACCTAAAGTACGCAGGGCCTCACTTACCTAGGGTCCTTGCCAAGTTATACTCGTTGTGCATTAACCATTCATACTTACCGGCAGCTATGATGAGGACAGTGGTGGTGCCAATTGTGAAGGATAGGACTGGTGACGTGACTGACAGATCCAACTACAGACCGATTTCCTTGGCTACCATTGTGGCTAAGGTGCTTGATAGTCTGCTTGATTCACGGATAGACCGTTTCCTGAACATTCATGATAACCAGTTTGGTTTCAGGCCGGGACTCACTACGGAATCGGCCATTTTCTGTCTTAAGCAGACTGTCAGGTACTACACGGATCGTGGAACTCCCATCTTTGCTTGCTTTCTTGACCTGTCTCAAGCTTTCGACCTAGTACATTATGATATACTCTGGCAAAAAATGAGGGACACGGGAATGCCATTTGAGTTAATACAAATCTTTAAATATTGGTATTTAAATCAGGTAAATGTTGTGCGATGGGGTAGTTCTTTTTCGGAACCGTACAAGCTAGAGTGTGGAGTCAGACAGGGTGGACTTACGTCACCTAAGCTTTTCAATTTATATATTAACGCACTGCTTGAGGAGCTCAGTGGTACACGTGTTGGATGCCACATTGACGGAATTTGTTTAAATAATATTAACTACGCGGACGACATGGTGCTGCTGAGTGCCTCACCTTGTGGTCTATCAACATTGTTGGGGATCTGCGAGAGGTATGTTGGACGTCATGGCCTTACTTATAATGTCCGTAAGAGCGAGTGCATGGTGTTTCAAGCTAGAGGAAAAAGTCAGGCAGCTATACCTCCTATAAAACTTTGTGGAGTAGCTTTACGTACTGTTGATCAGTTTAAGTATCTAGGACATATAGTAAACTCTGACTTGAAGGACGATGCGGACCTAGAGAGAGAGCGGAGGGCGTTGTCTGTTCGTGCTAACATGATTGCCCGCAGATTTGCTCGTTGTTCAGCTGAAGTAAAAATTACGCTTTTCAGGGCTTATTGTACATCTTCTACACGAGCAGTCTGTGGGCGTATCACACGAGACGAGCCCTCAATGCACTTAGGGTCCAGTACAATAATGCGTTTAGGATGCTGATGGGCCTGCCACGTTTCTGTAGTGCATCGGAGATGTTTTCCGAGATGCGAGTAGACTGTTTTTACACTACGATGCGGAAGCGGTGTGCATCCCTGGTGCGCAGGATACGGGCCAGCTCCAATAGTGTCCTGACCGTATTTGCGTTAAGGTTCGACTGTCACTACCTTAATCGTTGCTGTATGGTGCATGCGACTAAAAATGCGGACATGTAACCATTTTGTTTTTTAATTAATTTTATAAGTGATACCTATTTGAATTTATTTGACATCTGATTTGAGTGACATTAAGTATTTTTATTTTATATTCGATCCGATTGACTGACTTTGTTTTTTATTTTTTGATTTTAAATTTTGTAACTAACATTAGGTTAAGCTATACTAACATACTAATTATTGATCCTAATGTTGGTCGAAATAAATGATTATTATTATTATTATTATATTAGGAGGGTTGGTGTTAGGGACGAAAACAAAAAAAAACAAATAAAAAAAACGTGTGGCACTCGAGGACTACGCTACCGCGCTACATGGTAGGCGGAGTGGTGGGTGTGAGGTTTTTGTTTTCGTTACGGAATTTCTTGATTCGGTCGCCGCGCTCAAAGCCTGCGATAAAAGCTATGCAAAGCTTAAAAACAAACGAAAATGAATTATGATTTGTTAAAATTGTTTCGAGTTAATTTCACGCATTCAAAAATAAATAATTGAAAGTTCCAAAATACTTTAAAACTTTCGAAATTCTCAATTAGTGGCGGTCTCGCAATCAGCAGACCGAGCGCTTTATGCAGCGTCTGCAGTTTCCAACTGTTTTTAAAGTCAATCGCTTGAAGCGCTTGTTAATAGCTGTTGTTGGCACTTAGTACAGGATTTTTGCATAAATGAACGAGTGTTCTAAGATAAATAGAGATAAAATTTTAAAATGTCCCCCTTGTGTTAGAAAACTTTTTTTTAGGATTTCGTAGTCAACATGAAACCTTAATAGTTTCGTTATGTCCGTCTGTCTGTCTGTCTGTCCGCGGCTCATTTTTTGATGGGTTGCTATGAGTTTACCTCACCTGATGGGAAGAAACGATGATGCTTGCTTACACGAAACCTATTCACTCTAGACTTGAAGACTTCAAGGTTGTAAGGGGGAATATCGACGAGGGCAGTGAATTTCACTTCGTGTCTGTACGTTTGAGAAAGGTGGATAAATAGCGATATTCTCCAAAAAAAAGTAGGTACTTATCGAAAAATGACAAATGTTATTTTACAAACGTCAAATTTGAAATTAAAAATGTACTGCAATGATATTGAAATTATATCCTGGAAAATTTTAATATCCTTTATGATAAAATGCCATATTATTATGGTGAAAAAAAAACCAAGGATCACGCGCCCTAGATTACTATGCTAGTTTCCACACTAAGATCTTTCATTTATTCTACTATACAAGGTGGATAGGACTATACAACATTAAACAAAACCCTGGGTTGTTAAAATGTGTTGGAATAGTTTGGAATTGTATAATTAATCAGAGAACTGATATTAAAAAAGTAAAATTTTCAAACAAACTAAATATCCTAAAAAATTAAAACCAATACGAACACCCTGTACCAATGTGCACAGTGTAAGTACGTGCCGCGGCCACCGAGTATTAATCCTACAGAGCAACGCTTCATACAAGCCTGCGGTGGTAAATACTCCACTACATGAACAGCTATGTGTGGGCAAAGCTGTGAGAAGTCACTCATTGCTTTCCGCTCGGGTTTGCCGAGGCCGCCCGAAGAGCCTACTCGGCTCACGTACGTGAACCCGTCGGCACACTGTCGGTGAGAGAGGTCACGCACACATAACTGCGCATGTAGTGAAGTACCTACGCTGCGGGCTTGTATGAAGCTGTTTCTCTGTAGGATTAATACTCGGTGCCGCGGCCGCCTGGCGCTGGTGACAGTTTTGTTTATAGATACATCGTGTAGCAAATTTGATAAATGGAAAATAGTGTCCTGTGGCTGAACTACTCAACCGATTCTGTTGAAATTTAGTAGGTGGACTTGAAACGTGTGTAGGTATGTCCAGTTAAAAAAAATGTTGTATTATCCTATCCACCTTGTATAAAAATAAGTCGCGTTTTCCTTCCTGACGCTATAACTCGAGAACGCACGAACCGATTTCCACGGTTTTGCATTCGTTGGAAAGGTCTCGGGCTCCGTGAGGTTTATAGCAAAGAATATTCAGGAAAAATTTATAAAGAAAAGCTGACGTATGACGATGACGTATGACGATGACGTATGACGATGACGTATGACGATGACGTATGACGATGACGTATGACGATGACGTATGACGATGACGTATGACGATGACGTATGACGATGACGTATGACGATGACGTATGACGATGACGTATGACGATGACGTATGACGATGACGTATGACGATGACGTATGACGATGACGTATGACGATGACGTATGACGATGACGTATGACGATGACGTATGACGATGACGTATGACGATGACGTATGACGATGACGTATGACGATGACGTATGACGATGACGTATGACGATGACGTATGACGATGACGTATGACGATGACGTATGACGATGACGTATGACGATGACGTATGACGATGACGTATGACGATGACGTATGACGATGACGTATGACGATGACGTATGACGATGACGTATGACGATGACGTATGACGATGACGTATGACGATGACGTATGACGTTTCTTTCACAAACTAGAGTAACAGAACTCATCCTAATATTAGCCTAAACTCTATTGCTCAAAATAGATTTTTGCTATTTAATCTAACTAATCATCATTTCAGCTGTAAGAAGTCCACTGCTGGACATAAGCCTCCCTCATAGATTTCCAGATGCTTCGGTCATAAGTGGCCTGCATCCATCGTGAACCCGCGACTTAATCTAACTAATAAAAACCTCTATTTATTTATTTACCTACTCCATAAAAGAAAACAATCCTCAGATGCTCTATTGTAGTATTTCTACTCGGAACTATTTTACCTCCTTCCCCGAGAAATAATTTAGCATTGAAAATGTAAATCTTTGAAAGTTGCCACTTCATTCTGCGAACTATGTAGACATTATGTATGCGGAGAGATGGAAGTTGGTAATGGCGTAGTTTCAAGTGTTGCGGTTTGGTTTCGTTAATCCTGCCGTCGTCGGTCGCGGCTTTCTGCCCTTTCGGTGTCGATAAGTTGCGTCGTAGGCTGTGCTTGTTCTAAATATAAAGTTGGAAGTAGGTAAATAGGTTAAGGTGAGGTACAAATAAGTAGGTACATTGCCTGTTATTTAAAGTACTATAGTTACCTAATTCTGCGAACAGCAGACCTCGTAAGCACTTAGCCCTTTACGGGTGAAAAAAAAAAAAAATTGAGGCGTACTTAAATAATTGAACAGCTTCTAAATTTAAAAATAGTATTGCAATTTTTGAATTTGAGAGGTGCTTAGTTGTTTAAGTAGAACTTAGATTACGTACGTGTACGAAATATCCCAATAGTCAAAAATTCCACTATCTATTATCTGTCTATAGATAAGCAGCGCGCGTAACACGTAACCACCCACTGTGCAAAATTCCACACTTAAGCGGTGGCCCATTGAACGTGCAAGGCGCTGCACCAAGTTTTGTGAAATTCGGTTGAGAAATACGACCTGTATAGGAGAAGCAATGTATAGAAACACGAAAAAAAATGTTGTCAGATTTGAAGCAGAGACACTTCGCTCGCTCGGTCAAAAAGAAAATCACTTAGTCCCAAATAGACATCAACCCTATATGGGATTAAGGGCCCTATACTGAAAAACTGAAAATCCATGTCGGGCGCATCGAAAATTGTTGATTATTTCATGACGGAATGTCGTAGAACTTTTTTTTGTGTACAGATTGTAGGCGACATTGTTTCCAATATTTTAGTGCAGTTTCCATACAAATATGTCGAAACGTATTGAAGCCTATCGACATTTTAGCCAAATCAGACATTTTTTGTCTAAAATTTGGATAGGCTTTGCACCAATAGGAGGTTCTTGTCTTAAAACTACACCAAAATGTAGGAAACAATGTCACCTACAATCTGTGCACAAAAAAAAGTTCTACGACATTCCGTCATGAAATAATCAACAATTTTCGATGAGCCCGACAGGGATTTTCAGTTTCAAGGTCGTTGGCGTTGATACTCCTCTTAATAAATAATTATAAGTAAGTAAGTAAGTTTACCTTCGAAGAACTTCTGGTTCGCGAGTCTCACACAGTTTCCTACAAGTCCCCTCTTGCGATACCAACCAAAAGAGATGGTGTATCCCTAATTCAATAATAAAAGATACTTCTAAATACTGAATCCAAACAGTTGGCCTACAATGAGCACACTACACGGGATGCCGAAGATCGTGCGAAGAAGAGACGTAAAAGGAAAGCGGACCCCGGGCCCGCGAGTGATGCAACCGGGAACATCACTTCCATCACTTTCATGTTCCATCTCTCTCGGGAGCCCGGGACTGCTAAATGTTTTTTTTTTGGGGTCGACGCAGTCGGTAAGTCATCATTGACCATACCTTCTGCAATTAGATTTGGCAATCTTTTTACGGCCGGCCGCCTGCCTGACACCAACCCTCTTAGGGATCAAGCAGTTTACCCGCCACCGCGCAAACTTAAGGTTTGCTAATCTCCCTCAGATCCCTTAGTCGCCTTTTCCGACACCCACGGGAAGAGACGGGTAACCCTCTTCTATGCTGGAGCTACACGGCTCGGATGATGATGATGACCTAATCTAATTAGATAATGCAGATTTATTCTGTCCTAACCTCTGTCAGGTGATTCTAATTCCAATGGAAACATAATTACGATCACCGGTAATCTCAATTTATTCGTTCTTACAAGTAGGGAGATCCGCCATCTTTGTTCCCGCTGAATTAATTTTCTATATCCTCAGGTTGGACATTTTTCCTCCTGTTTTTAATATCGAGATAGAGCTCTTACACACACAAAATTTGTAAACACCTAGACGCCTACGCTTTCTAAGCTTGTCTTAAATTTAAGCGTCAACTCACACTGGGACCCAGTCGAAGCGTACCCAGGCGTTTCATCTTCTATATCTATAAAAAACCCGGCCAAGTGCGAAACTCGCACACGAAGGGTTCCGTACCACTATCACAATTGGGTACCGAACCCTAAAATCGTTTACCAATTTTAAAATTTGAAAGGAAAATGTGACATATTTAGCTTCGATTCTAACTTCCATCATACGACCACACCACTAAAAAAAATGAAAAACAAAAACTTTTGCACTAAGACAAACTGAAACCTATAATTAAGAAACTCTTTGGTAAGTGAAGGCAGACTGGTATATTTGACAGATAGGGCAGCCATTTTGAATTTCATGACCTACTCGATTCGATGTTTTTGAAACACGTTTGTTGTATGGGAGCCCCTCTTAAATATTTGTTTTATTTTGTTTTTAGTATTTGTTGTTGTAGCGGCAACCGAAATACATCTTCTGTGAAAATTGCAACCGTCTAGCTTTTACGGTTCATGAGATACAGCCTGGTGACAGACGGACGGACGGACGGACAGACAGACAGACAGACAGACAGACAGACAGACAGACAGACAGACAGACAGACAGACAGCGAAGTCTCAGTAATAGGGTCCCGTTTTTACCCTTTGGGAACCCTAAAAAAATAAGATGCAGGTTTCTTCGCTGTTTACTTCAGCGGAAGAGCCATGTTAATAGCGCACATAAACAAAAACCTTTGCGCGGTCGGCAGGGATTCGAAACCACGACCACGAAAATGAAATCTACCACTAGACCATCTCTCAGTTTTTTTATATACTTCTTTACTTTACTAATATTATAAACAGGTATCGTTTGCAACATGTTTTTTCCCCCAACTTACATATCGTATGTTGGGGTAATATCCGAAACCCTAGACCAATTTTAATTAAATTCAATATGAAGATAAATTGCATATTTTGGAGTAAAATAGGGCCGTTTTATATCCTGATATTTTCACTGAATCAAGACTTGCGCAGGTGTAGCTCTGAGTTGTAGCTAAATACCTTTACGTTTCACCATTATTTCTTGTTCATGGCATTTTTACCAGAAACCGAGTCTCATTCGTTAAAAAACTAACAGGTAGGAAGCACAATCGTTAATTTATCAGTGTCACGTGGATTCCAGCGTGGCGCAGGGGATAGCGCGGTCGCCCGGCAAGCGAGATGCACTGGTTCGAATCCTGCCACGGGCGAATTTTCGATGATGAACTTTTCCTTGTAAAATTGTTTACACTATCTTCTTACCGGATGGTAAACATGACAGTGACGTACCGCCGGGTGGAAAGGTCCTAAGATCCACTATACAAGCGCCCACACTCACGAAATTAATGTGAGAGATACCTATCAGATCAATTTTGTTCATCCCGTTGGGATTATGTCCCCTTTTAACTTAAAAGATAAGGATTTTTTTGAAGGTGAAATTTATGAGCGCTTCGTTTCTCTTCTTAGTTATACAATATAATGTTTATAGGTCTTTAAGTGAATGTTAAACGAACAAATTGTTATTATTATGGAACAGCTGCATAATTCATTTATTACCTACACCATAAAATTACATTGCAAAATGATACCAAGCCAATCCCTTAATTATGGTATGTGGCATTCTGCGGTTTCACCTGCATAGATCATAATCGCACGCGAATTATAGGATAAAAACTAAAAAGTAATCGACATTTTAATAAACTAACGTTTTGGCTATTTAGTATTTAAGTACTTTTGACATTTTGTATCAATGGGGTGTCAAAATGCCTAAAAGGCGTAAAATCTACTTTTTACCCGACTATAGCAAAGTCAAAAGGAAGAGTTATGATTTTGGGTGTCTGTGTTCTAATATAACTTCGGGGGATCAGTGCGATGCGATTAATATGTTTTTGTATTTAAATGACATGACCCCGTGCGATATCGACAGTCTAAATTCATCATCATTCATTAGCAGATTGTCTAAATTGCAAAATACCTAATTATCGCAATTGCCTGAAACGTATACCTAATATAATACTAATAACACGCAAAAAGACTGGGGCGCAAAATGCCTAAAACGAAAACTGTCTAATACGCGAACTTGGTTATATTTAGAACGGCCCCCGTGAGACGCGACCGAAGACTGCAAGGGTGTGGCAATTTAGTTTATATTTATACAGCCTATTCACTACACACTCCAACACAAGGAATCTTTCCCTCTCCCTAATTCCCTATTAATCGACTCCTGGATGAGACGATACATCCACGATACGAAGTAATATGTTACTCGTAGCGGCAGCCAGATTGAAACGTATTACACGGTTCCTACAGTTAGGTACTCGGGTACGTTTCTATGTAGGTCTCATTCGGTCACACCTATTCGGACTCATTTTGGTGCTTAAGTATGTATTTGCAAAGACGGTCTTGTACGAACAGTTTTAACTTTAGTTCTACGGAACAGTTTAGCCTGTTAGTTTGCCTTCTAAAACATAATATGCATTGAGAAACTAGTGGCATGAGTCCTGCGGTTTTTTAACATAAGTCCCGATCCCCTAAGAATTACAAAAAACTCTTTCGTATCGGATGCCTACATATTATAAGAAACACACTCTCCAAAAGCTTTTTCCTATCGGAAGGTTTGGCTGTGCATTGATCAGTCAGTCAGTCAGGTAAGACAAAGCATTTTATAGATATAGATTTTACAAAAGTAGTGTCGTAGCAATTTCTTGAAGCAACTTTATCAAAGAGTACTGCTGTGTCTACGCAACTTTTTTTGAGAAAGTGACTCTAAAATGCATGCCACTAGTTTCATAATGTAAACTTCGCTATACACTTCCACGCAACGCACATATTGACATGTCGCGGCAGCGCAAAACCCCCTAATTTTTTTATATTGTAAACATGCTCCTACCTATATTTAATGATCAAACGAACTTACCAAGTGAAGTTCGATCACAATTATGTGAACGGCTTCATCGACGCAATTTATGAATTAACGAATTTGTAGTAGCATCTCCTGCCATCAGTCTTCACACAGAATATTTAGAGCTCAAAAAATTTCTCATACTGGCAACACTCCCAACCTACCGATTATTCAACGTTATCATTATTTAGAGTGAGTATTTGTTCGCTATAATTCACATTTCATGGGGGGGCTAATATTATAAATATATATATTATACCTATATATAACTTTTTACTTTATTTAAGTAAGTAAGAGGTGGGTGTATATTAAATTGCGTCGATGAAGCCGTTCACATAATTGTGATCGAACTTCACTTGGTAAGTTCGTTTGATCATTAATTATGTTTCACGGCTTCATCTTTGCAATTTATGAATTAACGAATTTGTAGGATGTTCAGAGTAAACAGATATGCTGTAGTTCTTTTACAGCATATCTAAAATGTGAATTATACAGAACCATAGTTAGGCATTACTCCAAATCAGGTAAACAACATAATAGAATCAATCAATATTTTATTCATTGAAAATAACATTTTAAATTAATCAGCATTTAACAATATCGATTGCGCAAATTCCGAAGTGTCCGGTAAAATTTCTTTATTATAATATTTTGCAAATACAAGTGAAGAATCGCTCCAACCAGCAGTCTTTCTTATAACTTCGATATTTATTCCAGTTTTGCTAGCAGCAGACGTGGAGGCATGTCTTGTGCTGTGGGCTGTAAATATCGAAGTATCTATTCCGCCACTTTTAAGCGTATCCTTGATCCAATGGCTTAATCTTTGTGATGATAATTTTGAATGAGGTTTCTTTAAACTAATGAATAAATAATCATTATCATGAGCCCGTAATGTGCTTGTTCTATTTATATAAGTCATTAAGCATGAAGCAGGACATATCGCAGGGCGTGTATTAAAATATGGTAGTCTTAAAAGTGGCTGGAAAGAATTTGGTCTCGAGGTTTTTATTAAATCGGGTATTTTAATTAAAATCTCATTATTACTGTAGCTAATATTAGGTAACTGAATTAGCGAAAATGTTTGGACTCTATGCGCAGTAACTAATGCTAACAAGGTCAGTGTTTTCTTGGAGAGAGTTTCCAAATCAAGTTCATCATTGGGCCATTTTTGGGCTAAATAATCCAAAATGACACTAGGGTTCCAAGTGAGATTGTACTTTGGATTTGTTGGTCTTAGTTTGAAAACTCCCTTCATGAAACGCTTGATCCTATCATCATCGAGATTACTTCCTAATAAAAGTGCTAAAGCAGAACGATAAGAATTAAGAGTGCCATATTTGGCCCCTTTATCAAAAATATCAGTTAAAAAATTTATAACTGTTGGAATAGAGGTATTAAAATAATCAACGTTAATAATTTTACAGTAAGCAATCCAGGCCTTTATGCACCCGTCGTATTGCTTGTATGTATTAGGTGATAAAGCTGCTAACATAATTTCCACGGATCTGTCAGACAAAGATCTTCTCAAAAATGCTTGCCTGATAATTTCGCGGCAATGAGGCAAAGACTCTTGTACAGCTTGTGTGGTTTCCTGAAAGGAGAATTCAGTAATTTTTTATCAGGACCGAAAAATATGAATTCTGATATTGCTTGTTTTTGGAAAATTGGGAACCATGGCTGAGCTGGCCAGTATGGCACTATCACTATGCCCTCTGCTTTATCATTCATTATTTTTCGTAGTACTTTTAGTATCAACGCAAATGGTGGAAAAGCGTAAAACGACAGATTTGTCCATGACACTGTGAACGCATCGACAGCCAAGGCTTCTGGGTCGTTTCTCCATGAAAAATATTTTTTACATTTTGTGTTACATCTGCTTGCAAATAAATCAATTTGAGGTAACCCTAAACGATCTACAATTTTATCAAAAGCACTGTTACATAATTCCCATTCGATATCAACAAAACGTTGACGAGATAGTGTGTCTGCTTCAAAATTATCTTTTGTGTTGATGTACGATGCAAACACTGTGATTTGACGATTCTCACACCATTGCCATATTTCTTTGCTAATGTCATGTAGATGACTGTACTGAACACTGCCCATTCTATTAATACAGGAAATCGCGGTAACATTGTCTAATCTTAACAAAATTTCACAATTGGATAAGTCTTTTGCGAAACATTTTAAATTGAGGAAAGCAGCTTTTAACTCCAAATAATTGATATGAGCTTCCTTTTCACCTGACTTCCAATATCCATTACATTTAACTCCATTACAACAACCACCCCAACCGAAAGTCGATGAATCAGAACAAATAACTATTTTAAAATTACTTAGTTTCAATGAGGAATAACTACCGTCTATATTTTTTAACCACCAGTGAATATCACTGTGTAGTGTTGATGGTATATATATAATTTGTTCGTAACTAGAATCTTTAAGTAAGCAGTCATATTTATATTGTTCAAATTTCTTTGTATACAGCCAAGAATATTTTACAGCGGGACAAGAAGATATAAGTAATCCAATAAGTTTAGCAAAATCTCGTAATTTACAATGTTTCATAGATAAAAAATTTGTTAATATTAATTTTCATTTAATTTTCTTTTCGTTAGGTAGTTTTAAGGACATTTGTTGTGAGTTGAAAATAAAACCAAGATACTTGCATTCAATTTTTGGAATTAAAGAGCTCTTTTCATAATTAATAATAAAACCTAATGTTTTTAAAACATTTAAAGTTGTGTTGATATTTTGTAAACAGTCATTGTAAGTTTGACCAAATAAAATCCAATCGTCCAAAAATAGGCTCGATATCAATCCCTTGCTTCTTAAGTATTCTACTACAGGTTTCATTAATTTGGTGAATACAAGAGGTGCTGTACACAAACCAAACGGTAGGCAATTAAATTCATATAATAATCCATTCAATTTAAACCGTAGGTATTTTTTATATTCTCTATGTATAGGTAATAAAAAGTAGGCATCTTTTAAATCGATTGTGGCCATATGACAATCTTTTGTAATTAGTTTAGAAGCCGTGCGGTAGTCTTCCATTTTGAAATGGTTAGGTTTTATAAACTAGTTTAACTTTTTTAAATTTAGAATAAAACGTTTATCACCTTTCGGTTTGGGTACAAGAAACACACTTGATACGAATTCACCAAATGTGTGTTCACATTTTGAGATAGCACCTATTTTTAATAAGTAATTAATGGACTGGTTATAAGTAACTAATTCCTGTGGAGTTTTAGTAAAACCTTCCTTATTATCACACTGACTAGGTGTCGTTGTAAAAGGAATTTTATAGCATTTTATCCAACCTAATAACACAGGATCATTCGTAATCCTTGACCATTCATTGCAATAATATTGTAATCGAGCGGCATAACATACCTCGGTATTTAATACCGCCTCTGGAACGTCCTCGAGTATGCGGTCGCAGGTGGAGGGACTTCGTCCGAGGGACGCGGGCGGCGGGTCGAGAATCGCGTCGCTGGCGCCGACGACGACGGCGGCGGTGGCGACCGGGCTTGGTGAGCGCGATCCCGTCGTCCATCCGGCTTGCCCGGGACTTTGCGGAAGCCTTTCCAGTTTTTTGAAGTCGGTCTTGACTTTGCGACAAAGTTGTTTTTATTAAAGGGTTTTCGTGAAGTAGGATTTTTTAATTCTTCTCCAGACCGTTGAATCGCTTTTGCAGCCTTAAGTTTTTCCGGTATATTTTCTCCGAAGAGAAATTTGTCTCGTACAGTATTTATGAGAGTGTCTTTGAGAGTCGTGTTAATTGAAGTAATAATAAGATTTCTTCTTACTTTGGTCTCGTTAAAATGCATATCGCATAGAAGACGGCACGCGTCACTTAACGGTTTTAACACAGATTGTTGCGGTTTGGAATTCAATACTGCTTCAGTAGCGGTTGACAACGCGGCTAAAGTAATCCCAACTTGATTTTGTCTTTGTAGGATCGTATAGTCACGTTTTGATACCGACTCACCCACGGCTGCCTTAGCTTCCAGGTTTAGAGTAGGCGGGAGAAGAAGGTCACAGTTGCTGGGCACCAAGTATTCTTTCAGAAGTTTATCTTTAGTCTCTGTTGTGAGCCCCTTCATTAGAAGTTCTGACCATCTCTTAGCAATTTCTTTATGAATAGGATTTCCTAGTTCTTGGGCTATTTGAGGGGCCTCGCCTAATATTTCTAATATATCGTCAGTTAAAGTGACATCTTCATCGTCCTTCGTAATATCCGGTTCACATAAAGTTTGTTCTATATTTTCGTCATTATTTGTTCGAACCTCGATAGTTTGATGCAAGTTAGACGATGACGTAGTCGGTGCAGTGGGAATCGATGGACTATTTCGTGAAGGTAGTCCATCCGACACGTCTGAAAAGACATGGAATTTCTTTTATTGGCGGTAGGTAATAGACGTTAATCTTATCATAAAATTAAAATTAAAAAAGTGGGTACTTTTAAAATATCGATTCGTAATACCTAATCACTTTACTTGGCGTGAATAGGTTTTTTAAAATTACAGTGACAGTACAAGCCCATAATTAGCAGGACCTATCACATTCTAACAGGGTTAATGACAGACAAATAATTTATCGTGACAGTAAAAGCCCTTAATTGGCAGTACCTATCACATTATTATTAAATGTCTAAGAAGCACCTACCGTCCTCGGTTGACGACGATATTACACGGCAGCGTTGTTGCAATCTTTCTTCTAACTTCCTTATTTTCTTCTGAATAATTTCTTCATCTTGGTTCTTCCTTTTTCCCATTTTTGTATAATTAACCGGACACTTACGTGCGAAGACTTCGGTAGAAAGATTCAGAATGATAACGTTGAATAATCGGTAGGTTGGGAGTGTTGCCAGTATGAGAAATTTTTTGAGCTCTAAATATTCTGTGTGAAGACTGATGGCAGGAGATGCTACTACAAATTCGTTAATTCATAAATTGCAAAGATGAAGCCGTGAAACATAATTGCATGAATTTATAGATAGAAGCATGTAAACATAGGCGTGTGTAAGAAAAGTGTGTAAGAAAGATCTGAACGATTGTGCACGTGTTTTATAATAGATTTTGTGACAGTTTACGATCTATGGTCTACCTTTTATTCTGATCGTTTATTGAAGATTTTCTCGATGTTCCACACTATTTAGCTGACCGACTTTTGTATCTGACTGTACCATGTTATAAAATAAGAAACTAAGGCCTCGTACCCACTGGGGGACAAATGTCGAGCAATACGTGTCTCCGGACACATCGGGCGACATCGCGCGACTCCGCCAGATCTCGCCAAACATGGTCAACCAATAGTCGAACCATAAAAGCAACGCTATTCATAGCGGAAAAATAAGTTTACTTAGAAAATTTATTTTCAAGGAAAAATAGCATTCAAAAATTTTCACTTGCGGCGAGGCTTGAACTCGCGTCTTTGGGTCAGTACCCCAACGTCCTTACCAACTAGACTACGCAAGCTCACGTCCCGTGCCGTGAAAACTTCCAATGCTATATTCTCCTTTGATTGTTTTTTACGATTAAGGCTCGTTAGAGCGCCATCTATCTAAGTGAAATCTCTGAATGCTATTTTTCCTTGAAAATAAATTTTCTAAACAAAATAGCCTTGAGCTACATACAAAAATTAATAGAAATTTATAATAAGTTTACTTTCAAGTAATGTAGGTACCTCGAGTTTATCCTAAATGTGTGGGATGAATCCAGGGCTTACTACACAATTGAAAGCTGTATTGTTACGTAGGTAGGTATATATATCATATACTCACTGAATCAATTCAATAAACAGATAACTTGTTAAGATATTCTGACTTTAGGGTTCCGTTGTCGAAACCCTCACATTGTCGAGGGTTCCGCACCCGGCTAATTGGATCTCGGAGTAGGGATAATCGTTAAATTGTACCGATTATACAAATATTTTGATTGGTTAACTATGTAATTCGAGTTGGGAATTGGGCCTGATTCAATTTGATCACCAATATGATAGAGTGTTGAGCTAAAGATCTTCAACTACATATACGTTTCGTTGACGCACTAACCCTCGATTTCTCCAGGATTTTTACTATCCGTTAGAGACTTTTTTCTACATATACATCTACACTAATGTTATAAAGAGGAAAAATTTGTATTTGTGTGTGTGTCTGTATGTTTGTAATGAATAAACTCAAAAACAACTGTGATGATTTTGAGAACATTACTACATTCGCCCATAGGCTACTTTTAATACCGATATTCTCACTGGATCGGGACTTACGCGAGTGAAGCCGCGGGACGCAGCTAGTTTGAAATACTTTCATGCATTTTTGGTAGATGTCACTATGAATTTCAATACGTTTAAATTTGATCGTTAACTTAAACATCTATAGAGTTTTTAAATGCCATCTGATCAAGATCTGATACTTATTCATAAGAAAATAAATCCTTACGCATGGTTATCATTTTCTTATAAACACGAAAGATGAGCCTTTGACCATTTCACCTAATAGTAAGTGATGATATGGTCTAAGATGTAGCACGCTCAACTAGAATAAGAATAAGTCTTTCAGTGGTTGCACCGGTTTACGCATCCGAACACGGACGAGTCGGCTTGGCGCTACGATTTAGACCGGTGGATAAAATAAGCCGCGCCCGAACCCCCCCCCCCAACAAGAAATTCCTTTTTGTCGCCTTTTACGACGGTCAGGGGATACCGAATTCTTTTATGTTATCGGTCTTTAAAAAACTCAAGAAACCCACGCAGTCAAATGCCGAGGGTTTGAAGTCCGCCTGCTCCGGCCTGCCAATCTCAGTACACACCAATCTCATTTATGAATGCCGCTCGTGTATTGAGGACTTCTGTCTGTCTGTCATTGATACATTTTACCAATTTATCCTTATTAGGGTTTTCGCCCACTTCTGGTTTGATTTATGTTGTTTGGACAATACGGACAGCCATATCACTGTCACACAAATCAAAGATGAATATTTTTATAGACGCAAGTAGATATTTTATAGATGTGTGGATATTACAAAACTCAAAAAAGACTTCCTAAGAAAAGATTGAACTGGGAGGGAGCGGATTTTTTATGGTTTTTTGGAGTTTTTTATGCACCTAATTACTCGTCAAGACATCAAAGACCGGCAACCATCAATAACCGATAGATAATAAAAAAAATGCAAAAATAAATGTATTTTTTACCCGTCACAAAAACATGAATTGTAAAATAAATATACTAAAGCAACAATTTATTGGCGTAGGTATTTTTTTATAAAGGCCTTTTATTGGAAAATATTGTAAACCATCTTTATTTAAAAATAAAAGCCAATAAGTCAATATTGCCATGAATTAAATTCCAATACAACATAGTCGATACGCCGCCGCCGATCGCCCATCGCCCGGCTCTGACCCAACGGACATTGCTTGCGGTTCACAGGGACGTTTTCAGGATGAATCTGTGTCAATAACATGACAATAAAGACTTTATGCCATTAATAGATACATAGTTTATTTGTATTGTTTGTTAGTGTGTACCCCCAACAAAAAAAAAACATGTAAAATGTAGCCAAGACGATATCGAGAAGATTATGATGTGCACTGTCAAAAAGTTATCAGATATCATGTAAGGCCAAGCATAGAACTCTACTCGCCCCAACTCCACAATCACCTTACTTCACAATCACAAACTCAACACAAACTCAACATCTTACCATGGCCCGTGTGAAAGTCACTCAATAGACTCAGAACCCAGGTTGGGCGCTGCAGGGCAAACCTAGAAAGATGGGGTATTATTGACCCAGGCCAAAGCCAGTGCGACTGCGGAGCCCCCAAGCAAACAATGCAACATCTGTTGACGAGACCCTCTAGCCCTAACAACTGTACGCTGGCTGATTTGATGGCAGCCAACAGCAAAGCAGGAGCTATTAATGTGTGGCCTAACATTTGGTAGAGCAGCTAAATGTTGCCCCCCCCCCCCCCCCCACTTGCCCATATCACAGATCCAGCCTCCACTACCGCGCGCTGCGGGAAAAGCGGGAAAGTAGGCGGTGTTGATTAAAAGTTAAATTGGCAGGACAGTGTGTGATTGGTATCGCACGGGAATCGGCGCTCGCCGCAAAAATGTAACCCCTTCGCTAGGGGATAGAACTCAGATGCTAAGATATTTCAAATGAGTCGAATAGAGAGATCACCGCAGTATCTCAAATTCATAAATATGTGTATTCTATTGCATTCAAATGATCGTTTTGAATCGACAGTAATCTAGTGCGTCTTCGGAACGCCACCTCCAACGAGAAGAAGATATACAAGAAAGTCACGGTGCCTAACTTTGTGACGGTACTCGTGACGGCCATGAAGACGCTATACAATATAGGTTTGCGATATAGTAGGTACAGGTTCTTACTCGCTGCACATCGGTTGTGGTTAAAAACGTGGGAGAGGTTCAGAGTGCATTTCGCTCTTTCTCCCCCCTGTGGTACTGCGCCTTATTGCCGTTTGGTCCAATCGTCAAAAATGGTCCAATTCGCGGTTGGTCCAAATGGCAGTTCGTCCAATTCGCGGTTGGCCATATAGTGGTTCGTCCAATTTGCGGTTAGTTATTTCACTCATTTATTTTATTTCTTAAATTTAAGTTTTTATAAAAATAAACTACATACAAAATATATACATTACTACAAAACCTATAAACAAAATTCCATCTAAGTAACAAACTTATATAAAATTCTATCTACAAGTCCTATAAACAATGTATAAATTTTGTACAAAAACAGTAAATTACTATAAAAACCTAAACCTAGAAGCCCGTCGGCAGCGGGGCAGGGCCCAGGCTACCGATGGTTAGGGACGCAGAGACAGGAACCTTCTGACGATACGTGCCGTATCAAGGACGACTGCCTTCTGAATCTGACCCTTGACCCAACCGTCTAGCGAAAGCCTCTTAAGATGTTGGTCGAGGCTCTTCGCTATTAATCCATTTGCCGACACGACTATCGGAACAACACTTGTCGAATCAACGTGCCACATGGCGGTAATCTCGTGGGCCAAGTCCAAGTACTTAGTTTCCTTGTCCTTTTCAGCCTTTACGAGATTAACGTCATGCGGAACGGTGATATCGACGAGTATTGCCCGTCGTTCCGACCGGTCTACTATCACGATGTCAGGTCTATTGGCGATAATAGTCCTGTCCGTGATAATAGACCGGTCCCAATAGAGCGTGGCACGACCGTTTTCGAGAACTGGAACGGGTGCATATTGGTAGTATGGCACCTCTTGGTCCACAAGTCCATATTTAAGAGCAAGTTGCTGGTGGATGATCCTGGCCACCAAGTTATGTCTGTGCAAGTACTCACCATTGGCAAGATGAGAACAACCGGAAATAATATGCCTGAGTGACTCTCCGGGATGGTGGCATGCCCGACAAATATCGACCGTACCATCCTTCAGGATATATTTCCTATAATTGTTCGTCATCATTACCTCGTCGGCAATTGCACAAACAAAACCTTCGGTTTCCCCAAAGAGATCACCGAAACGTAGCCAGTTCACCGACGCAAGGAGGTCTACATCGGGGTCCGTAAGGACCCGATAAAACCTCCCATGCAGCTCCTTGCTCTTCCATATGTCCTTGCGGTCCTCGACGCTGAGTATCGAGGGTTTGCGCCAGTTCTCTTTTGCCAAGGAGAGCGGGGTAAGGTTCTTGTCCACTGCTACCACATCGCGATGCATCCCACTCTCGGAACCGAGAAAATATTCTCTGAGACTGCACACTTCCCGGTTATGTAGAGTCTTAGCATTTAAAAAGCCTCGACCACCACACTTCCGGGGAATGTACAATCTCATCACCGAAGAGCGGGGATGAAGCATGCGATGGGCTGTTAGCTGTGAACGTACCTTCCGATCCAGGGCGTCAAGTTCAGTCTGAGTCCACCTGAGTACACCGAAAGAATAGATGAGCAGAGGCATAACCCAGCCATTGAAAGCTCGCACCTTGTTTCCACCCGACAAAAGACTGTTGAGAACTTTTGTTAGGCGGCCATAGAAACGCTCTTTCACTGACTGTTTTACATCTCCATCAATCGCTAAAGCTTGCGACATACCCAGGTATTTGTATGTTTCACCTTCGGAGAGGGATCTGAGTGATATTGTCTCTGAGAGCTGCAAATTCGATGAATTCACAACTCTCCCTCGCTGCACATGTAAGACCGCACACTTATCGATACCAAACTCCATATTGATGGCCTTGCTGAAATTATCCGTAATTTCTAACAAGGACACCAATTCCGGTTTTTTGGCAGCGAAAAGCTTGAGATCATCCATGTACAGCAAATGAGAAATAACCTCACCCCCTCTCCGAAGACGATAGCCTAACCCTGAATTCCCCAGCAGTGTGCTAAGAGGATTCAGAGCTAAACAAAACCACAAGGGACTCAGACTATCGCCCTGGAATATACCCCTCTCAATCCTTATATAGTCCTCCGGATCAAAAAAAATATCTCCACCACCTGGTTGACGAAGAACCGTGATCCACTGCCCCATACAAGAGTCTAGGAAAGCTCTTAGAGTTGCATCAATTTTATACAACTCCAGCACTCTCCGTAACCATGAATGAGGCACCGAATCATAGGCCTTCTTGTAGTCAATCCAGGCAGTAGAAAGACTCCCTCTACTCCGGCGAACCTGTTGGCAAACAGCCATGTCTATGAGGAGAAGCTCCTTAGTACCACGGGACCCTACCCTACATCCATTCTGAGCTGGTGCCAAAATTTTATTCGCAACAATGTGCGAATTAATCTTGACGGTCAAAATGGATGTAAGGAGCTTGTAGATGGTAGGCAAGCATGTAATAGGTCTGTAGTTCTTAGCTTCCGTGGTACTACCGGACTTATGGAGCAGGAAGGTGATACCAGTTGTTAAAAAACTAGGAAGAGTACCTAGTTCAAGAGCCTCTTGGAATTGTGCAGCCAATCTAACGTGTGAGCTCCGAAACCATTTCAGCCAAAAGTTATGCAATCCATCCGGTCCAGGACTTTTCCAGTTCTGAGCCGTCCGGATCGCACATTTTACATCTAATGATGTAATACTAATGGCCTCCATGGTTTCGATTGGCTCACACACGTCATTGACAACACGCATCCAATCGCTCTCGGTGTGCTCGACGGGCACCGACCAGATATCACGCCAGAAATTAATCATGGTACGACTATCTGGCCTTTGCCCATCGACCACACACTGACTAGGCTCTTCCCAGTTTCGGTACACCCTCCTTTGATCACTTTGGAACATACGATTCAGTCGATACCTATCTACGCGCTCTCTGTAGCGTCGAATGCGGTTTGCCCACGCATAGATTTTCTGTTTCAGAAAGTCAATGCGTTCCGTGACACAAGACATGTACTGCTGGGGTCTGATACCAGTCCCAACAAAAGCCTGGTTCACGAAACGCATCACTCTGGGGCGAGTGTTACCCCCTCTGAAACAGATAAGCTTTGCAATGAGTGTCCTGAATGTATCGATACGTCGCTCTATCCGCACCTGCCAGGCAGGGACATATGACGGCGGCCGCGGGGTTCGGTCAGTGTCCGGGAATCTAACACGAGCCACACGGCATGCCGCAATAGCCCCGCAGTACAAGATAGAGTGAGTATCAATTAAATCCTCACTAGCACCCAAATAGGGGGCTAGTAGGTCATCCAGGGCACCCATTAGCGCTAAATTACGTCTATGCGTCGGCAAACGCGGCAGACGTGGCCTAGTGCACGTGGTAGACCGGTACTCCTGAATCGTATTTTCCAAAGTTCTCCTCAAATGCTCAATAGTTTGGGTACTTACGCTCATATTAGTGAAATCAACTTCTTCGGTATCCAAACCGACCCGGGGCGCCGCAACCGACGGCAACGAGGTCGGTGCTTGCGGCGGCGGCAGCGGGGCGGGTCGGTCATGACGCGAGTCCGATGTCACACCAATAGGTAGCGCCTCAGTACGGAGACGATCAAGCGTAGAGTCATCCAACAGTTTACACCGCTGGATAGCTCTAACTTGATCCGATAATCGTTGGGCAGTAACAAACACGGTCGGTTCAAGAGCCTGAAACAAAGGCAGCATCCTATCACGATACGTGGTCATGAAGGCTCCTCCCTCTGTAGCCCCATAGTAGGCGCGCATGCAGTTCTCGTTCATGGTACGAGTCCATCGCATGCGACGCACTACACCATCGGTAGCGGAGGCCGGGCGCGGGACGCGGTGTCCCACAGGCCCCAAGCGTGCCGACGGCGGTCGCCCTCGTCGTCGCGCAGGTGGTGGTGGCGGCGGCGGCGACGACAGCTCGGACTCGCTGCTGCTGTCGGAGCCGCGAGTGTCCGGAGGTGTGAAGTACACCTCCTCATCCGACGACTCGCGCTCGCGGCTGGTCACAGGCTGCCATGGTGGTGGTTGTGCGTTCTGTGTTGTCTGTCTTCTGCTTGCTGATCTTGTTATCATTTTATTATATTATGTGATAATGTTTGAACATGTTACTTGTTTTATTTTTCCTTTTTTCATGTTGTTCATGGTATTTCAATTATAATTTACGATATTTTTAGAAGATCGGAGAAAAAGACGTGTGTCTACGTGACAGACATTTGTCAATAATTATTATTATTGTTTGTAACGTCTCCGTTTCACGGGGCTATGGAGCCCCGGACATTTGGAAGGCGTGCGTGGGGCCAAAGCCAACACGTAGAGGCCCGTTTCAGTCACAATTTTAATCGCAAAGTATGGAATGGACACCAAACCGGCGGTTATCCCTGTCTACACTATAAAATGCAGCCAAGGACAACCCCCGGTTTGGATAGTACTATTGTGTAAACTACAGATGAAAACTACTTGGGCTATGAAAATGGGTTGGTAGTGGATTGGATACTGGGGGGAACTATGGGGACTATGGCGCCTGCCGTAACAATGTAAAAATACACGTCCAAAAATGGCAGGCGGAGACTCGCCAACTCACAAACTGGGCCACCCTAATTAAGCCGAGCAAATTACAGCCAGGGGGCAACAGGGGCGTGAGTGGCTGAAGGATGGAGCAACCTCACCGGATTTTAAACCATCCCAGGTTATCCTGTGGAGCGGGCCAACTCACCACTGACGTGAGGTGTCCATCCTCCGAGCATTTCTGTCCACTCCGACCAGCCGGTGAAGGCAAGCCAGAGGCGGGGGACCGCTTCCTCGTCAGTGTTCACTCCGACCAGCCAACTAAGGCAAGCCGGAGGTGAGGAACGGTGGTTTCCCCCTGGAGCACTCGGGAAGCCGCGGGGTCGCTACTCCCCGACACCTCGCCTCAAGGTGCCCTGCGGGCTTATTATTATTATTATTATTAGTTAGCTATGGGTTCTCGTGGTGTGGGCATCTTAACCAACCTTTTTAACCGCATACTCGAGACCGGCAGAATCCCCGCCCAATGGAGACTGAGTGTTATCACTCCAGTGTTCAAGGGCAAGGGATCTGTGCAGGAGTGTGGAAGTTATCGTGGTATAAAGGTCATGTCCCACACCATGAAGCTCTACGAGCGTATAGTTGACTCTCGGATCCGGCAGGAGTGCACTGTCTCGGAGGGGCAGTATGGTTTCCGCCCCGGTCATGGTACCATGGACCCTGTTTTCGCCCTAAGGATCGTTATGGAGAAATACAGATCGAAGAATACGCCTCTGCATTTTCTGTTCCTGGACTTGCAGAAGGCCTTCGACTGTGTTCCTCGCGTGATGATCTGGTGGGCGCTGCGGTCCAAAGGGGTGCCTGAAACTTATATTGAAACCATCAGGGACATGTACCGAAATTCCGATTCAGTGGTGTGAACTGCTGTTGGTGACACTAAATCTTTTCCCATTACAGTCGGAGTCCACCAAGGATCCGTCCTAAGTCCGTTTCTGTTTAGCGTAATACTGGACGCACTGTCCGTAATCATCCGAGACGCACACGAGCAGCCCCCGTGGATGCTCATGTATGCTGATGATATTGCGCTAGCGGACTCGGATAAGGGGCGGCTTGGAAGGCGTGTAAATGCGTGGAAAGAGTCACTTGAGAACGGCGGTTTGCAACTCAACGTAGCGAAGACCGAATACTTGGCTAGCAATACCACAGATCCCACACCTGTCTCCATAGACGGTAACATGGTCGAGCGGACAGACCAGTTTAAGTACTTGGGATCTGTGCTTCACGAGTCCGGCGACATCGATTGTGACGTCAAGTCCCGCATTTCGGCAGCTTGGGCCAAGTGGCGAGAGGTAACTGGTGTCATCTGTGACCCGAAAATGCCGGTTATACTGAAGGGACAGGTCTATAAAACGATCATTAGACCTGTCCTTTTGTATGGTAGTGAGGCGTGGCCATTGCTTGAGCGACATAAGCAGGAGCTGCGTGTCACAGAGATGAAGATGCTGCGCTGGATGTGTGGAGTGACGCGAAAAGACCGCGTCAGAAACTCCCGCATCAGGGGCAGCCTTCATGTCCGAGACATTGCAGAGAAACTGCAAGAATGCCGCTAACGGTGGTACGGCCACGTTCTACGGAAACCGGCTAGTTACGTGGGAAACAAATGTCTTGCTATGGCGCCTCCGCCCGGCCTCGGCAGATTGGGAAGACCCAAGAAGTGCTGGCTTGACATTGTAAGATCGGATATGCGTGCTAATGGCCTCACTACACAGGATGCCGAAGATCGTGCGAAGTGGAGACGTAAAAGTAGGAAAGCGGACCCCGGGCTCTCGAGAGAGATGCAACCGGGAACAACGCTCGGATGATGATGGAGTCTCCGGCCGTCCACGGGGCTTGTTCTGCAGGTCGAAATTTCCAGAACGAAAACGTTGGAACCAAAAACGCGCTGTGTTTTCTTTTGCGACACCGCCGCCATACACATCATTAATCCTTCGAGCCGATTCTGCAGCACTGGTACCACGGTGGAACTCGTACTCATAAATAACGCGATATTTCAAGTTTTCCATTTTGTAAACTGCGTGACGCAAAGAAAAAACCAAACGAGGACAAAACAAATGAATTACGGTTTTCGAAATACAAATGTATGAATAAATAGCTGTATAAATTTGAAATTGGAATCCTTAACCAAAGAAGAGATATTTGAGATCAAAGTGGCCAGTACGACAAAACGCCAATTTCATATGTAAGGACCTAATATTTTGTGTTTCTGTATGCTTTTTCTCTGTCCTTTTTGTGGTACGTTTTAACTCATTTTTCGGTTAGACATTTTAACTTTTGTTCAAAATCCTAAAACACTTTAAAGATCGTACAAATAATTGCTTCTTACCACAGAAGTCGTCGCAATAAGTGAGGAAACAAAGAAAAAAGCCACACTAAGTAAACATTTGGAGATGTTTTCATTACCGTTGTACAGGTATTAAATATCTTTCCTCCGATAGGAACGCGGTTTAATCAGATTTCTTTATTGCTTAGGGTTGAATTGAGTTATTTATTTACGCAGTGTAGTAAAAAAATAGGGATCTAGAGAGGTATTTTTTTCTTCGGTGAGACAGTAGGTATATAATAGGTTTTGTTATTTTTTCGATAGGAGTCTAGTTTTTTTCTTTTAATCTGTAGTTTAATCTTGATTTATTTCTTTAAAGGGGTTCCTATACTTTAAGAAATAAATCAAGGAAAGTCAAGGTGCTGGTTCTAGTTCGGTCGGGTGCAAATTTTTGGAAAGCATTTTTTTAAATAATCTGTAGGTTTTTTTTTTTAAATAGGTATAGCAAATGTAGGTATTAATGTTATTTAATTCGTAATAGGTATGTATATATTAGTTACTAGCAGCGCCTCGCGGTTTCACCCGCGTAAGTCCCGATCCCGAGGGAATATCGAGATAAAAGTAGCCTATGTGTTATTCCAGGTCTCCAGCTATCTACATACACACATAAATACTTACAAACTTTCAGCTTTATAATATTAGAAGGATATTAGGATAGTAGGATTTTAGGAAGTCAAGGCGATAAAAAATAAAACGGTGATTCTAAGTTCGCCGGGTCAGCTGGTTTCCTAAAAAAACCTGTATATCTAGGTACTATAGTATAGGTAGATGTGCTCCTTTAGTAAATTCAAATTGTAAGTTTCGTAAGTAAAATTCAACGTTCGTCCTATTTTCTGTTAACTGAAACGTAAAGTCAAATTCATAGGTTTAATAAGAAAGTTTGATCTAAACTACGTAGTTTTATCTTAAAACTTAGGTAACCTAGGTTCTGAACTTCACAGACACCACCCGTATCAATCTATGTTATTTTTAAAGTTTTATCTGTATAGTTTTGGGATGTTGGTTATTGTTAACAGCATAATAATATAGTCCTGCAATGGACTGCTATTTACATGTAATGTTTAGACTCTTATTTATCACACTTTTTAAACTTTTTATTATTAGACACGGGTCTAGATCGCGTTATAAATAATCATTGTTATTATTTACCTCGACGTTTTGGCAAACGGTGTTTTCTCGGGACCACGGCGGGTATAACCCGTTTGCCGAAACGTCGAGATAAATAATTATAATGATTATCTATAACGCGGTCTCTTAATTATGTTTACGTATAGTGGTGTGGCTCACCAAGTGTTAGAGTTTTCAGGTCGCCATAATATGGGTTCTAACTGGACCTACACATCGTTATCAGAGATAAAAACAGGATTACACCATATTACACCGATGAGCTCGAGAAAATGAATTTTGCCGCACACATTACATAGGTTACGTACTATTAGGAAGTTAAGTTGTTACTTGTATGGTTGTAACCTGTAACTGTAATGAATTTTCCACATAGGGATCCCTGTTTTTTTTATAAAAACCATGAAGCCCTTCACTCCGCGTGGCTCGACAAGGCACGCCCTTGCAATTGTTTTATTATTTTGTCACGTCACGTAGTAAGAGTGATATAATTAGCTTATACTTAACATCTTAAGGCCCTTTTCCAGTTATGCGTGTTTTAGCCCGCGCGCAGATCTGGTCCGCATGCAAACTACCTGCATTCCATCATTTCATACATTATTTATTTTTCCTATCAAGCGGGCAGCCCGCGTGTGGCCAGGAGCGTGACTATTGTATGCGAACCAGATCCGCGCCCGGGTGAAAATACGCATGACAGGAAAAGGGCCTTAAGGGGTCAGTCTACCTACTCTTTGCCCCATACAAACTTTACAAACGAAGTCGACTGTTTTCTCCCTGCAAAAGATATTGGAAAAAGTATGTTTATGCCATATGTCCTATAACAGCCATGACCATGCCCCTACATTTTAATTTTTTCATTTTCTAATTTTTCAGAATTTTATTTCTGTTCTAATTAAAAAATGAAAAAAAAAAAACAAAACGTAGGGGCATAGTCATGGCAGGTGTAAGTTTTATGGGATAAACATATATGCTCTACAACCTTTATCCAGGGAGGAAATATTCGACTACGTTTGTATGGAAAAAGAGTAGGTAGACTGTCCTCTCAACGCCGCCTTAACTCTTAACAACAAGACAAGTGTAACCGACATCTAAAAAATGCGAGTTAAACGTTCATCCCTTCCCGTTTCATCCCCTATCTACTCCTATCTATGTAGAAATTGAGTGGTGAGACGATCCGGTGCGTAACTTGGGAACTCTCCGCTCCTGTTATGATTATTGCTACAGTAAAATGAATTCGATCGTATTTCTTCAATATGACATTTATTTCATAAGATCCTTTTACCCGACTACGACTTGAGTTTGAGTTTGACGGATCCTGTTTTAAAAATATTTTTTAGAACAATATGATAAAAATAATAGGAAGTTTCGATCAACGTCGTCTAAAAAAATTTTTTTTTTTTTTTTTGACTACGGGTTCTGCCGACTAACAGACTAGCCGACTAGTCGGCGATGCAGATCATTATAATTCCGAGATATTTGGTTTCATCATGATCACTCGGCGATTGTTGGTATTTTTGGATAAATTTGCACTTCGAAAACTGTAGCGAAACTTCCAAAAAATGCTTGAAATAAAAATAAAAGTTAGAAAAAAAATAAAGCTGAGGCATAGATATGACATTTTAGATGTTTAGATGATGTATATAAGATGTGACGTGTTTTGTTTACGTTTTTCTAACTACCCTTCTAAACTGTACTACCAATTAAATAAATATTGGTTTTATTGCATAATTGTTAGTTGACGATTAGTCGGCATCATTTGACGGTTAAACTGCCGACTAGTCGGCTTTCCCAACTAGTCGGCCCATCTCTAAAAAAACTTTTCCTAAATTCAATCTCGCGGGGTAGGTATGTTGTGTAAGTCGTGGGTTCAAATCCCACTGAAGACAAATAAGTAAAGCATTTTGATTGCGACGCGATGGTATTTCATAATACTCAGTTTCAAGCGACGAGACAAAGACATAGTTGAAACATTTCCAACTTGTTTGTTTGTAGTTTGGAAATGGACGAAATTAAATACTGGATGAATAATATGTACCTAATTTGGATTCTAAATATTATTTTTATGTTAGCGTGGAGTAAGGTCGGAGTAATTTTACTACTATAATTTCGGTCTGTCTTAGAAAGTTCTTATTACGGAAAAAGACGAAGCATGTTCTCACTACTCCGATCTTACTTCACGTTTATTAATATGGCTACGGAATTTTCAAACATTTAAATAAGACAGTTTTATAAAATATCATTTCAATTAATAATAGAGGTATGTCAATTACTGTGTTTTCATGGTCATTAACTGTTTTTCTTGCCTAATTTGATTTAATGAGTCGTGTTTTAATAATAAAATATAAATTTAAATATTATTTGTTTAGTTTCTATTCCTTAGAAATATTATCCATCAATTGGTATACCTATATCTGCACTGAAATTTTTTTTTATAGAGTAAAAAAAATAATTCTTTTTTAAAGTGGTCAATAGATGCATCATTCACCCTATTTAAAATTAAAACAAGAAAAGCTGAATTCAATTATGAACTAACCATTTTATTTCAATAAATTAAAAAAAATTCGTATACTGTAAAATGTCCCTCCACAAATTGTTGGCAAAAACTGTGAGGCACATATTTAGCGAATAATTTCATTTTATGTCGGCTATGAGATCTCGAGATCGGATGCTTGGCTTCTCGGCAAGTAATAAAAATAATAATAATAAAAAGTTTATTGAAGTAAATTAAGTACACATCAGACTTACACAATAGGTATAACATTTTGCTGCAACATTATGGTCTAGAGAATATTGTGACAAATTGCTGATTCCTAAACTAAGACGTACTTGTATTTTAGGAATCAGTTTTTAATACAATTCAAATTATTATGTACCCATTACTTAAAAATTATAAAAATCTGATTTATAACTTACAATTTAAACATGCAAAATAATTAAGTTTTATAATAACTATCTCATCAGCTGTAAAAAGTTTTCTGTTTCCTCATATGATTGAGTAAGCAACAATTTCTGGAGCTTATTCCTTACCTCCGTTTTATTTAAGCTAGAAATACATAAAGTTTTATTAAGTGAATTATAGAGCCTACGACTTGTCGCCCTAGACTGACACTTTGCAAATTCGGTTCTACATGGTGCTGGAGGGCAAGCCAAACTCCCAGATCGTATTGGAATCTTTTTCCGTAGAGATGGTAAGTACGTATGCAGTCTGAGTACAACACAAAAAATAAACAATTGCCTAACATTCATACAGGGACAATCTCTGTACAGTTGCATAGTGGAAAATCTACGGGGTTTGAAGTAAGCCACCTATAAGTATAGGCACCTATAATACTGCGGTTAAAAGGGACGCATTATTCTCTAAACTAGGGTTACTGTTTTAAGAGGATAGTCTCCATACAAACGTAGTTTACATTTTCCTCCCATTTTCCTTCCAAACGTAGCTTACATTTTCCTTCAGAAAATGTAAACTAGGTTTGTATAGAGAAAGAGAATGGAGACTATCCTCTTAACTTTGCACCTTTTTAACCAACTACAGCAAAGCTAAAACACAGGGTAATGATTTTAGCAGTCTATGGGTTTGTGTATGTATGTATGTTTGCATGTTTCACCCTAAATTACTACAGCTATTTTAACGAATGAGGTGACAATAGATTCATAACAATGGCCCGTAAAATAATGCTATATTTTGTCAAAACGTTATTTGGTGGAATATTACGAATACATACTACTACTACTTTTACTATCGATCTACTTTAAAACGAATTTTGAGGTAAAATACGACCACTGAGACCTATTGGCCCACACTCACTGCAATAATTGAGATAATTGGCTTATTTATTTTATGTGGAGTTGAATAATATTATAAGTTCATGTGACCTACAATCGCAATTTTGTACTTCGCTGCAGTGCACTTTCGAACTAACGAACATCGTACTGATACACATTTTGTTCTAACAAACTTCGGAATTTCGTACTTCGAAATTCAGTAGCAGAGTCTCTTAAAATCAAATCAGACAAAGTACAAGAATCAAATAAAAAAAAACTAGACAGATTTACAAAAGTTTTGCAATAAGGTTGTGTCCAAAACCCTTTTTGCATATGACGTCCATCTGAAAACATATTTCGGGACCAAATCGTAATAAACAAGTCTCAGAAATCTCAATATAAGAAAACGGACATTGAGTATATTCACTATCGGTCTATGTGTTATGATTGTAGCTGCGCTCGTCGGGTTTATTCGTGTAAGTCCTGGTTTTGAGGGAAAATCTGGGTAATACGTAAACCCAGGACTACATCAATCAACAAACAATGTTTGGTGGCTTATGCGAGGACTGGTACTTTCAATTTCATAACGGTTAGGGTTCTAACCAGTACTAAGAATTGTGTGTGATATTATGTACCTACTAGTACTAAGAGGCAAGTGATGTCTCAGACATATTCCCTAATCCTTTTACGCAAAATAAATAGCTGCATCGCTGTAAATATTGTAACGTCTCTCGTAAGAATTAGAGTAGGTTTTAATCAGACAATCATCAATGTTTTACCATGATATCTTAGGGTCAATTCACACGTACCACAACCACACCACAGCCACAACCACACCACAACGACGCCACGTGGTCGGGCGTATATTTTGTATTGAAAATTAATATTACAATTCACACGTACCACATTTTGCCGTTGTTTATCGACCACCTGTGTAATACGACCACATCGCAACCACATCGCGACGGCAACGCCACCACCGGCGGCGGCACCGCGGCCACATCGCCACGACATGACAGGGTCAATTCACACGTACCACAACCACACCACATCGACATTTTGTCGGTACCACAACGCAACTGCAAAAAGTCGCTGCGACACTATTCACACGTAACCACAGCTTGACCACATTTTGTCGCTGCGACGTGGTGTGGTTGTGGTACGTGTGAATTGACCCTTAAATAATACGATAGCGTCTGATTTTTCAAAGATATTACATTTTTTTGCTACTACTGTTAATACCACGTCCCGCCATTCTCGCACTGTGGGGAATGAATGAATTGACATGACGTTCCCGCCAAAACGCATCAGTCGTGCAACCAGCCAGTTCTTACTTTTACCACAGAGTATACTATCCTACTTTTAGGTTCATATCTGCTTCGCATTCGCGACAACTGTGCCGATTTCAAAAATTCCCTCACCATTAGAAAGCTGCATTCACCCTGAGTAACATAGGCTACTTTTGATCCCGACATTCCCACGGGATCGGGACGCACGCGGGTGAAACCGCGGGACGCGGCTAGTACTAAATAAAAGAAATCAATCGTATTAATCACCTTTATTTATATATCTAATTAGATTACGCACCTCACCTCCGGCTGTAGCTGTGGCTTTGAAGAAACCTACCAAGTAACATTAGGGATTATCTGAAGCCTTCCATTTCAATAAAATTGGGTCGCCGTGACTATTGCAGAGGAAAACCGCGTATCGCGTACCTATGTACCTTCACACGTAGAGATATATGCCTTATACTACTACATACGAACTCTGTGGCGCGTGGGCTTTGAGTGCGGAATCAAGAAATTTCGTAACGAAAAAAACCTAACACCCCCCCAATCCGCCTACCATGTACCAACCGATTTTTTTTTTGAGTTTCTAATTTTTCAGTTGTAGTTATAGTAATTCTAATTATTATACCTAGATGTCGTTTTTCTTGAGATTTAATTGTGATTCAAGTTATTTTTTATTTTTTTTTATGCACTGGACAGTAACAATTCAGGCATTGCTCGAGGAGTACAATTTACAATAAAACATATATTAAGATTGTGTCAGACAAGCTAAGTGCAATATCGCTGTGCCAAATATAAGTCTGGGGAACAAACTAAGATACAAAAAAATGCAATTTAAAAGCTACATATGACCTCCAACGCTGCTACGCATCTGAGTCAGCGATTTGAAGTGTTTTCTTGCCTTTAAAACGAAAATTTCCAACTGACCCTTTCCTACGATCTCCACCTTTCTATTGTAGTAAAAGTAAGTTATCTCTATCTCGGTTTAGATACGCGAGCCGCGTGAGGAATCCACATCCGCACCATTCAATCTAGGGATTTACGAGAGCGTTATACGTGAACGATTTATTAACGAGAGGCCATTACTATAGCGACTCATTACGCGATATTTTTAACTAACTTTTTTGGGTTTGGCTGTTTCGTAAACTACTTAATTATTATAACCTATTTCAGAAAGTAAGATCAAAAATGTAAACAAAGAACTGTCAATTTTAAAGGAAAAAGTAAATAAAGAGCTGTCACCTTCAAATAAACGTATGGGATGTTTGTTTACATATTTAATCTAAGTTTCTGAAATAGAGTACCTACCTACTAGGTATAGGTACATTTTCTACAGTAGGTAAAGATAACGTGCGCACCGAGTTCTTAGACATGACTCATGCATGACACAAATAAACATTTTTACAACGAAAAAAAAACCCGATTAACGATTAGGTATCGCTATTTTTCCCATTAATTATTACTACCTACTTACATTTATTTATAATGCTCTAGGCATAAAACCTTCGGCTCTAGCTCCTAGTTTTTTCCCTCATAAACCGCGATATCCATGGCCCAACAGTCGACCGCGAGCCAGAAGGCATCGCGTAACTGATACTCTCAATTAATTAACTAGAAAATCTTTCCGACCCTGTATTTGTGTCACGCGCGGAATAAATCTTTACATGACTATTGTTATTGCATCTCAAGTGTTCGGGAGATTGTTTTCCTTTACAACACTCGAATGGGGGTTTAGTTGTAATGCTTTGAGAGTGAATGTTGGTTACAATAATAAATAAATGTAAATAAATATTGCACGACGTTATGTAGCGCAATCTAGCCCCAAACTAAGCACTAGGATTGTACTATGGGTACTAGACAACAGATATAGTACATATTATATGAAGAGCCAGGATGGCCTTGGATGGCCTTCATCAGAACTCATACAGTAGAACTAAGTAGGTAGATGGGCGCGGGATATAAAATAATGGTTGTCCATTTACAATCATCGTAGTTTTATTAACAATGGGTGTCTATATTCACAAAATAACTATTCCTTCGCTTAATTTATAATGGTTACTAAGTAGGAATCAACTCAATTATGTTAGGAAAGACGTGATGGCGGAAATACAAAGCGATTCGTCAAGTGTGTGGTGCACGGCCTCCGTCTCGATCACAGAATATGACAAGATGGCAGCTCCGAACAACCATCGACGATGACGCTTCGCTAGGTTGACTGATGACTGTGACAGTCCATCAACCTGATGCTTTACATCGGCGGCGCCGTCATATACATTTTTTTTTGTAAATATTATGCATATATGATACATAGTAAACATTCAGACTAGAAACAATATTATTTATTTTTAAGCATAAATACTAGTACCCGGCGGGAATCGAACCCTTCATTCTGCATTGAATTCGGGCCTGACGTTCAGTCCTGATGGGATTTTGAAAAGCATTTTTTTTTCAAAAACTAATAAGTGTAGTTAAAATAAAAATAAAATCAAAGTTCGTATTATTTTCCTCACATCCACCCCCTCCATTATTACTACAACTTGCAAAAAGAGAAAAGAACACTAAAGAATTCCATTTCGTTTTTGTATATCTTTAGGCAATATTTTGTACATTACCGGATAACGGAAGCCATGGCCGTCCAGTCCCTCAGGGCCCCACTTCCGGTTGGATATTAGCGGAACCGGAAGTGGCAATGTCACGGGAAACTACGTAAACAAGGAATTTCGGGAATTGAGCGATTTTAGTTGGAGAAAGTTGGACGGAGTTTTACGTCACGGTTTTTCGTGGTTTAAAAGTTACGATTGTTTCGTAGACTAGGAACAATCCCAGCTGATATCCGAGTGAAAAGCTATAGTACTAAGTCAGCACATATTCTAAAATTTAAATGTCTCAACATGGCTTCAATATTGTTAGATTTAGATGGTGGTTAGCACAGATGAAACGCTAGCTCAAATTCAATGATACTTTTGACTTTTTAACCTTTATACCTACATCTGAGGGAGATTAGCAAACCTTAAGTTCTCCCCGGGCGGTGGCGAGTAAACTGTTTGGTCTCTAAGAGGGTTGTTGTCAGGCAGGCGGCCGACCGTAAAAAATATTGCCAAATCTTTTTGCAGTAGGTCTAGTCAATGATGAATTACTTACTGTGCCGACCCCAAATTATTTGGGGTTTAAGCGGAGCCCGGACTCCCATCAAGGATGCAACTGGAAACATTGCTCAGATGAGAACCTTCATACACCATTAACACCCGCAGCGATTTTCATTTCATTATCACGATAGACGTAACAATTCAAAGCGCTGCAACGGGCGCTAACAATATTGTGTTGTCCACCGTAAAAATGAAATGACCATCATAGCGATAATTAACGGCATCTCCCGGCAGTGTGACCAAAGCATTACACAGAAACAAAAAATAACAACTTCACTATTTATTCCTCGCTTTTTTGTCGTTACTCGCTCGACCCTTTTCATAGCAGAACTTGTCTGTTAGCTGTCAGTTACACTACCATATATTTACAGTTATAATACAAAATATTTAGACCAAATACAATAGGTATTTTACTTTAGGTACCTACCTTCTTTCAATGGAAGATGTGGTCCACAAAATAATGAACCAATTTATATTATTTCTATTGAAGTGACCTCCGAGTCGACCTGTAACGAGAGACTATTGAATCTCAATTCTCGTAATGATAATAATTCAATTTGAATAAAATTAATGGAACAGATAAAAATACTTTGTAACTACTATCTCCTTCAATGTAAGAAAAAAATTACAAGGAGACATGCATCATCAAAAAACCTTCTGTGCCGGGGTTTGAACCCGTACCACACACTTGCCGGGCGAGTGCGCTAGCCATACGCCACGCCATCTTCTTAGGTTTTTTCTTGAATGTTGACTCATTTTTCGGTTTAAGTCCCGTTGCTTTTATTGTTTACCGAATCTAGCATTTGGGGACACGATCGGTCTATAACTGATCCCTGACGGTTGTCCCTGGGGGTGGCCTGACGGTACAGCGGACCCCTCTCTTTTAAATACCCTTGCTGGTCATAGCTGGGGACGCTATAACATATAATATGCGTAGGTATTAGAGAACTGGGTTTGCTTGCTTTTATTGTTTCATTTTCATCGCCCGACGACGTTTCGAAGTCTTTGCAATACATCCGGGTCACGAATAGACTGAGATGTTAGGACTGATCGCCATTTCATTCTATCCGTGATCAGGAAGTACCTAGGTACCTACTTTAAAATCAGTTTAATTTCATACCAACATCGCGAAACCCTAATAAAAATCTACGACATATTGATGTTTTAAATCTTGGTCTTGTCCTTGTCTTGTCCTAAGAAAGTATTTATATTATAATCTAGATATTTTTGGTTACTTCTAAAACAACTAAATTGTTTTGCTAGTGAGAATCTACTCCGAAGATTAGAAAATGCTGTACCAGATACGTGTACCTAACTATTTTCGTTTTATAGGTTTCGAAAATTTCAAAACTCTTAGAAATTTTTGAAACCTAGTCTTGCTTAGTCACTTGCTTGCACTTAGTCTTGCTTTAAAAGATTTGGCATTTGTTTCACATGACAAAAAAAACGTCGGCAAATTAGGCATTCCAATTTCACCACACTAGAATCTATATACGCCTACCAAATATAATAAAATTATAATAGGAAATATAATTTGTTATTATGTCTTAAACATTCCTAAAAATCATTTCCTCCATGCTTCGGAAGGCACGTTGAGCAGGTGGGTACCTAATAGCAGTCGTTTGGTCAAGTTAGAAGCCTTAGGGGACCTGAAAACTCTAACACTAGGTGAGCCACACCACTACACGAAAAGCAAAATAATGTCTTAAACAACGTGTTTTGATTAAAATATGATTCAGGGCAAATTGTGAATGTAAAATAATTGACCAATAATTTTACATTCTGGTTTACTTCGTTTTGTTAGAAATGTAATGAAATCCGCGCGCATTCGGTCAGCATACCCAATAGTCCACCCACTGATAAACAAAAATATTTTTTAATCTATTTTCCTTTATTGCCGGTGTCCTTTTGAGAACCTACGCTTTTGTATTTACTTAGAGAAAGTAATTTTGCGGGAAAACATCCAATAGTAACGTAAAAAGGGTGAACACAGTTGTGAAACTTTGAATCGGATAACATGTCATAAATTACTAGAAAATGTACTTTTGCAACTATCTTGCTATAATTATAAAAGTGAATGTTTGTGTTTGTTTCATCTTCAAAATATGCTGAATCCTTAACCGATTTTGATGAACCTTAGTATGTTATTGTATGGATAGATAATAACCTGAAATATGTACCTATATGGTCATTTTGAAATAGTAGAACTAACGCGATAGAAACCAATAATTTCAAAAGTATAAATTATATTTTGATTTTGAAACTGATTTGACGCGCTTTAGACCCGGGAAAATATAAAGTTATGAGTTCCAATGGTGTTAGTTTAAAAATATATTAAATATAAATACTAAATTCTGTGAACGATATCAACTTTTTTGTGATTTTAGTTGTGTCTACGCAACTTTATTTGTAAAAAAAAGTCTAAAATGCACGCTTCTAGTTTCATAAAGTAAACCGCTGAATTGTTTCAGAAACGATTCAATACCTACCCGCAGCGAACTCCTACGCAAGTATTCCATCGGCAGCGGAAGCGGAGTGAGCCGTGTTTCCGTTTCCTCCAATGTGTGTATTTGTTTGGTTATTTTCTGTACTTTATGTACGATTTATAACTGCTGTGAGGGCAACACAGACTGAATAGTTTTTGTAGGTTGATTTAGCAAAGATTTAATAAAATTGATTGTCGTTTGTTGTATGGGAGCTTCATTTAAATATTTATATTATTCTAACCAAATATTTAAAATCAAAATTGTATTTAGGTCTCCCGCGATTTAGGATTTTCCTTGTCCTTGTGTTTTCCTTCCTAGCTTAGCTTTGGTCTATAAAATTATTTTGATTATTTTTTTTATTCTGTTTTCAGTTGTTGTTACAGCAAAAGAAATACATCATCTGTGAAAACTTCAACTGTCTAGCTATTATATTTATATTATCACTAGCTGACCCGGCAAACGTTGTTTTGCCTTATAAATTATAGATAATTAAATTTTTCCTGAATTTTCTTTGCTATAAACCTCACGGAGCCCGAGACCTTTCCAACGAATGCAAAACCGTGGAAATCGGTTCGTGCGTTCTGGAGTTATAGCGTCAGGAAGGAAAACCCGACTTATTTTTATATAGTAAAAAGATATCATTCGATTGCAGTCTGGTGTCAGACAGACAGACGGATAGACGAGTCTTGATAAAACGATCCCGTTTTTACTCTTTTGGTATGGAACCATAAAATAATCTAAGATTGAATGACTAAGCCATTCATCATCCGAGCGTTGTTCCCGGTTGCATCTCTCTCGAGAGCCCGGGGTCCGCTTTCCTACTTTTACGTCTCCACTTCGCACGATCTTCGGCATCCCGTGTAGTGAGGCCATTAGCACGCATATCCGATCTTACAACGTCAAGCCAGCACTTCTTGGGTCTTCCCAATCTGCCGCGGCCGGGCGGAGGCGCCATAGCAAGACATTTGTTTCCCACGTAACTAGCCGGTTTTCGTAGAACGTGGCCGTACCACCGTAAACCACCGAATGACTAAGCCATTGCTATATGATAAGTTGAAGGCGATTAAATAAGAACCTCCATCAAATTAAATACATTAAAAGTCGGGCGACCATAAAGTCTATAGTTTGTATTCACCCTAACAGTATTGCTTATAATATTTACAAATCACTCTCAATTTTTTTAAACATTATTCAACAGTGTAAAGACAGAGGCAGAAGCTAGTTATTTAAGTTCCATAATAAAGCTTATTTCACCAACAACTAAATGAATTTGACTTGAGACAGTCTTCGGGAACAGTCCCTGAAGTTAATGCCATAAATAGTGCAGCGTCGCATCCAAAACTTTCTGTTGTTTGTTTATAGTGTACTCGTACCATTGGGAAAGAGATAAAGTACCTACTGATAGTGGAATAAAGAGTACGCTAGAGTGTACCAGTTTTTAGGAGTTGCTTTTTAAGGTACTTAGGTACCTACATTAAAAGGAAATGTTAGAAAAGCGCCAATAGCTGAATTTTGGCCAAACTAATTTTATTCTGCTTTCAAGATTGGGGAGCTGCAAAAAGTGCGTTTCAGGCGAGATTTAGAGAAAAGCTACTGAATTTGACTTCAGACAGTCTTCGGGAACAGTCCCTGAAGTTAATGCCATAAATAGTGCAGCGTCGCATCCAAAACTTTCTTGTTTGTTTATAGTGTACCATTGGGAAAGAGATAGAGTACCTACTGATAGTGGAATAAAAGTACGCTTGAGTGTTCCAGATTTCGTGAGTTGCTTTTTAAGGTAGGTACTTACATTAAAAGGAAATGTTAGAAAAGCGATAATAGCCGAATTTTGGCTGAACTAAACTGAGTAATATTTTTTCTGTTTTCAAGGTTGGGAGCGGGGAAGAGCGCGTTTCAGGCGAGATTCAGAGAAGAAAAACAGCATGTGTAAAATTAAATGGTACTGGTAAGACCTCTTAAGTATATGTACCTAAATAGTTACCGACAATTTCAGAAAATAAAGACATTTTTATTTTCCTTAAAGACGTATTTTTATTATGACACATTATTGTGTTTATGTAATTGGAAATATTTTTCTGAAAAAATGTTTTCCAAATCTTTGCAGCCGACAAGTCTTGAACCTGCAACCTTAAATGTGCTAACCAATTGGCTCACAACCAATACTAGTCTTCCAAGTATAGCAAACACTATAAAATTCAAAAAATCAATTTGTTCTATTTAATTTATTTAGTAGTCATTGTTAGAATTGTTATTTGTGTCCTTTGTGTAAATTTAGTTATATATTTTGAATAAGTAGATAGGTAAATGAACAGTGGCATTTCAATCGGGTTAACAATCTCTATAAAGAGAATATTTAGATGTTAACTCTATTTGAAAACAGATATTTTCTCTCTAAGTTATTTAGTTATTTTATATTTTTGCTATGTTTCTTCGCAAACTTTATAGGTGCCATTGGATGAAATAAAATAAATACGAGTAAACATAAAAGTAAGATGGCGGTCGGTCTCAGTGATGAGTTTAAACAATAAAACGGAGCTCCGACAAACGAGTGACGTTGACGACTCGCCGATTGTTGCTCGAGGTTCCTTTCATTGTTATTACATTAATTTTACAGGGTATTTGTAAAGTTACAGTACTGCAAACAGTTCGGAGTTGAAAACTATGTTTTGAAGGCTTTTTAAAACTATTAGGCACCACGTTTACTGGAGAATCGTGGCGGAGGCACGCGAAATCGCTTTTTATCAAAGAGATAGATAGACAATAGTCCCAAAACAAAATAATAGACAATGTAGGTACCCCATATTTATCTATTATCCTACTAATTCTGTTTTAGAGAAAGCCAAAACTTATAATTAAGGATCATTTTTCCGATCAAACTAAGTTAGTTTTGCTCAGGTCGACAGTTTATCAAACAAGTGAGCTTACATAGTTTGCGATGAACGCACACGTATGAGTTAAAATATCATAATTTATTTACATAGCGGTGGACGATCGACTTTAACAAAATCAGTGGTTTTCTGGGGGTTCGTATTGCTTGCGTTTGTAGGGTTTAGCTCTTAGTTGTACTACAATTGATCCTGGATGGTGAAATTATTTGGTGGGAATCACAGGTGACTTATGGGGAACCCTGCTACAGCTTAAACTACATCGTAACCATCTGAGTATTCGAATAGTGGTCAAACGCTCACCATCAATTGTCTAATAAAATGAAAAAAAAAACCGATTACAAGAACATCAAAAAATGTAGTCCTAACTTGAGTTCACAGAAGGATTACGTACCACTTTACTCTCCACTTAGACCGAGCAAATTTCCCTAAAAAAATGCTTTACTCAAAGTTTCCTAACACAAAAGGCCTTATGGAAGAACAATAAAAACTTAAATTCAAGTCTATAACTCAGCGCTCCCGTCTCAAAGGAAAGGAGCCTAAAACCATAAAGTTCATTGTCCCAGACAATTTAGCTGTCAATAAACGTTTACTTAATATTACCAGGGTATATAAGTAAACCCTTTTTACGGGTCCTCGCGGGAGCTGCCGAAATCTCGATAAGCTCCCAGCCGATCGTCTAAAATATTTCATACGCTGTAAGCTATAGAATTTGAAAGTTTTCAATGGAAAATATCTGCTTCGCAATCAGGTTAAATGAAACTATGTCAACTTCAGAGCGCCATATTGAATTTAGTGCTGTGTCAGCGTCAGCGGCTTATAACCAGCGGACAAACGAAGTGTTTCTAACGATTCTCAAATAAAATAATAGAGGTTAAAATTAAACTCGTTTTGCCGGTTGTATTGGCGTTTCTTTTATTATATTAAGCACTAGTTGTGTCCCACGGTTTCACCCGCGCAAGTTCCGATCTTGCGGAAAGTTTCAAAAATCCTTTCTTGTTGGATGCTTACACCACATAAAAACACACTTTCAAAGTTTTAGACCTCTACTATTAGCCGTTAAGGCTGTACCGACATTGATCAGTCAGTCAGTTAGGACAAACCATTTTATAAATATTGACTTAATCAATGCCCTTATGTTTAAAAGATAATAGAGGTTTCTTAGTTCCTGACCTAATAGGATGTTTACTCAGTGCGAGATACCGAACGATAGACTGCCAAGTAGCTGCAATGCAGTAACTCCCACCGTTTGAACGTGACTTTTGCTCCCCTTTTTCGTGCGAGTAGGTTGTATTGTGTAGAGAGCTGATGTGAACCGAGCTACTGGCGTGCGAGTACCTGTTTACTGGCTCGGCTGGAGCTTGCAAGCCAGCCCGCACTGTGTCAAAGAGCTATAAGCACTAAGCAAATTGGTGTGTAAGCCGGTGCAGCCATTATCTTTGTTTTGTTTGGGATTTAACGCGAGTTTTCACGGAGCCACGAACATTTATGAAAATGCAAACCAGTGCCAAACTGGACTTTTCCGTTGCTTCGAAATCTATAAAAAGTAGTTGTAACATTGATAGCTGCGTTATTCCCTCGATTTCACTTATACATACGACTGTTAATAAATTGCAAATATTATTTTAAAAAACTTGGCACTGGCTTATTCCCAAATGGCCATAATCGGTTCAAGACCGAGAAAAAATAACTTCCAAGTTAAAAGCAAAACCCTCTCTTTGTTTTTACGCAGTCAAGCAAAAATAGACGTTTAGTTATAAAGTAAAATTCCGAAACGTTAAAGTAATAATAGCCTTATTTGAATAAATATAGTGAAACTACCGAACAATTTTGAATGCATTTGGTAAGCAAAGTAGCAATCTAGTGTCGTTTGTCAAATCAAAAGTACGGGATATAGCTTTAATAACATAGGGAATTTCACTGATATAATGGCTAAATATCTGCAATAAAAATACCTGGAAATTATTAATTTTTGTACTTGTTCAGAACGATTAGAATATATCTATTGTTGCGGAAATCATTAGCATTACGTATCTATTTTAGGTTTAGATTTTGCTTCGGTTTCGGCCATAATGATGTGAAATTAAACTCATTCTATATAATCAAAACCGAAAATGTAGTGTAATTACAATCTATATATACTGTATCAATACTACCACTAATACTGTGTGTCAATGTTGTATTTGATAATTTGCTGTTGCATGACATTAGTATCCTAATTTGCCAACTGTATTTTGCATGCCGAATTTTGGCAAAGTTTGTGAAACTTACTAACTTATTATTTAACAACTACAGTGTACCATACTTTAAGCAAATAAATCTTTGAATCCATATTAAATTTTAATTCGAAGCCCTCACTGACTGATACGAGGAACGCTCAGCCTAAACCACTATAGACATGAAAACATGAAGCAGGGTGTGTTCTTTGTGATGCGTAGATAGTAGGGTGTCCCAGGCTATAAGGGGTAATTTTTTTTTGCGATTTTCATTACGCATACCCTCTATATTTTTTCGATAAAATCCTAATTACCTAAATATGAAATATTATTACTATCGAACAAGGATAAGACGTGCCGACTTGACTTTGAAGTTTATCTGAACAGATTAGTACTGCGGAATAGAGAGATTAAATTTAAAAAACCAAAAAACTAGTCAAAAAGGAAACCAAAATCTGCTTTTCTTAATTATATTATTTAAATGACCTATTCAAAGGTTTTTTTTCATATTTTATCATCATCATCATCATCATCTCAGCGATGTTCCCGGTTGTTTTACTTTCGGGAGCCCGGGCTCCGCTTTCCTGCTTTTGCGCCTCCGCTTCGCATGATTTTTGGCATCTCTCTTCTCTGTTCCTGTAAGAAATAACCAAAAGTTAAACGTTCTTTGATTTTCTGCATCTAGAGCAGGCAACAGCTTTCCATCCTAAGAACCATCACGACATCAGGCACCTCATCTTGAAAATCAAGTTTTTTCGCTTCTGGACGTTCTTTTCGTTTGCCATTAGTAAGTTTTCTTTAAATTAAAAACTGAATAATAGCAAATTCGGCAACGTTATGACCCAGAGCTTCGATAGTGACTTCAAGAGTATATACTGAATCCCTCATGCTCAATTGACATCTATCTCTCTAAATTGACATCTAGCTATCTAAAGCGACTACTAATTTTGGGGTAATTAAGTCTTTTCTCATTGAGATATTTTGACAGACTTGAGCTGCTCGTATGAGACTATAGTCCTCAAATATTCTTCGGCTACCAAGCTCGTACTAGAATAATATCACTCATGTTCCGTTAAAGGTTCTGTCGATGACTTAGATGTTAGAGAATAATTTTAGTCGCCGAGTCTTGTTCGTTTCTCCTAATCCTTCAATATTTTATCAACTTTAGCCAAATTGTGGAAAATCTAAAAGAAAATTATATCTTCTTCAATACTTGTTGAGTTGCAATTCATCGGCGTGTGCAATACCAAATAAGTTGTTAAAATTACTTTACAAATTACTCCCAACGCCGCTTAAAACTATCTTTACTTTTCTTAGCATTTTTGTCTTGCCACAGAAGGTTATTTTTTTTAACGCAATTCAGTAATGATTTGGTAGATATTCTTGCCTTCTCCCAGAATAAAATGCACTCACGAATAGTTTCGCACTTTCATTGACAGATATATGAACTTCACGGATATTATAGGTAAGTACAACAAAACTGCTAAAACTTGTCTATTTGAAGGGTGTTTGGAATCCGTTGTCTGGATGTTTTGAGATTTCTGATAAAAATATATGTGTTCTCGGAGCTACGGAATTATACTGACATGTTGGACGATGAAAAATAATGAGTCAAACAAAATCAAACAGCTAAGAATTTTTAACTTTTCGATACGAAGAGCGCGATCAACTTGGTAACTTCAGAACAATTTAGTACTGAAACATTGCGATGCAAGTCGGCACGGGTTACCGTTGATCAAATTGCATGAAATTTAACCTACACTAGTTTTGACATGATACAAATAAATTAAGAGGGTATCTATGCGTTAAAAAATATCGACTTTGAATTTTTTGGGACACCCTAGTAGGTAGGTATCCACTAAGAAAGGGTATTTTGATATTTTTACACAGGTTACATAGTTAGTTTCACAAAATAAAATGAAAAAAACTAGTCTTTTAAATTGTTTATCCTGCCTGATTGGTTGTCAAACAACGCTCAGCTCAAATGCAATGGACGGATAGTTTTTATGCCGTTGGCATTTTTGGTTGAAAGCCCCCACGGTTTTGGTCCCTTTTATCTATTACTAGCTGACCCGGCAAACGTTGTTTTGCCTAGATTCTTCTTCTGTTTTCGCGATGTTGTATTGAAATTAAAGACATTTTTCGGTTTGAATCGCGTGGTTTTTATTACTTTTAGCATTGTTACAACGCTCAACGTTTCGAGACCTTTCCAGGTCTCTTCTTCAGGAAGAAGGTTCAGGTCCAGGTTTCTTCTTCTTTTGTTTTGCCTTATAAATAATAGATAGTAGCCGATTCTCAGACCTACTGAATACGTATACAAAATTTCATAAAAATCGGTCAAGCCGTTTCGGAGGAGTACGGTAACTAACACTGTGACATGGACATTTTATATATTAGAGATAGAGCAGTGCCGCGAGGCGCATCAACTATTAGGCCTTATTCAGAAAGAAAGCTGGAAACTTATAAGCGCTTTCAGCGCTGGTCTGTTCTACACAAAGGAAGCAGGTTGAGGCAGACCAAGCAAAATGTCGGACTCATCGGACGATGATTTGACGTCAGCAGCCCAGCGCTGACCAGCGCGTGTTGAAGCTTGTCGGAACTTGTCGGCACCGATCAGTATTATCGGCGCGCGTTCATATATTTTCCTGTCAAGCGCTGGTAAGCGCTTATAAGTTTCCAGCTTTCTTTCTGAATACGGCCTTAGGTAAGCTATGCTATTATCGAGTCATAAACATCGGAATACATATATTTTGTACACTGATTTAAAAACGTTAGTGGCAAAAATACATCGCGGTATCGTTGCGTTTTTATGTTACCTAAATCACGTTTGTTGTATGGGAGCCCCTCTTAAATATTTTGAATATAGTGAAAATTTCAACTGTCTAGCAATTACGGTTCATGAGATACAGCCTGGTGACAGACGGACAGACAGACTGCGAAGTATCAATAATAGGGTACCGTTTTTACCCTTTGGGTACGGAACCCTAAAAAATTTAGGTTTGACACATAACTTGTCAAAGCTTGTTTTCAGAATCTGCTATGTTTACATTTCTTATTATAACGATTTTCTCACGTAATCTGTACCAACTTACATAAAAACATTCTTATTGTAACTTTGTAAATTATTTTCAAAATGTTATGAATACGAAACTTTTCTGTTTTAATTTTACTTTCAGCTCTTGGGCTGGATATAAAAATGATTAATCCACTTAGTTTCTTTCTAAGCTAGGACGTACTTAGTCGCGAGTTTTTCGGATTGCTTTTATTTTTTCTTCAGTTTGTTTAAAACATGGTTTTCCGCGCAAAGATTAATAAATTAGATACTGCGTCAGCTACCTTGTATACTCGGCATTTAGGATACAGGTGTTTTTAAGGTGTCGTACCCAAAGGGTAAAAACGGGACCCTTTTCTAAGACTGCACTGCCCGTCTGTCTGTCTGTCAGACTGTATCTTATGAACCGTGATAGATGAACCGTTGAAATTTGGATTAAAACACATTAGGCGACTTTTTATTCCCCTGCTAGTAAACCATAGAATTGACACACTATCCTTTCGAACATCATTTCGTGTTTACCACACTTAGGAAAACCTACTGGTCTTTTTGAAAAAATGCTTTAAAAAATTTAGTAGCCGGCGGGGCTCGAACCCACAACAACCGGAGTTCCGTTCGAGCGCGATAGCTTAATTTCGGCTTGGCGGGAGGCTTACCCCGTGGCGTAGCAGCTATCGCGCTATAACGGAATACAAGTAGTCACGGGTTCGAGCCCCGCCGAGTACTAAAAATTTTAAAGCATTTTTTGCAAATAGTGCACTCTATCCTTCATTTACCTGTGCCTGTACTTTACCTAAGGTTTGTCTTGGAGCATTTTATTTATGTAGGGTTTGGGAATACCCAAAAAGAACTGCTTAAAAATCAAAATGGGGTAGATAATGTTATTAAAACACCCCGAGTTCAAATTGACTGAAGGAGTTAACCCTTTTTCTCAAGAATTTTAGCAAATGATTGCGGAAAAAATTAAATATTAAAAGCTGCTTACTTTGCGATTTTTAATTTTAAAAGAGATAAGGTCATTACGTAGTCACGGAAGGGTCGATAATGAGTTCCTGATTTAATTACTTATGTTATATTTTAACCACGGACTTTAGGTACTCGAACCTCAAGGGAATTTCCAAAATATTTCAGCTAAGTTTAAGACTTCAATGCCGCAGTGGACGAATACTCGCCTGGGTTGCAAAAGGTTTTAGGTTCAATTTACAATCAATACACAGAAAAATCAACAACGTTCCGTCATGAAATAATCAACAATTATCATTGAACCCGACAGGAATTTTGACTTTAGCGGCTATATACCTACCTCTTAAATTTGTTGTGAGAAAACCATGATAGAAATCGCATGAAATCGTGAACAATCCGTAGGCCGGTACATACACCAAGGTTGAATCAGGTATAGTCCCTATATCTGTTACAGACATTTGTTTTCGATTTCGGGTGTTTCTTTCCTAGGTACGGATATCCTGCATAAGGAATTTATGTAAAATAAAGGAAAATCATACCGATTTAAATAGCTTCCGGTTTTAAAAGTGTTTAAACGTTCGGAACTTGTCTAATTTGCATATAGAGTAGATGTAGAAAGTATTTACGTGTGGAGTGCCTAGTCTGCCTAGGTAGGTAGGTGTAGTCTGTATTGCAGGAAAGGCAGGAACATTGCCGCGCGCCACAACCGACCGCGGTAGCACGCGAACGAGGGGACTATGATTTTAACACTTTTAGGATTTTTGGCAAATATTCCATTTGTAAACACCGAGCGAGGTAATGTCGAGGTAAGTTAAAAATCACACGATTAAGATCCGGGAAAATATAAAATTATGTATTCCATTACTTCCCCGTGATTCCTACCAGTCACTATTTTTTGGCTTGACCAATTGTCCACTACATTTATTTTTACTTTACTCTTAGTGGTACGACGGAATATTTTATTGAGAAAAAATCTAAATAATCTAGCCAATTGATTACTCTGACTGCGTCGTTACACGCCGATAATTCGGCCTCATTGCTCTCTGTCTTTCCTGTTCCTATTTAAATGCGACTACTAGGCTAAGGTGTAGGTATTTCATTTGTACATCTACGAATGATCTCTGCTTCTAATTAATGGGTTTTATTGCTCTCCTATGGCTCATACATAAGACAGCTGTAGGTTCTACGAGTAGTAAGATATTTAGACATACCTATGGATTTGATGTTTGTATTTTATCTATCTTTATAAAAAAGAAAAATATTTCTTCTTTGTTTTGTTTCGATTTTCTTTTGTTTTCTTCAATTACCTACCAATAAATTATTGAATTAAAATAACAAAAGCGATTCGATTAAAACCAAAAATTGAGTTTAATTTCATAATCTATATATCTATAAAAGCCTTTGTCCTGACTGACTGAGTGATCAACAGCCTAAACCGCTGATAGTAGAGAGCTGAAATTTGAACAGTGTGTGCTTTATAATGACTGCATCATTCGTTCGATCCGCTGCGATTATTATCTAGTAATATTGTATGTAACCGAAACACACCTTCATAGTACCCCTAGTCGTAGATTGGTATAGTATTCTATTAACACGATCTCGTCCTGGCCCACGGCGTCTAATTGGACACATTGTTGGCAGCCCGGTGCCTGTGCCGTGCCAGGAAATTGGCTCCATCACTCCGCCAGCGCCCGCCGTCGGCTCACACCTCGCTACAAGTTTTACAATTGATTCCGAAACTGCTCCGTGGTTGCACTTTTCAAAGATTTGTGGTTACACTACTTTTGAAGCTTACTGCTAAGTTTTTAACTTTGTTCGTTTATAAGTGATCGGTTTAGAAAATGGATTAGGTATACGAAATAAAAATGTATTTAGGTGGTTGTTTGTTGTCGATTTTCGCTTGCATTTGTTATTCTTATTACAGACTTTATGCTGAATTCTCTCTTAAATCCGTTGTTTACAAATAACTCTCTATTTACGCCAAATAGCTACAACAGAATCATCATTAAATTTAACAACAATAATAACACTGAATTTTCAAACAGTTCAAATTAAACTTTAAAAATTTAAGCCAACTATTCAGGTCCCGACACCGCGCCCGACAAACTCGCGAACTCAGCGCGGGGGCGCCATAAATTATACGCAAAGTCTGACAAAAGAGACGGTGAATGGGACCCAGCACATTGTTCCGTCAGCTGAGACAAAGCGTCACTGCGATTAGTCGCGTACGGCTCATTATAATTAACTTCCCGTGGTGGTTAGAGCGGGATATTCATGGCCCGGAACCGCACAAATTATTGAGTGATTTTATCGACCTTTAAAAAAACGACACTAAGGAAAACTTGGTCCTTATTAACAATAAATTTTATTAAATTTTTCTTTATTAGTTTAAGAGAAATTTGGAAATAAAATACGGTCACAAATTATGGTAATGTCGAGTTTCTGTTTTGAACTAAATCTAAATTTCGACGATTACAATTTTTTTGACAAAAAATAATATATTGTTATTAGTGAAAGTGTTTACTCAAATATCTACTTAAATAACAATTTACCACTTTACTACTAACAAACTTCATATGATTTTAAGATCTGATTCTGTTAGAATATTAAGTTAAAAAGTACTTCATAGATTCCAGAAATCAGATTCCCAGATTTCAATTTAATATACCACAATGGTATGTACTTATGTAGGTGCCATTGTTTATGTATTACTATGGATAGATCCCTTAGTCGCCACTTAGACTAGCAAATCAGGAGTTCGCTATGGCCAGTTAACTCCTCGGTCTCAAGAAGAGTTGGCGTAAAAATATTGCCAAAACTATTTTTCAGTAGGTATGGTCAATGAAGGCTTACCTACTGTGCCGACCTCATAATTGAGCATGGGCAGGAAGAAGAAGAATGGTATGTAGGTAAGGTATAAAGTATAATTTATTTATTTTATTGCATTCCACCCAAACATCTTTTCGTGTAGGGCTCACCTAGTGTTAGAGTTTCAGGTCACCCCAAGACCTTCACCTTGACGTAACGACTGCTATTGGTGATAACAGTGGATAAATTTAAAATATTAGAACGACTAAATACCTAAACGCACGTGAATGTCCAGCTTTAAAAGGTAAATCAAGCGTACGCAGGTGGCTCTACTTCATCATCGCACCGCGTCGAGATAATGTGCTCCACTTGGACTTGTGTTCATGGAACACATAGCGTCGTGGGAACTCTGCAAATAGCTATAGTTTATGGGGTTCACTTGGAAACCGGAACATTTCGACTTTTATCTTATTCAGAGTAATGTACCTGGGTAAGAATGCAATCAACGCTGATTGTCAGGGTTCCATACAAAGGGTAACACAGCGAGACAAAGACTCCACTGCCCGTCTGTCTGTCTGTCCGTCACTGGCTGTTTATCATAAACAGTAATAGGGATTCTCAACGGCAACAAAAACATATCATCAGTGAAAATTTCAACTGTCCAGATGTCACGGTTCGGGCAGAAAGTGGAGTCTCAGTATAATGGCCCTGTTTTATGCTTCGGATAGGTACGGAACCTTAAAAACACAGATGATGCGAGGGCAAACAAGAGGGACGGGTTCGAAACTCGTCGCAGGAGGATTTTTGATGGAGCCTGGGGTACGCTTTTCTACTTTTACGTCTCCACTTCGCACAATCTTCGGCATCCCGTGTAGTGAGGCCACTTGCACGCAGTTTAGCCCTTACGATATCAAGCCAGCACGTCTTGGGTCTTCCCAATCTAGCGCGCCAAGGAAACCCTCAATTCACTTTAACAAAAGAATTATAAAAAAAAGAAATGAAATCAGTCTATAGCCTACTTAAGCAAAACCAATTGAACCGTCTAACCATCAATAGATCTAGTTACTAACAAGAAGCTGAATCCGTAGCCGAAGCCCTGACGGCCTTGGACAAACAATCGAAGCCATCAGGGCCCTTAATGGATAGAAAATGGATAGTGTACTGGAGAACCGGGAAAACATTGAAGAAAATTTTGCATAGTCAGTTACAGAGATCTTGAGATACTGAATGTGACGGTGATCAATAAAAAATACTGAGTTTTTTTCTCCAGTTATGAATTTCTTATAGGAACTTACACTTCGCTACGTCGCTTATTTCGAAATACGTAGTTCGACAAGCCATTGTGTCTATATAAATGTGAGTAAAAATATTTTATTTTTTGAAAAAAAAAATGCATCTCTTGGGTACAGAATTTAGGAATGCGTTTTCAAAAAAATAAGTTTCAAGTGTAGGAAACACTTTAAAAATAAAATCAAGATGAACTGAACATATTATTAGATAGCTCATTTAGAAGTTTCTTAAACCAATTCATAGAGTTATGTTATTATAAGCTGACCCGGCGAACTTTGTTCCACCTTATAGGAAAAAAAAATATGGCCGTTTCCTGGTTGTAAGCTACTTTCAGTTTCACCCAAATTTCAGCCAAATTATGTTTAAGTGGATTAAGTTTAAGTGAACTTATTACAATAATTAGTCCTGTGGAAACTGGTTGGACCATATCTAGAAAAACTAAATTCCCGTTAATACGAAGCAATCGCGGCCTTTGGCACCATTCCAACGAGAAGATGAAATTTAATACCAACCACTGAATATTTATTTATGTAAATACATAATGATTTATGCCTGGATTACTTTCAGCTAATAATTTTTATTGATCTAACTCTCGAACTCGATGTAACTGTGTTACAATAGTTGTTGATAACAAAAGAAGTGGGTAACTGAGCTAAGTTAGTTTGCCCTGAATTTATGGAGCCTGAAATATTTGGAAGTATAAATAGGGAGTTGGTTTTCCTCTTTTATGGTCTGTATATTGGGAGTTAGTTTTTTGTGTTAGATGTTATAAATAGTGCATGATAGAGTTGAATAGAAGGTGGTTTGCTTATGAATGTTGGTTGACCATACTACTTTTGACGGCTTCTGTGGCGCGTTGGGCGAAAACCCAACTGCAACGCAGTAGGTTGAGGGTTCGAGTTCCGCCTGGGACAAGTATTTATGTTGACCATAAATGTTTGTTTCTGGTTTTAGGTGTTTTTTCTGTGTATCATACATACTCGTAATGTAAGTAGTGGAAATGGAATGAAATGAAATGAAGTAGTATTTACATATAACCCTTCTTTGCGTCGCGCAGTCGGGTAAAAATGAATAATCTATTATCTATTATTACTATTTTATTTACAAGGAAAAATAGCATTCAAAAATTTTCACTTGCGGCGAGGCTTGAACTCGCGCCTTTGGGTCGGTACCCCAACGTCCTTACCAACTAGACTACGCAAGCTCATGTCCCGTGCCGTGAAAACTTCCAATGCTATATTCTCCTTTGATTGTTTTTACGATTAAGGCTCGAAAAAATTTTAAAATTAAAATTTTCTAAACAAAATAGCCTTGAGCTACAAACAAAAATTAATAGAAATTTATTATTACTATTATAAAGCGGAAGAGTTTGTTTTTTTGTTTGTTTGAACGCGGTAATCTCAGGAACCGCGTTTGAAAAATTTGAAAAATTCTTTCAGTGTTGAATAGTCCATTTATTTAATAAATAAATAAATAAATAAATTCTGCGAACAACACACAGCGCCATCTAGCCCCGTGGTAAGCGACTAAGCTTGTGTTACGGTGACTAGACAACGGATATAATACTTATATTTATTTTTCTTTTGTAAATACATACATATTATACATAGAAGGACACCCAGACCAGACACAAATATTTATTTTTTAAGCATAAATACTTGCACCCGGCGGGAATCGAACCCGCAACCTCCTGCATTGCAGTCGCGCTCTCGCACGACGCGCCACAGAGGTCGTATTTAGGAAGGCTATATACTTTTGATTCCGATATTTCCACGGGATCGGAACTTACGCGGGTGAAACCGTGGGGAGCTGCTAGTTACTATCATAAAGCGGAAGAGTTTGTTTGTTTGAACGCGCTGATCTCAGGGACCACTAATCCGATTTTAAAAATTCTTTCGGTGTTGGATAGTCCATTTATTGAGGAAGGCTACTTTTGATCCCGATAATTCCACGGGATCGGGACTTACGCGGGTGAAACCGCGGGACGCAGCTAGTGTAGTATATCCGTTGTCCAGTACCCATATAGTACAAGCCTAGTTTGGGGCTACATTGCGCTATATGTAACGTCCTATAATATAAGGAGCGAGCGAATGTTTGATAAGAAGCAGATTGAAGTGGAGAAAAATGACATGCTGTGCCGATAGTGGGATGTGCACGTAGTGGAAAAATCTAGGACGAATTAAAATGATTCAAATATGAATGGGTATATGTGATAAAGAAGAAGTAAAAGAACATTTTTTTTGTTATAATACCATAACCGATACCATACCATTTGTATACCTATACCATACCGATTCGGTTATGGTATAGGTATACAAATTGGTCATTTTAAAATGATTTTAACAAGATGTAGGTACGAATTTAATTAACGTTCGATATTTTATTTATAGATATTTTAAGTGTGGATATTTTCAGTTTCGATTTATATTAATTTTCAAATACCCAACCCAATACGTCTACTGACCCACTTTCAAATTCGAATTATTTACAAATGCTCAGACTTCCAACTAAAATGCTTCAAATTAATTTTTTAACTGAGATATTCAGTAAACGTCGTTTCCTTGAAAATTGCTCTTTAACATAAAATAACTTCGTTCATTAAAGGGTCAGGAATGTTAATAACATAAAAATGTTTTGGAAACTTCTCGAAACTTCGATCGAGTGAAGAAACCTCGCTTGAATCGCCCGCGCCAGACTCGCGGATTAAAATTAACTTGTTTGTCTTTTAAGTCTTTTTTACTAGAGATTGAATAACACGAAGATGAAGGTTTTGATAACGAGAAAAACATTGTTTTTTGCTCGTCGGAATATCTCTCTATTAAAATTGATTCGAGTTTGTTGTTTTTGTTCTGGGAACTTGTAATTATCTCTAGAAGGTCTTAAGAAGTTATATTTATTTTCGAATGTGCATTGACATTTACTAATATGAATGTACATTTATATGAAACTAGCTGCGCCCTCAGTTTCACCCGCTTAAAAGTCCCACTCTATGTTACTCCTCGATAACGTAGCTTTCTTTTGGTAAAATAATTTTTAAAATCGGTCCAGTAGTTTTTGAGTTTATTAATTACGAACGTACGACACACACACAAAAATACAAATCTTTTCTCTTTAATGTAGATAAAGTCTTTAATAAGTGTAAGCCCCGATCTTGCTGGATTTTTCCAAAAACCCTTTCCAAGTGCATACTTGCTTAACACACTCTCCAAATTTTACGTCTCTTGGACCAGTGGTTTAGGCTCTGCGTTGATATAGGTCAGGACATTTGATTTTATATGTCAAATTGGTATTAAAGCAAATAAAAAATATTTTTACATGTCTAATTTTATTTAATAAAAAACACAAACAAAAATGACCAAAAAGTTCTAAAAAGTAGTATAATTTGCTTTTGTTTATTTTTAACTGTTTTAATTTGTGAGATTTTTTATTTTAAGCTAAATGCAGTTAACATAGATTCTTCTTCTGTTTTCGCGATGTTGTATACGATTTTTGACATATAGTGTTTTGATTTTAATGTCTTTTGCACGGATTAAAAGTAAAAAAATCTAATTATTTTCAAGGCGACAGAACCCTGCCCCATCACACCACTTCTTTCAAACCCCAAGGAAAGCGAACAATAGATAATAGTTAGTATCTATATATAATCGTATAGACACGTTGGTACAGACACGCACAAAACGGGGACCTTCCCATTATCCGCATAAATTGTCTGAAATCATCTTTGTCCTGCCCTTTGTTCAGGTATGTGCGGGCTCTTCATTAGGTAAATTATGTGCCCTATTGTACACGAGTAGGGCCTCATTTTTGTTGAGAAACATGCGGTTGGGAGACGGCGGGGTTTTCGTAAAGATGTTTTAATGTGAGACTGCGTTTGTTTGAAATAAATTAATTGTATGGTCAAAGTAATGTACTACATGTATACACGCTCCCTTTTTCTGTTCTTTTTAGACACGACGGAACAGATAAATAAGAGCCGGTCTATGAATTATGGGTAAAATCGTGTTGTGTATTTGTTTGTCTGTGCGCAATCGAATGTTTTCAGTATCTCCAAAACGGCTTAACCGATTTAGTTGTAGTTTGCAGTAAAATGTTATGGTGTGATGGGGATGATTCGTTAGGGGTCGCTGCAACAGGCTATTTTGTGCACAATCCATTGTTTTCGTTTCTGCGCTGCGCTACTCTTCTATCGAAAATAATTGAATGCAAAAAATCAAAATAGGTAACTTAAAACGATTTTCGTGAGATCTTTTTGAAATATGACCGATTATTTTCCTATTACACGAAAAAGAACAAGACACGAAAAACCTAAAAAAATATATTGCTCTAAGCACGTGATTTAAATTGTCGTATTTAGAATAGAACTTTAGTGGAACATGAGCAACAGCCTTTTGTTGATCACCAAGAACTCTGTGCTTACTTACCCTCCGTTCTGTTTGAAGGCTCACATTTCCTTGTTTCTAGACAACCATTAGAAACTATACATTGCCTTCAAACTGATTTCATCTATCGGTAACTAGCCACATACAAGCCTCCAGTGTGAGAGAAATCTTTCAAAATATTTGAGTTGATTTACAACACAATACTTAAACCTTAAAGTTTTACAGCGGATTTACGACTTTACAACGACAATTAACCCATACAAGCAGGGACTTATATAGAGATACAATATTCATACAAAAGATAGTACATCAAATTAATTTGAGTGGTCAAAATTATGATTTCAATTCCATATGTCAGTTACTAGAAAAAATACAGTTATTACATTTGATAGAGCTTATGTAACTATGGTGATTTTGCAAATAATGCTTCTTTATTTTCGATGTACTCTCTGGTCTGTTTAGGTATATTTTGTATCTATGGGTACTAAGGAACAAGGAACTGATTGGAATTCTACGAGCTTCTAGATTAATTCTCGAGGGTTCAACCCTGTAACAAGATATTTAGTTAAAAGAAATAGAGATACATCATAAACTTTCTATGAAAGTTTTTAACTATATTTAAATTTTAATGGAATTGTACACCATCTTTTATATAGGTAATAAGGTACAGAATAGTGAAAGGAATAAATAATTAAGGTAGGTAAGTTTTGTTTATAAGAAATAAACATTTGTGAAAAAGGTTCACAAATGTACGGTGTCCAGGAGGGTTACTGCGGTTCGTTTCGATACTGTCATACGATGATTCTACTGTCACATTCTGATAGTAGGGTGACAGTAGAACCATCGTTATGACAGTATCGTTGTCGTATCGAAACGAATTGAAGTAACCCTCCAGGGTATCGTGGCTTTTTAGCCATTTTTCTAAGCCAGTAAACCGACTATAATGTATAGATAATGTAGGTACCAGATTTATAATGTAAGGATGGACAATGTCAAAAAAGAACATATAATTTTGTAGCTGAATTATAAATTTTGTTTTATTTTTACAAAAAACATACCTAACAGAAAAAATAGTAGGTAACCTTATAGGTATTCTATTTTTATTTTAGTGCCATTCGTTTTATTTTTGTAGATGTATTTTCGTAAAAAAATATGTTGAATACAATAACCTGTTGTATTAACAATAACAAACATATTTGTCTGACCAATTCGTGGATTGTACAATGCTATAAATGACTGTTTTTTTGTTAATTGGGTTGGGTTATCATTTGGCTCATTAATAGAAGTTTATTAGATGATATATCACTATGCCTATAACACTTCCATATAGACATCTTTGTCCGTACAACGATCAATCACGAATGCAAACACAGTGGACTTTGGGACTGAAGAAATCCTTCCGATTGAACGACCCTGTTTATGGATCTTACACTACTTCAATGGAATTTTAATATCCAATTCGTTTGTCTACTTATTTTGACGGCCTCTGTGATAGGTATTTATTTATTACACTCGAATCCGTTTCGAAAACATCGAAGGGTCTAACACGTAACGATTATTTTATTTTATTACAAGGAGAAATGCATCATTTAAAAATCTTTCGTGACGTGGTCCCGTGCTTTTCTCCTTGTGAAATATTTCTAGTAGAAAGTCTTTGCAAGGAAAATAAGAAATATTACGTCACAATAAGCGAACGTGTTTCTTTTCTAAGACAACAAAAAAAATCTGTCTTATCGTGACATTAAAAAATAAGCTATCATTAAGAATTTTATATGGAAAGAAAAATAAGCTATGATCTAATAAGCTATGGTAATGTCAAGCGGTTGGACAAGCATAGTCATTGTAAACGGATTCCACTGTATTATCTCTGCCCACCGGTTTTACCCGCGTAAAGCTATACACGCACTGATAAGTCGTGGCGGAGCAGTCGAATTTATTTTTATATACCTACTTTTATTACGCTACGACGCGCCTATGCTGCGATGACTTTATTAGTGCGCGTAAAACCTAAGTCTGCGTAGATAAAACTAAAATAGTGTACCCCCTTACTTATAAACGATGACTAAGTTTATGTAACGTTTGTCTCTATCTGTCAACTTTGAAACTTTATATCACAGTTAAAAACAAACGTTACATAAACTTAGTCATCCTTTATTAATGAGGGGGTTAGTGTTAAGCTTTAACTAACTTTTCAAAGTTCAATGTGATTTTATTGTAAATATATTAACCAGAGCGAATGCCGTGTTCGCGTCCAGGTAACCGAAGCCGCCACATCGAGTCAATATTGCAGCCGGATTCACCGAAACGGCGAGTTTGGCCGGATTAGCGGTCGTAAACTAGTATCGCCCGCCGGTTCAATAATGGAAACCAATTTAATGTTAATTAAATATTCAGTTTTCCGGGAAAAGTAAATGTCAAATAAGGTTTCGGTCGTGAAATATTAACTATGACTAGCCGCACCCCGCGGTTTTACCCGCGTAGTTTCCGTTTCAGAGGGAAAATCGGGATGAAAAATGTAGGGGTATCCGATGTTTTAATCTAGCTTTTATAAATAGATTAAAATGAAATCTCTATATTTCGCAGTATTTTGGTTCGCTACAAAGTGCTACGAGGTGCTACGAGCTGCCACGAGGTGCTACGAGTTGCTACGAAGTGCTGAGCACTCTAAGGACAGTGTTTATCAGTTGATAGATTAGATTAGACTATCACGCAAAAACGGCTGGAATTTGTTACACAGGTAGTTTATGAAAGGGTTTTTGCATGATTGATTGACAAAGATTCAAACAAACAGACATCTAAATCTAATTGTAATATTTGTGGGATTTTGCAGTAATATAAGAGATAAAAATATCGACAAATAAAATACTGTCCATCTCGTACCTCGTAGCAATTTGTAGGGACACAAAAGAGTGAAATAATTGCGATTTAAATTAAATCTCTTTGAAAATTAGACATTGGTTTTAGGATCTAATAAATTTAAAGGCACAAAATATCAGAAATAGTATATTTTACGAGACCTATGATTCATAAGCATAGTTTTACGACTTGTTAAAGACGCCACTGTCGATTTATAGGTATATAAATGTCGAAGAAAACAAATATTATTTACGACGTATTCGATATTTGGGCAAATAAAAAATTAAAGGCTTTCGTAAACAAATTGAAACCAAAAATAAATAACAATGTAAATAACTCTCGAATGAAATAATGATACATTTTAAAACGAAATAATTTAATGATGAGTATGTTCGATTGACTTTTATGTTGTACTCGTATGTATTGTATTTAGATTACGAAGTTTTTTCTTTAAATTAAGTTTTGTTTTGGATTTAATTTAGGTTTAGATGAAAATATAATGCATTTTTTGGAAGTAACTACTAAATGATTGAATCTATTTATAAAGTAATTGAAATAAATTGCCATGTTCATTATTTAAAAAAAAAGTGACTGCTCATTTCGAAATTGTCATAAGAGAATTCAATTTATTTTCGTAGTTCAAAGTTAATGTTAAATCTTAAAAGGAAATGATTGTGTGTATAATGTCGTTTTTTTTTCGGTAAAGGTATATTCCCTAAGGTGTGTCAAACCGCAGAATGCAGCTAGTATCTCATAGTTCATAAAGGAGTTTATTTTAAGTAGATCATAGTAAATATGTCAACATTGTCAACGAACATAGAGCTAAAACTCTTAAATGTAGGTTCTACAATACAGTGGGTTTTAGGTATTATTACAAAATATTTAAATAAAAATTTGGAAGCTTTTAAATTTTAGCCATAACAGACAATTTATGCCTAAATCTGGGTGAATCATTATTTTTGTACGTAACATAATAATAATAATAAATAATATTAATAATTAAATAATATAAATAAAATTTATGCCTAAATCTTGGTGAATCATTATTTTTGTACGTAACATAATAATAATAATAAATAATAAAATACGTAACATAATAATAAAGTATCTCATAGTTCATAAAGGAGTTTATTTTAAGTAGATCATAGTAAATATGTCAACATTGTCAACGAACATAGAGCTAAAACTCTATAAAAAATAATAAAAAATTACAGACATAATAAATAATAATAAAAAGTTTATTTACTAAAAAACTTTACAGACTTTACCTTAGCTTTGGTCCCCGCACAAGGAAAATCCTGAATCGCGGGAGACCGAAATACAATTTTGATTTAAATATTTGTTCAGTATAACTATTACAAAATAAATGCATTCTGAGTACCTACGCCGCGGCGGTCTTACTTCTGACCATAGTGTATTGTGTGTAAGTGTTTGTGTATATGTGTTTGTGCATAAGTGCGGTTGTCCAAAAGAAGAGGTGAGCAGTTGTATAAGACAAGTATTGTGAATGAATATGTGGGTGTCTGGAGTGCGAGTAATAAATAATAAAAAATAAATAAATAAAAAATAACAATTCACTGACTAGGTTATCTCAAAATCACAAGAAGGCCTTCTACTTCGTCGTATTCCAAAGTCAGTAACCATCTCCTTATTTTTTAACGTAGTTTTAAGTTAGAAAATATTTTTTACAAGGAGAAATACATCATCAAAAATCCTCCCATGACAGGATTCGAACCTGTGCCCCTCGCTTGCCGGGCGAGTGCGCTACCGCTGCGCTACACGGGAACCCACGTGTCATGGTGAATTTTTAATTATGATCTCTCACTGTTTACTGACTAAGGCTCGGTTTGAACGCCATCTACCAGTCCAGTTTTACAACTATTGACTAGCTCAGATGGTTAACTTTACAGTTGACGCTTCCGACGTGAGATGTCGTTCTTTCTCCTATTTAATATTTCTTATGTTTTTATTGCTCAAGGCATTTTTACTAGAAAACATTTTTCTAGTAAAAATGCCTTGAGCGAGAGGAGGATGAACGAGAGGAGGAGCGATGGGAGGATTTTTGATGATGTATTTCTCCTTGTAAAAAATATTTTCTAGTAAAAATGCCTTGAGCAATAAAAACATAAGAAATATTAGTTTTAAGTTTTTATTTTACTCACTTTTAATGTATTTTTGTTGTCCGAAATAAAGCAATTGTATTGAATTGAATTTGTCTTCAATTTAATGACATAAATATCAAGATTTAACAAAAAAAATGATACCATTATACCTAAACCACCCTACCCTAATAAGCCTAATACTTACTACACCTAAATAATTATGGTAAAAACGAAGACATTTAATTAAAGTTGACTTGCACAAGCAAATCCTAACTTGTTACGTTTGTTTATTATTTCTTTGATGGGTTTTTGATGCAATTTTTTTGGCCATGTGCAGTATTGTGCAGGCTTAAGCGGTTAAAATTATAATATTGTATTGTCATATTTATATTGTTTAGTAAATATGTCTAAACCAATTTTGACTTGTGCAATAAATTGCCTTGGCTTATTTTTTTAAACCTTGTCTAATATTTTAAACCTTGGCTTAAATTTTAATATTTCACAAATTTGTTTCAATTTTTTTTGTTATTTTTAATACTATATATTTGTAAATTTACCGGACTTACAATAATAATTGTTACATCGATAGGTAATATGTCTCTATGCGACAAAGTTATAAGCTCTACTTTGAAGAATATTCAGTTACACACGATGACTTTAATTACAGACTTACCGACATCTATTTACAATGTTCCTAGTAGATATTTGAGCAGAGATGTTAATTAATTTGAGAGACGTGAATATTTGCTCTAAACCTGCGAAGCGGCAAAGATAGTAGATAGATAGGTAGTTATCTAAAGCCTCGTTTCCAATGGGCAAGGTGTAAGCAACTTAAACAATGTGCAGGTTGTATGTTGCAAGTTGAAAGTTGCAACTTGAATTGTAATGTTACAAACTAATCTATATCTATAAAATGCTTTATTCTGACTGACTGACTGATCAACGCGCAGCCTAAACTGGCAATAAACAGCTGAAACCTGAAGAGTGTGTTAACAGGTCGAATTTGGAACCTCCTCTTTGTTTAAGGTCGGTTAAAAAAGCACTAGTTTGAGCTCTACGACAAAAAAAGAAAGAACAAAAAGAAACATCATTATTAAACGAACACGGAACTAAAACTCAGTTTCCATTTAACAATTTGTTAAGCAAAAGTGCATAAATTTTACACAAAAATTTGTTTGCCACTTGTTTACTGGCGCAGATTGTTTGGATGTGCTATTTTTGTGTGATTTACGGACCTCCCAGGGCGTCCTCCTCCCTTCGGTACCCTCCCCTCCCTTCCTCCGCAGAAAACTGCCCAGGGGGGTAGGTAATTACTTAAAATGTAATAGACTTCTTGAATTTTAGAGGTTTAGGGGTAAGTATAATATAATAGTAATATCCGTTGTCTAGTACCTATGTACAAGCCCTGTGGCTTAGTTTGGGTCTAAGGCGATGTGTGCAAAGTCCTGAAATATTTATTTTTTATTTTTCTTACGTAAGCTGTGCGAAATTGTTCCTCTGTAAATTGTCTTAACAGAAACACCTTAACAATAAAAGGCGGGATATCTACCACTGGATCAAAACCGCTCCTTCAAAGTTATCTTATTTCTTTTCTTTTAAAATGTGAAAAATTGTGTGTAAGTAATAATTATGCATTTATATTTTGAGTCTCTTTTGTTTTTTGCTGCATTTTTGCTGCAAAATTTGCACCGTAGCTGAAGTCCTGCAAAAAAAAACAAATAGTTTTAAATCAGTTATTTATAGGATCTGGATTTACGAGGGTGGAAGGCGCCTCCAGTGTATAAGATTAAGATTGTTATTTCCAGCTTAATTAATAATATCCGGCTAAATTCCTAACCAATAAACTTTTTTAATTCACACGATTTGTTATTATACGATACGATTTGTTATAAACGTCGAGGTAAGAAAATAAATAATAATACGCGATAAAGACCAGGGAAAATGTACTTATAAATTCCTAACCGTTTTTTTTTTCGTTATAGTTCGTAAACAAGTGTAAGGGGCGCGACACACCGCACACACACTAAAGGGCACGACATACCACACTCACAATATCCGAGTTGAAAACGTATAATTTTTTAAACCAACCTACTGGCCTACAGATCCTGACAGGATTCCAGACTTGATAGACTTCTTCGTCTGTAAAAATATATCTAGAAATGAGATTAATATAGAAGAGGGCCACGATATGAACTCGGATCATTCTCCTATATTATTGACATTAAGTAGACGTATGTTATATAATGAGAAACGGCCGATCTTGGTCAACAAGTATACAGACTGGGACAGTTTTAGAATAGATCTAGACAATAGTATAGAATTACGAGTTCCGCTGAAAACAACTGAACAATTAGATTTAGAAACTAGAAAATTTATAGTAGATATACAACAGGCAGCCTGGCGAAATACACCAGATAAACCAATATGGACCAAGAAAACTGTATACCCTGAATATATTAGAAATCTCATAACGCAAAAACGAAGGCAGCGTAGAAGATGGCATCTAACCAGATGTCCTCAAGATAAAACCGAGCTTAACAATCAGACTAAACGTCTGAAAAGAGAAATAGTAAGTTACAATAATTCGCTAACTAATAACTACTTACGACAGTTAACCACAGAGTCTAAGTCAGACTACAATCTATGGAAGGTGACAAAAAACATCAAAACACCTATTACACATATTCCCCCCATAAGAGAAGAAAGCGGTAAATGGGCTATTAATAATCAACAAAAAGCTGAAAGGTTTGCTCGGCACTTAGAGCTTATATTTCAGCCCAACATTGAACCATCGAACTCCGCTGAACTTATAAATATTGACCCAAAATATGATAGCTTAGAAATAAAACTGGTCACACCAAAGGAAGTATCGAATATGATGAAGTATCACATAAATTCAAAAAAATCACCTGGATATGATCTAATAACAGGCGAAATTCTACAGAATTTAAATCGTAGAGCAATCGTAAAACTGACCACCCTCATAAATGCTGCATTTCGATTGAAGCATGTACCCGACATGTGGAAAGTAGCTGAAATAATAATGATACCAAAACCTGGTAAACCACCACATGAACCCACTTCATATAGACCAATTTCTCTACTACCAATAATTGCAAAATTATTTGAGAAGTTATTGCTAAAAAGACTTAAACCAGTTATTGAAAATAGGAATATTATTCCTAATCATCAGTTTGGTTTCAGAGAAAAGCATTCAACAATTGACCAGGTACATAGAATAACTAATATTATCGAAACAGCGCTAGAAGAAAAAAAGGTTTGTACGACTATATTCCTTGATGTAGCACAAGCCTTCGATAAAGTGTGGCACGAAGGCCTCATACACAAACTGAAGCGAATGCTACCGCAACAAATGACTGAAATTCTTGTGTCATATATATTAAACAGGGCATTTCGTATACGACAAGAAGACGCCTATTCAGAAATAAGGCCAATCAAAGCTGGGGTACCACAAGGAAGTGTATTAGGCCCAATCCTATACCTACTATATACCAGTGATATCCCTGTTAACGAAAATAGTCCTATTGCAACTTTTGCCGACGACACGGCCATTATGGCGATGGGTAACAATCACAAGGAGGCTGTTGAAAAGGTCCAAATAGTTGTAAATAAAGTTATATCCTGGACTGAAAAATGGCGTATCAGGCTGAATGAAAGCAAATCAATTCACGTTGACTTTACAAATAAGAGAACTCAGTATTTGCCTGTATTTATAAATGGTAAACAAGTTCCATACTCAAATACAGCCAAATATCTTGGTATGACGCTTGACGCTAAGCTGCGCTGGAAAGCACACGTCAAGAAGAAAAGATCTGAACTAAAACTACGCTACCAGAAAATGTACTGGCTGCTTGGGTGGAACTCCCATGTATCAGTACACAACAAAGTCCTACTATATAAACAGGTTTTGATGCCAGTATGGACTTATGGTATCCAGCTTTGGGGCTGTACTAGTAAGAGCAATCGACAGATCATCCAACGATTCCAAAATAAAGTTCTCAGGGATATAGTCAACGCACCCTGGTACATTCGAAACTGCGACCTACATCGGGACTTGAACATGGACGTCGTAGATAGAGTCATCCAAAAATATGCCGAAGCTCATGAAAAGAGACTTCACCATCACGTGAATGTCGAGGCAATCCAGCTCCTTGACACCACTAATATAGTGAGAAGACTGAAACGGACAAAGCCGTTCGAGTTAGTATAGTGTTTTTAGTGATAAACAAATAAATGCAGTGATAAGTGCCGCGTACAAAGAACACATGAACAAAGTGTCTTCGCCTTAACAGAAACTAAGTGAGTGTTACTGGACGCATTCTTAGCTTTATGTTTACGTAGTAATTTAGGTGAAAATTGTTTACTAATTAGTCAATAGGCTAGATTGTAATATAAATAAAGTATTTAGGTACTTTACTTATAAAAAAAAAAAAAAAAAAAAAAAACGCTATTGTAACCGAAAAATTAATTAAATTTTGTATTAATCGCGTAATTCGAAGAAAAATAATATTGTGTTTAATTTTTTTTATCATGGACCGACGCAAACCCTTTGAATTGTTTCGTAGAATTTCCATTTTCTAATGAAAATAGCAACGCGACGGCCAAAACGGTCCAGTGATTTTTCATTTTCGTCATCAACTCATCACACATACTGAGATTTAAACAGTCTGAATTCGCAGAGCCCAGTAACGCTGGCTCAAAGGATGCCTCCATTTGCCTGCTCATGTTATATAGACTTCTTGAATGATTTTTGTGTCTGTTGTACAATAAAAAATGTTCTTAACCATCTACTTTGCAGTAAGACTTTTTAATTTGCTACTAAGATGTAGAATTAGGTAAGTGCACTAAACTCTATCTATACAAGTACCGTTTTAATTGCTATTGAGAGTGATGGTGAGACGCAAGCGACGATCATGGCGCAGATCTAATAGGCACAAAATTCAGTGCGCGATGTCCTGACCATATTATGGAGGTCAGTGGGTAAGTGACACTTTATTTAAATTTTTAATAATTAATGAGTTTTCACAATCGGAATGTTAAAAATAGTGTTTTTTATTTAGAAAGTTGCGCTGATTTCTTAAGTGTTGAAAATGGTAACTTTTACTTAAGTAAATAATACTAGTTGTGTACTGTGGTTTCTCCAGCAAAAGTTTCATCATTTCAGCTGTAAGAAGTTTACTGCTGGACATAAGCCTCCCTCATAGATCTCCAGTGCTTCTGTCATAAGCGGCCTGCATCCACCGTGAACCCGCGGCCTTAACCAAGTCGTCCGTCCATCTCGTTGGTGGACGTCCAACGCTGCGCTTTCCGATCCGCGGTCTCCATTCGAGAACTTTTCGGCCCCAACGACCATCTGCTCTCCGTGCTATATGTCCTGCCCACTGCCACTTCAAACAGCTAATCCGTTTGGTTATGTCGGTGACCCTCGTTTACAAAAGTTTAGCAAAAGTTTACATCTGTGTAAATTATGGTATAAGAAGTAGCCAAAGTTAGTTCTTTATATAATGTTATTGTAGGGCTCCGGCTCCTATTCTTCATTGCAAAAATTATTCTAAAAAATTCTGTTTAAAAAAAAACTAACTAACACAACATGGTTTACATTGCGGTTCAACGCGGGAATGCTGCTAACATTTTGGGCAGCTTTGCATCGGAAACGCTTGGGGTTGGTTTTTTTTTTATTTTGTTTTTTTTTTCTTTAAATAAATGTTTGATATAATTTTCGTTATAGGTAGGTATACGGGATTATATTTTTATAATAAACAAATGACTTTTTAAACAAACACAACAAACAAACAATTTAACTTATAATATGAGTAAAATTTAAACTAATTGTAAGTAACAAAGCTCACTTCCGCATTACCGGTATAAATTAGCCATTCAGCATGCAACATTTTACAGTCGTACAAATAAAACACGTACTTTATGGGCCACTTAAGCCCTTCCCTTCCTTTACTCTTTAAGAAAATTTAATGCACAGGTCAAAGTAAAGTAGAGGAGGAATGCGAACGTGGCGCTCAAGACATTTTGCAATACCTAGGTAATTAGTATTTTACAGACCCTAATTACCTAACAAATTGATGTTATTAATTAAAATGTATTCTACTTTTATTCACAGAAGACCGATATTGGGATTCGCAGCTGTTTGATTATGAACTAGCAGAGTCCCGCGGTTTCATTTACGTAAGTCCTGATCCAATGCGATTTTCCAAGGTCCCTTTCTTATTGGATCTATACACACTAAGTACGACGGCACTAAGTAAGTACGACTAAGTTCCCACGGGATCGGGACTTACGAAGGGGAAACCGCGGGACCCAGCTAGTATGTATATAAAACTAGCTGTGTGTTCCGGGGTTTCATCCGCGTAAGTCCCGATGCCGTGAGAATTTTCAAAAACCCTTATCGGATGCCTACATTAGGTTTAACCGTTAAGTACATCGAGAACACACTTCACAAATTTCAGGTCTCTACTATCAGCGGTTTGGACTGTGCGATGATAAATCAATCAATCACTCAGTCAGTCACTCACTCAGGACAGAGCATTTTATATATATAGATAGCTAGAAGATTATAATTATAAGTAAAACTATATATTTTAAATATTATAACCACAGATATCTGATTACAGTAGTGTAATAATGGTGACTTTAGCTCAATACACTCCTAGCTCATCACCAGTAACCATCAGGACAGTTTTTTATTACCTGATGGCTTCTGAATGAACAGATCACTATAACTGTTTCAATACAATTTGATCTATTCAAACCGGTTAATATCTAAACTAGTCTAGTGGTGATCTTAGCTCAATACACTCCTAGCTCATCACCAGTAACCATCAGGTCAGTTTTTTATTACCTGATGGCTTCTGAATGAACAATCACTATAACTGTTTCAATACAATTTGATTTATTCAAACCGGTTAATATCTAAACTAGTCTAGGTACTGTTCACCTGATCATGACCGGATCCTCTAGATGAATAGTAAAAAGATCCATCAATATTCTACCTGATGACTTTGATAAATTATTCAATAACTGATAATCAAATGAGTGTATTACTCGTATAGCTTGATCAGGGTTTACTTTACTCTCGGAATGAAACAACTTAATTCAACAATCCACATATTTATTAGTACTTTACATAAATTAACATTACGCTACACCACACCGCACTACACTATATAGTTTATAGACTACATATCGCTAGATATAGTCTCACAAAATTATTTTCTAAACTTACGACAAATGATGTAAAGCTTTAAAAGAAAAGGTAAGCTCACACATTCACAACGACAGAAACCATATGCTCGGCAAATACGACAAGCAATGCCATCGACAACATCACATCCAGTCATATCGATACATTTCTTTGAACAACAATAATAACCCTCCATTACTCTGTAATTGTGGTTACTGTTGACTGATCAGCTAAGATTTCAGCACAAGACTGACACTTATGAGGTAGATGAAAGTTGATTTATACGCTGAGGTTTTAAAAAGTAAAAAAACATAATTTAATGGTTATAAAACTTTATTATCAATACACCACTTTTTCAAATATAGTACATTCTTTAAAGCACAAATATTCTTATGATATATACAGGAATACACATCATTACATTCTCTGTAAAGATCATACAGAGTATTGAAATTAGGACAATCAAAAAGTTCTATATTAACTACATTACAATTATCAAACATTTCTCTCATCCACTTAGCCTTTTCCTCACCTTTAACATAAATAAGTTTACTATCGAGGAGAGGAGCAATACAATATTTATATTTTGAAAAAGAAATGTATCCCTCCTTATAATAAATATTTCTATTTCGTTCAATCCAGTCAACCTGTTTCTTTTCTTGTGTAGTTAAATCATAAAACGGAAACGGTGGTCGTATTAAAAAGCTTTGTATCCCTTTATCATCCAGAATAGCTATTTCTTTAGGTATAAACTGATTTAATTCAGTTTTGAAACCTTGAACATCTACTAGTAACTTCATGATATCTTGCGAACCGTACTGCTGAGAGGTTTATATTCTATAATACGATCGTTGATAATGATACAATAGGCACTTGTTTGGTCAGGAAAATCCTTATCACTTTCGATTTCCAGTCTAACATCAACTGGCCCGGTTTTTAATGTTTCATTTTGTCTTGAACAGTCTATCACGCACAGAGGTGCTTTTTCTTTAAATGTGTCAATATCAAGCAGCGGATCGACTGGAGTGTTGTAGTAAGACTGACGAAATTTGAGGTACATTTCATATAATATATGATAGCGGTTGCTGTCAAAATTGAGTTTAAGTGAATCATATGGATATGCTTGTGAATTCAAAAATAATGTGACGTTAGTTAAATTACAATGATCAAACTGAGAGCAATTTTCATCCCTTAAATTTTTCTTAGCTGTTTGAAGACCGAATATCACATATCTAGGCTTCTCGAGTTGAGAGGCGGTCTTAATTGACCATGAATGCTTATTTGTTTTAGGCAAAAGCGGGTATTCATATGTATCCCAATTTCGAAATGCTATTTGTATCACTCTATCTTTTTCTAATTGTTTTAAGAGTAGTAATCTTTCACGATCAGATACTTTAATATGTGGCATACGCCACTGTATTCTGTCAATATTTACTAAGGCATGGTCATCTTTATCAAGTATGAGAGCATCAATATTAGATTTACATCTTGTTAAGATTAATTCATGCTTACAGTTTAATATGATTTTGTTATAATCTTCAGCAAATCCTAACAGTTTGCTAAGCGGTAATAATACACTAAAAACTCTATTTTTAGATTTTGTTCCATTCAAATTCCACCCCCATAGAGCTGCTCGCTTACTCTCTCCCTCATTCATTGAGACGTAAGATTTCATTGTGGAAGTAATACCGACATGCCTAATACGATCAATTTCAACTCCGTTTATCTCATATCTTATATCATTAAAAAGGAATGGTATAGGATTATTGTTAAATTGATACTCCTTCAGTACATTTTTTCCAGCTAAATCCTTCGAATATACTTCAATACGTCCTTCTATGTAAATAGAACTGCTTGCAGGTAGTAGATAGATATCTTGCTGATTAATCGGTATTCGTATTTCATCGTTTTCTTTGAAGCTATTGGTGTACGGAGTATAGGTGTGCACTTCATAGCCTTCGATAGAATTGTCGAAATGCGGTGCGTTATTAATTTGCAAGATACTCATACTTTAAATCCTAAACTTCTTAAAAACTGTTTATTAATCTCACTGAGTACTGGTACTACACGTGTGTGTTTAATGAAGTTATGATTTGAACTACGAGCTTTTGCCGACTTACTTGCACTTTTCTTGATTTTTTTAATATTGAAATCAATCATATTTTATATTTATTACAGAAAATATTTTAATACAAACAAAAAATGCTGCTTATTTATTCAAAGTATAAGCGAATACTGATTTATTACAGTTCAATTATACAATTTAAAGCATACAAGTTTCAAGAAATTTAAGACATAAATGACCGCAGTTATATGGGTGACTACCCTGATAATTGATATAATTATACTGAATGTTGTCGCCTACATATTCAATAAATTCTGTCGGCGGTTTTAGATCACCGTAACTGTCAAAGTATTGAATGTCGTCATTTTTCTTAACATAAGCTACCCAGTGCGTCCCTTGATTTTCAGAACTATCCAGATTAATAACACCACACTCAATTTTGCGAGGACGTTTAGGTAATTGATCCCTCATAAACACTCCTCGAAAATACGGTATATGGTTTTTCGAATATTTCATTATATCTATATCAGTAAGAGGACGATTAGGTAGCCGTTTATTTAGTTTTTTGACGGAGCATAAATACCTAGACCGTCTTTATACGGTTTGAGCTTTAGTCCTCTCCCTAAACATACTGGCTCAAAATTATGTTTAAGCATTTTAGCCTCATTCCAAGTTTTTTGAGCAGTCTGAAATGTTTTTACCATTTTTGCTATCGCAGACGATTTATTTACAAGAGCACCAGCTGCAGATAATCCACTAACTAAAGCTACCAAAGGCAAGAATCCCCCTGTTTTCGGTAGCGGTATCACACGTGGAATGTCCACATTGGAATCAGATATAAGATCCTTAATAGCAGCAAAAGCTAAATCGATAGCCAACTTTTTACATTTTGGTTTTGCTTTATGAATATTTTTCTTTGCATAGGCAACAACATTTTTAAAACTTTTTTTGAGTCCTGATCCATTTGCAACTTTTGCCAACATTGCATTTTTAACAATTTTTGCAGCCAGTTTTTCTCCTCTACTTGCTCGAGATGATGATGCTCTTTTGTTCACCATTTTAATTAATATCTTATCTGCTGTGTGTCTCGCTTGCAAGTTTTCTGTTTTCATATATGCAATATCGTGCTGTTTACAATACTCATCAAGTTCATTAACACCTTTATCGCCTCTGATAAGTCTCTCGCGTAATCTTGTTCCTGGCCCGCAGTAGTTATAGCCCGGGAGATGTAACTCAAACGGCAAATGATTTATAATACTATTCACAAGACCTTTCCCTTCCATGTACAAACGAATAATGCCAAAATTTGCTCTCGGATTATAATATATTGCTTTTGCTTATCCAACTATTTTCATCAGATGGTAATCCTAACCACTTAACAAAAACTTTATTTCCTTTCTTTTTAAGAACTTTTTCAACTAAATATACATTAGGATTTTTAGTTTTCTGTAGCTCTTGAGCATAAAATGATCCTAGAATTTTATTTTTTCTTGAGTCTTCTAAAATATAAGTTGGTGGATCAGTATTCTGTACAACGATTACTTTGAATAATTCAGTAGACCAATTTGGGGTGTATCCCTTCGCAAAATTTGCTTTATGCTTACTTATTCGTACTACATCACCAACAGCAAAAGGACATTTTCTTTTAATTATTGGGTTGGTAAGGATATTGTATCTTTGCATTACAATGTGTTTTGTATGTTTATTCACTTTCGCTGGACACATCTGAATAGTTCGATGTTTAGTGTTATTGTAATCACTTACAACTTTTTCTAAGGTTCCATCAACCCATTTGAAGTTACCTTTCAAACTAAACGTTTTATAAAGTGTACTTTTTATAGTACGTATTACTCGTTCAACTATTGAAGCCTTTTTTGTTGAATATGTTGAGTAATGATTTATTGAATGTGTCTGCATCACATTTTTAAAACTTTTATTGTAGAATTCCTTACCCCAGTCTGTTTGTAAATTTATAGGGACTCTAGCATTAGATAAAATAGATTGAAATGCTTTTGCTACAATATCTTTAGTTTTATTTTTTAATGGTCTGGTCCAAACATACTTTGATAAACAGTCAATCACGATTAGTATAAAATTATAATTCAAATTAATATTTGATATTTTTTGTACATCGATCAGATCAGCTTGCCAAAGATCATCGATGTCTCTGAGTGTAACACATCTGCGAGGAAAATTTACTCTTGCATTTTTATGTATTTCGTTCACCACATCTTCTTTACTCATTTTGGCTTCTATAATTCTTAACAACCATTTAACAACTGAACAAATCTTTATTCGATCACATTATTTATGATTTTATTATTCCTGCTTCTTTTAATTCTTCAATAATTGAAATAATTTCATTGTCTTGATTAGTATTTCCAGCTTGTTTAGAAGCAATAAGAAGCTTTAATCTTTCGACAAGCTCATTAGGATCATCCCAATAGACAAAGTCAGTATTTTTTCTATATCTCTTTAAAACGTTTAAGTTGCCACCGTGTTTTTGAACATTATCAACTGCTGATGTAATGAACATAGGTTTAATAATTTGTTTATATTTGTCACCTTTATCTCCTTTTAACTGCCCATTATCATCATAATCACGCTTATGAGCATTCGTTTTTAACAAAATGTTTTTATAAACCCTTTTATCATTTTCAGTAACCAATTCTAGATTCGGTCTTCTATGTAATAATACTTCTTTCAATCCCGCAGTTAGCTGATATTCATCATTCTCAATCTTGATTCGACATGGTTCCTGGTCGCCATCGATAGAAGAAAGTATTTTAACCGGAAAATTACCCATCATCAACTGATCACCTACTTTCCGAAATCCGAAAGGAATATTTATATCATAAAGACTACTCAAATATTTTTTAGTTATCGATACATCTTTGTTATCGACATTATCGCCATCAGTATAATATTCTGAGTCCGAATCAAAATGCTCTGTTTCTGAATCCTCATTCGATGATTGTTTATGTACTCTTGACGGTGTAGAGGTACACGCATCATCTAACTTAACAGGCACTCTTATAGTACTCACATTTAAATCACATTTCACCTTATTCGGATTTGATTCCAGCATTTGTGTTAAAGGTTCGGTAACGGGTTTGAATATTTTACTGAGTTCATGGTTGTTTTGATCTTCTATATCTCTCAACTGTTTTAGCTTATTTTTTATGATATCTGATGATGTAATTATCTGTTCTTTAATATTAAGACTCATTTTTGGTCTATTCACTTTCAATTATCTATCGCAAATGACAAATTTTCTGTTAGGGCAAGCATATAAAGGTGTCTAGATTTTTTCTATATCTCCCTTTATTTAAATCAGAGTCTTTATTTATGGTTAAAAAACTATGTCTTTCGAGCCAAACATTATGACAAATATCTCTAAATGTTTTCCATGACATATCTGAATTAACGTGCTCATTGTATACATGCTTCAAGTTGATTTCATCTTGTTTGAAGAGCAATAATAAATTTACGTTATCTCGAATCAACTGTTTAGGCACCTTTGAGTATGTTTGTGATAGGTAAAAGCAATCAATTTGGTTATGTCTTCCCATAGCGAAATAGTTACGAATGTTGATCTGATTTTCACAAACCACATCATCAAAAATTATAACGGTGTTTGGTGACACATTATTTGGATGTATAACTTCACTATCATCACTCAATACATGATACTTGATTTCGGGAACTTTTAAGAGAATTTCTTTAAGAAAACAGTATTTACTTTGAAATGGGGTTTTTGTGTACAAATATAAATTCTTAAATTTTAGACCATGTTTATGTAATAATAAAGTGATCATTACATTAGTTTTACCACAATTAGATGGCCCACAAATCAAACAACGAATACTATTAGGTAACAATGCACTATGTTGTATGACCTGTGATTTTGGCTCAATAACAATAGGGTTAACATTCAAGCTTAGCGAGTGTTTTTTAAGCTTCATTATGGGCAAATGATGAAAATTGCTTCTTGATTGTCATTTTATAGGTATTGTACTCAGCTGTACACTGAATACAAGTAGTATAATTAATCATGAGGTATAAAATAAAACACAGTATCAAATAAGCATATTATAGATACATTTATTAAATTTAACTTTTAATTTTAAATGCTACTTAAACAATAAAATACATATTTAATTATAACTAAATATATGCATAGTGACCCCATGCTACAGTTTCAACTTGATTCGGTAGTATTTGACGTTTATCGTCATTTCGATTTAATACTAACTTATTTACTTCTTGTGAATACAAAGTATGTTTCAGAGACTTTATCGTATTCATTTTACATTTTAAATCGTTATCATATATTAAACAATCTGAATAATGTTTCATATTTAAAGATTTCGTTACAGACTTAGACACGCCTTTAGCTTTTTTGATCTCATTACTAGTACTTTTAATACAGTAAAGTTTAGCTCTCAATCCAACAAACTCGGTTATCAATTCACCACCCATTTCATCTTTGAACAATCCAGGTATTTTATTGTTTACTCTAGGCATTTCATATGGATTATTTTTATCAAAATTACTAGTATCGAACTCTTGAATGTCATGCTTAATATCTTCATACACATCATCTGTGTAAATTAAATATAAAAGACTATCTGTATCAGTGTAACAAAGTTTAGCATTTCCTCCATATTTACTTTTGATATAATTATAATGAAATTGATACAAATGTGTTTTTGCATACTCTAATACAGTGAATCCCACATAGATTGGTTTATCCAAAATGATTTTTTCGTGACTTAACTGAATTGCTAGGAAATTTTCAGAAAATATTGAAACTGATTTTAAATTTGGTTTAGCAATTAGTTTTCGAGCACCAACACGTTTATTAGTTACATTGTTATTGTCTTCCCATTCAGATACTAGTTTAACAGTCACTTGTTTTCTCTTATTCTCTATAGTTTTACCAAAGATTGAATTATTCATTAATTTGAAAAAGTCTTTTTCAAAGTCAGATTTCGAGGACTGACGCAAACATGTATTGAGATCTATATATTTCTTTAGAAAACCTTCTTGCCTAAAGGTTATAACACGATAAATTTTTTTTAATATGAGTCCTTGTTTTAGACATTCCTTTAAATGAGTATAATGAATTACATAACAGTTCTTATTATATAGATTTGCTACTAGTTTTGTTGTTTTACGACTCCCCACTTTAAGCTTCTCAACAGCTAGAGGTAGGTCACAGTGCGTATCATGAAGATCATAAGGATATTCTAAATCTACTTCTAAAATGTATCCGTATTCACTGTCATCAGAAATGGTTTCGATATTTAAATTGCTGATTTGTTCTGGTGATAAAAATTTAAAATCCGATATCGGCATTTTTTTCATCATAGCAAAACCATATAAATTATTACAATCTAAATATATTAAAAAACTGGATGGTTTTGAATGGTCAAAATTTGGTAAGTATTTATTATTAGCTTGGGCATGTCTCAGCGTACATTGCGCCAAACCACCTCGAACACCTTTTTCTATCATTTGATATATTTCAAGATTAGTAACTAATTCTAATCGAGCATCAGTATAAAGGAGCATCGCATCCCAGCTAAAGCCTGGAGCGGTAACATAATAAGCTGGATCTAACTTATAGTAATGCAAACTCATGTTTCTAAAGTTTTCGAATATATCAGTCAATAATAAAATATCACATTTCAAATATAAATCAGTATATTCACCCATGTCCTTTACATTAAAATGTTTCCAAACATTTTGGGCATGTGTGTATTCACTATCAGATATATGTTCTTTTAATAAACTGTTATAGAATAATCGTTTAGGTGGTAAGCAATCATCATCATATTTTGAAAAACTATTCATATAGTCATAAGGATAGATTCCCTTTCTTCTCATTAACGTAAATTGACTGGAAGTAGTGAAAAATTTTGAAGTATGGATAAAATCATTATCATTTAAACTTTTACTCAAGTTATCTAAGCTTGCGCTTAAAAATAGATAAGAATCAATAAATTTAACTTGTATGGAAGATTTGTTTTCATTCATATTAAATGACTTTGTGATTGTTATGTATTTTTCTTTTGTCTTTGGTATAACATTGATTGAACCATCATATTTAGTTAGCTCCATTATGAATAAATGTAAATCATAACCACATAAATTATGAAACACCACAGGTATAAATGGGCATACTTTGAATCTGAGATTGCAATATGAATGTGCAGGTCCTCTATACTCTCCAGTAACATGATCATGGTCGCGAACTTTATCACCGAACAATAAATGTTTACAAATATGACAATAAACACTCAAATCATAATCATTTTGCTGTTTTTCAGTTAATTGTTTCATTGGTTTGTTAGATGTAATAATATCGTTAATGTATTTTGTATCTTCTATTAAATATTTTATAAATAATTCAGTTGCATTTGAACCTCGATATGAAACAAATTTGTTCAAAGAGCTATCAAATGAACAACATACATAGTAAGCAAAACATGAAGGTTTATGAATCTTGAACTTGTTAGTATTTGTGTTCTGTGAATTATCTGAATAGTTCTCTAACAAACTCTCAAAGTCAGCGTATATTACAAAATGAATCTTTTGTTGTCGTTCAAAATGCTTAAACGATAAATAAGTATCAGGTCTTGGTAACACTTGCAAAACTTTGGAGCAAATATGCTTTTTATATTTTTCTTCACTGGTAAAAGTTTGTAAACATGATTCGCACAAATAAATACGGCCTCTGTGTTTTGTTACTTGACTGCGTACTAATTTCAATAGATTTTTGATTAAACAATAGTGACCTTTTCCATTATTTTCGATATATAATAAATTGAAATGATTAATTCTTTTATTTGTAGTTATATATAACGGCCCAGTCACATGTTTATTATCTTTGTCAAGACCAAACACATTAATACTTATATTTATGTTGTTCTTTTCAAAGATTTTAATATCTTTAAATGATGGGGGGAATGTCATTCCCTTTACATTGAATATATTTGAAAAATGTGGATAGGAGCTACATCTATCCATGTTTTTGTTACATGGATAAAGCCCCGCTAAGATGCTCCAGAGAAAACAAAATTCATCATTATTTTTAACGTTAACACAGCTTTTAGTACTACCTACACGAGGAGGTAGTTTTATATATGTACCTCCTCGCAAAGGGCAATATTTGCTTATGTTAATATCTAAATGGCTTAATGATAAAAATGTCCAGCCGGACTCTGAGTGCTCAAACTCAGCGAGTTTTCTTTTCATCGTATCAATAGTTATCATATTAAAAATATCTTTCAGTTCGTTAATATCATGTATGATTTCATATTTCGTATTAAAAGATTTCAATTGTTTTACTTTCGTTTTCGGTAATAAATAAAAAGCATATAATTCGAATTGCACCTTAAGACATGTGTGTTTTTGTAAATTCATTTCTATAAGTTTATAAATATTGGCTTCATTGTCATATCAAAAATCTTCTGGTATTGAATAGATCTTGTTAGTATCAACTTTAATGCAATAAGTAATTATTCGATTTTTAAGTGCTGTATTAATAACATAAATATTGTCAAATTCTGTTGCAATCAAAGTATTCAATTTATGTAATTCTGTTTTCAAATGATATTGATATTTATTTCTCTTTAATCGTATGTAACATATATCGCATTTAAAAAATTCATCATTATTTTTAACGTTAACACAGCTTTTAGTATTACCTACACGAGGAGGTAGTTTTATATATGTACCTCCTCGCAAAGGGCAATATTTGCTTATGTTAATATCTAAATGGCTTAATGATAAAAATGTCCAGCCGGACTCTGAGTGCTCAAACTCAGTGAGTTTTCTTTTCATCGTATCAATAGTTATCATATTAAAAATATCTTTCAGTTCGTTAATATCATGTATGATTTCATATTTCGTATTAAAAGATTTCAATTGTTTTACTTTCGTTTTCGGTAATAAATAAAAAGCATATAATTCGAATTGCACCTTAAGACATGTGTGTTTTTGTAAATTCATTTCTATAAGTTTATAAATATTGGCTTCATTGTCATATAAAAAATCTTCTGGTATTGAATAGATCTTGTTAGTATCAACTTTAATGCAATAAGTAATTATTCGATTTTTAAGTGCTGTATTAATAACATAAATATTGTCAAATTCTGTTGCAATCAAAGTATTCAATTTATGTAATTCTGTTTTCAAATGATATTGATATTTATTTCTCTTTAATCGTATGTAACATATATCGCATTTAATATATTCATCATTAATATTGGATTCCCGAGTATCGATGATGCTAACTGTAAAGAAAGAAAAAAACTTTTTATATAAAAAGATATAAATAATATATTTTAATGATAACAATCTATTATTACAATATTAAGCTTACATTAAAATTATAATGCTTATACTAAGGGTTTACCTTTCACATAGGTACCTAATACGTAAAAAATAAAAGTTTATAGACTTCATGCCAATATAGTTAGTTATCAAATACTGTTACATACTAAACTTAGTTGCCCCACTACTGATGCATACTAAAGTTAGATGTAAAAGTATTCGGCATGCCCCGGAATTCTTTCCTAACAGCACTGACCACATTGGCAAGATTTTGCCATAATACAGTGTCCGTGTCTGTCTGAATTTTTAAGGACGACACTGAGTGACGCCATCTATTTATTGGCATCACGTTGTGTATGTCACTGTAGCGTTTGCGTCAATAGACGGCCTCCGGCTACACTGGGAAGACCATAATGCGGTGTGGTCTAACGATAATCTCAGAAATAAAGGGTTTTGGTTCATAAATCGTTGGGCGAGCTGACAAACAATATGCACGAGTACGTACCTCTGGGTTTGAAAACTCCTTCCCTGCATGTGAAAATCACCACGTCCAAACGTTCCAGCACTAAGGGTCCCTTAGGAATCACTTGGTAAAGAATAAAGTCCTTGAATTTAGCGAAATAATTGAGTTAACACTAATTTTTGATCCGGTGCGTGCACGCGAGATTCTGTGTCGATTTCGAGTCCTTCCGCTCACTAGAGGGCGCGCTTCCGCTGCGTCGATTGATACGTCTCGTGGAAACATCAAAATTGACGCTTCGCTGTTTGCAGCGGGACGAAATATGAACCTTTGAAATTTGAAAATACCGCGATATTTGAAAATGGAACATCCCGCCCACCAAAATGCCTATGGTATTTTCTGGTATAAAAGTTAACGATACTTGATGTGATTAAACGATAAGTTTAAGATCAGACTTAATAAATTATAAATAAAACTATAAACTACGATTACTTAACTTAAGTAGGTATAATTGAATTTACGAAATAAGTTAAGTTAATTTTCGATTGGTAAAGGACATAGTTTTACCAGTGGACGATGAAGTAAATTGGTATTCGAAGTTCTTACTATAGCACTCCTGGCTATCCCATCACCTCCAATTTGGAGCGATACTACTCTAGCTAGAGTCCATTGTAATGGAGCACGATTATCGTCCTTGACTACCACCATAGATCCTACTGCTAACGGTTTACAATTTTTAGTCCATTTGGCGCGTTGCGTTAATGAGTTTAGATATTCGGATTTCCATCTGAACCAAAAATGTTGTTGAAGGGCTTGTAGGAGTTGCCATCGATTTAAACGATTCATGTTGATATGCGTTATGTCTTCGTCAGGGACTGAGGTGAGGGGTTCCAACGTAAGGAAATGCCCAGGAGTAAGGCAATTAAGATCGTTTGGATCAGAACTAATTGGATAGAGGGGCCTAGAATTTAACAATGCTTCAATTTGGACAAAAAGAGTCGTCAGCTCTTCGAATGTAAGAACCTGGTTTCCCACTACGCGATATAGGTGAGTCTTAGCTGCTTTTATCTGGATTTCCCAGACTCCACCGAAGTGAGGAGCGCCGGGGGGGTTGAATTTGAATTCTATTTTTGATGAGTTAGAAGCTTGACGCGCAAACTGTGCAAGTTGATTACTGGCACCCACAAAGTTTGTGCCGCAGTCAGCATGTATCACACTACAACGCCCGCGACGTCCCACAAAACGACGAAGTGCCGCAATGAAACCCTCGGTCGACAGTGTCGAAACTACTTCTAGGTGTACTGCCTTGGTTGCTAAGCAGATAAATAGGCATAGGTACGCCTTGTCTATCTTAGCACCACGATGAGGGCCGAGCTTTATACGAAACGGTCCGCCAAAATCAATTCCGACTACTGAGAACGGTTTCACTTGATTTAGGCGATATGACGGAAGGTCACTCATCAACGGTTGCAACGGCTGCGGGTTAGTTTTAAAGCATTTAATACATTTAGTAAGCTGACGACGGATGGTGCGTTTAGCAGCGACAATCCAAAACTGTTGAAGCAAAAGATAGTGTGTCGTGTTAATGCCCGGGTGTAAGAAGCTACGATGGATGTTCTCAATAATTAAGCGCGTTAACGTGTGATCAGAAGGTAACAAGGCAGGGTGTTTTTGTTGAAATTCTAAACCGGATCTCGATATGCGACCGCCTACTCTAAGCACTTGTTGGTTGTCCAGAAATAAGTTTAGTTTACGAAAAGGTTTAGCTAACGATTTACTTGACCTCAAGGAGGAAATCTCTTCTGCAAAGAAACGAGTTTGAACATGCTTAACTATTTGTATTAAGGCCCTCTGGCGTTCTACGTTGTTTAGTACGTTTTGACGATTACACTTATTTGGATTACGAATGTTATCAATGAAACGGTTTATATATGAAACGACATTAATCAGTTTCGAAAATGAGGAAAAACGATTTAATAAGTGCTCGATAATGGAAGGATCTACATCAGCGGCGTCTACTTTCGATTGCGTGACAAGAGCGACTGGTTTTCTTTGTTCCTTCACGATTTCAGCATCACAACCATCCACTGTGTCAGTTAGTGGCCACTCTTCCTTATTCCGCGACAGCCAGCATGGGCCCGCCCACCATAACGCATTGCTTACGAGTTCCCTTGGAAACTGTCCACGAGAGCAAATATCAGCCGGATTGTCACCTGAAGAAACGTGGTGCCAATATTCGATAGGTGTAAGTTCTTGAATGTGGCTCACTCGGTTCGCCACGAAAGTGGCCCAGCGAGAGGAATGTGAGCGAAGCCACGCGAGGACTACGGTAGAATCAGACCAAAGATAAACGTCGTTAATGTTGGGAAATATACCGCGCACGAATTTATAAAGATCTGCGAGCAAAACTGCTGCACAAAGTTCCAGTCTTGGCAGAGAGGTTCGTTTAAGAGGGGCTACGCGAGCCTTAGAACAAACGAAATAGACGCGTACGACGTCATCACGATCAATGACGCGAAAATAGATTACAGCTCCGAAAGCTGATTCGGAACTGTCGCAGAATCCGATTAGGTCGCATAATTTGATATTGGAACAATTGAGACCGCGGGGAATACGAACGTGAGCTAGCTCAGTTAGTTCAGCCTTGTAGGTTGACCAGGTCTTTATGACATCGAACGGTGGGGTCTGATCCCAGCCAATACCAAGCATCCAAAGGGTTTGAATGTAGGCTTTGATTTTAATCGTAATCGGAGACAGAAAACCCAAAGGATCGAAAATTCGAGCTAGTTCGCTGAGAATTGTGCGTTTCGTACATTGTCTATGTGATGGCTCAATATCGAACAAGAACGTATCCGAGGAAGGATCCCATTTAAGACCAAGAACCTTTTGAACAGAAGGTTCAGAATTATCCAGACAAACTGAACCTGCGAGACAGTCCTCACTAGGGAGGTCAGATAGCAATTGAGTCTTGTTACTCGTCCATTTTCTAAGATGGAAGCCACCGCGTTTAAAGAGGGCGATAAGTTGGGTTTTTGCCAGCTGTGCGTCTTCCAGAGAAGGACAACTATAGGCCACATCATCGACGTAAACATCCCGCAAAATGATCTCCCTAGCGATGGGAAATTCACCCCCATCATCTTCAGCAAGCTGTCGCAAAGTACGGCATGCGAGATAGGGAGAAGAAGCAACGCCGTACGTGACAGTGTTCAGGCGATATTCCCGAAGATCATCATGAGGAGATGACCTCCAGAACACACGCTGATAGTCACGGTCCTCGGGGGAAATCAAGATTTGACGGAACATTTGACGCGCATCGGCCATAAATACGACGCTGTGTACCCTAAAACGCAGAAGTATCTGCACTATGTTGGGTTGTAATTTAGGACCGGTCAGTTGCGTGTCATTCAGAGAACGTGAACAAGCATCCTTGGCAGAGGCGTCAAAAACCACGCGAAGACGCGTGGTAGCCGAATCGAGACGCAAAACGCAATGATGCGGAATGTAATATTTACCTTTACCGACCTCATCAGCAGGAACCAATGACATGTGCCCAGCTAGAATATAGTCTGACATGAAATCCGCGTATTGATGATACAGATCGGAATCACGCGACAACCTTCGCTCGATCGCATGAAATCGTCGCAAAGCCACGTCACGAGAATTTTTAAATACCGGATTAGCATCGCTTTTGAATGGGAGACGAACTGTGTACCTTCCAGTTGCATCACGAGCATGATCCTCCAAAAACTTACGCTCACAAAGTGTTTCGTCGGGTGTCAACAGGTTTTTTAATTTAGGTAAGGAATCTAATTCCCAGAAACGCTGAACGATCGCGTTTAGATCGTTATCGATATCGATACTTGAATGCACTAAAGTGCTCGAAGCAAGTCGCGTCTTACCTAAGAGTAGCCACCCGAAGATAGAATTAAAGGCAGTAGGTTCATTGACCTTACCTTTGACGTGTTCGTGAAGAAGAGATTCAGAAAATACATCCGCGGCAAACAATAGATCGATTGGTCCCGGCATGTCAAAACCCGGGTCCGCGAGTGAAAGTGAATTTAAATGTGTCCAACCAAACGTGTTAAGTTTTGCGATCGGTTGATCGCCACAAATCGTAGCGATGACGTGAAAATCCAAGTCAAAATAAACTTTGTCTCCTGTACCTACTTCGCATGTGACGTCACCTAGAATAGAAGTAGCAGTCTCTCCCAAACCACTAACACTAGCACACGACTTGGTAGGACACAAGTTTAACCGTTCGAGCGCCGAGGATCTGATGAAGTTACTTTGACTTCCCGTATCGAAAAGAGCGCGAAATGATTGCATAGTACCGGACGCGTCCTTAACTTGTACTATAGCTGTAGCGAGCAACACGGTCATGTGCGTTGGAGATCTTGCGACTAAAGTAGCGACGGGGTCAGAATGTTCAGATGGTTTATCACGATGGAGTAACGTATGATGTTTGCGTTTGCACGTACGACATGAGAAAACTGATTTACAGTCTTTCAGCTGATGAGACGGTCGGAGACAGTTGTAACACCAGCGTTTATCGGTTGCGATTTGCATACGCTCATCAAGCGACCTTTTTAGAAAATCTGAACAGCTCGAAATCGAATGCGCGTCACCACAATAAGTGCACTTAGTGAGCACTGAAGCGGGTAGAAGACTACCTTCGGTTTTGTTTTGTTCGGTAGTACCAGCGACAAGAGTGTACGATGTATTAAAACGTTTCGATTGCACAGGCGCGGTTGAAGGAAGTTGCGGTTTTTTATTAGTTTTAGTCAAGTCTGTAAAATGCGTGTCGCGTAACAACGCTTCGCATTTAGAATGTAGGTATGATTTTAAGTGTTTATAAGTAGGTATCTCGATATCAGAGTGCTTTTCTTCAAAATCACGACGCAAGTTTGTATCTAGTTTCGATAAAATGTGATAAACTAACACGAAGTCCCACTGGTTTACTGGTAGATTGATTGTTTTTAAAATACTTAAATTTTCTTCAAACAAATCAAGCGATTTTCGAAACGCATGAGCGTCGTAATATTTAAAGTCAACGTTTAAAATATCGCGCCAGCATGTGAACGCTAACTCGCGTTTGTTTTGGTAACGCACGACAAGTGCATGATATGCGTCGTGATAGTATTCGTGAGTTAACGGGAATGGCCTCACAACAGTCAACGCGTCGCCGCTCAGTGACGATACGAGATAATGAAACCGTTCAGTATCCGTGAGGGAACCTGAGTTATGAATTAACGCGTTGAACGTGTCGTAGAACTCGGGCCATTTCTTTATGTCACCCGAAAACACAGGGAGTGAGATTTTAGGCAACTTAATATTTTTAATAACAGCTGTACTACCATACTTCGATTCACTAGGCAATGATCGTTGAAGTTGACGGAAAATCGATTTAATTTCAAAATAAATATCATCGCATTGACGCTGCAAGTTTTCATCTTCGGCAAATCGATCAGATAACTCAATAATATCGAAGTGTAAATCTTCAAACTTGTTTACATTCAACGAAACATCTTCGTAATGCGCAAGGAATAGATCGAGTTTCGTCGAATCGCCGGAAGCCTCTAAACCTAGCTCTAACGTCTTAGAAATACGGTTGAAAATAATAGTTCGCTTTCTACGCAAAGACGGGAGGTCGTTCGCAGTTAAAACCTTATCTTGACATTTCTTTGATTTACTCATTCGTCGTTTACTAGTGCAAAATGCCATTGTGAATAACTAAGTACTTGCAATCTAGGTAATGAATGAAGTACCTAACCTTTTGATTACAAGTAGGTAGAAAACCTACAACGATTTACGAACTTACTATCGGTCGCAACAACAACACAACACCTACCCAGGTATAACGTAATGTTTACAATCGCTTGACTATGTGTGCGCGCGCCGCTCGGTTCTCGGTCGGGTCGGTGGAACAGAATAGTGCTTGAATCTACCTTCTTCCTAAAAGACAATGTAGCTATGCAAAACGTAAAAAAGGAAGATTGGTAGATATACCTAACTGTTCACGAATACCTAAGTTGAATGAGTTTGCGCACTATAGGTAGTTAGATTCACTTCGTAATGATTCGCAGGTGTTTGAAAACCCACCACTAGGTAGTAGGTAGGTACCTAAATGTGCGGAATGAATTTTATATGAATAGATGTAGACACATAGGTATAACTAGCACCTCGATAATATAAAACAAAAATTGTACACCGATAATAATTAGATGTGTTTGTACAACTTCGTTTTCGATGAACTTGATTTTACTTGATATGTAGGTAGGTAGGTACCTAGATAAGTGCCACGAATTCTGAATTAATAACAATATTAAATGTTAGCCGATTAGGAAAACAGTGCACCGATGTGAAAGAGATTGCAATGTTTTGATCTAACAATTTATATTATCATTTCGATTAGATTGCACTTTGTAAAATCTAAGTACCTACTTAACGATGGACTCGTGGTGAGTACGATGGACTCGCCCGTGACAACTCAGATCGATGATGATAATTCAAGGGCGATTACTTAGTAATTAAGTACGATGATGGGATAACTTAGAATGCGAGAAATACCTACTATTTTCGTTGAAATTATAAACTGATTGAGTAATTCTAAGTTACGTATTTTTACCAGAAAACACCTAAGGGTACAAAAATGGCGGTTCTTTGAGAATAGACGGGTGCGTTCCCTGGTTTCGGCACCATAAAATGTAGCGTTTGCGTCAATAGACGGCCTCCGGCTACACTGGGAAGACCATAATGCGGTGTGGTCTAACGATAATCTCAGAAATAAAGGGTTTTGGTTCATAAATCGTTGGGCGAGCTGACAAACAATATGCACGAGTACGTACCTCTGGGTTTGAAAACTCCTTCCCTGCATGTGAAAATCACCACGTCCAAACGTTCCAGCACTAAGGGTCCCTTAGGAATCACTTGGTAAAGAATAAAGTCCTTGAATTTAGCGAAATAATTGAGTTAACACTAATTTTTGATCCGGTGCGTGCACGCGAGATTCTGTGTCGATTTCGAGTCCTTCCGCTCACTAGAGGGCGCGCTTCCGCTGCGTCGATTGATACGTCTCGTGGAAACATCAAAATTGACGCTTCGCTGTTTGCAGCGGGACGAAATATGAACCTTTGAAATTTGAAAATACCGCGATATTTGAAAATGGAACAAGATCTATAAACTTTTATTTCTACATAATGGGTACCTTTTTTGTCAGGTAAAACCTGTTTGGAGAGTCCTGTCGCTAATCTATTAATAAAGACTGACTCCAACGGTGGGACGGTTTCAGGTATCGGTTGAGATTGAGACTCCTCACCATCGCTCTCGTCGCCGAAGAGGTCCATCGCCGTCACTCTAACAGGGGTGATTGGGTTGATGACTGGCGATGACTTCTTCTTTCGGGGATGAGGGACCGAAGACGTTTTCTTCGCCTCTTCTCCTGAAACCGCTGAATAAGATCTGTGAAAAAAAAAACAAAAAAATGTTAAAAATATCTATGTTTACGTAACTGAGTTGAACATAAATCGTCTAACAATATACACTCAGCTGGCGAAAGGGAACAGATTGTTATTTTTTTTAATATCGGTAACTCACCTTTTGGCTGGTTTTTTTTCTGTCTCATCTTTGACGTAGCGACTGATTCTCTTATGGCCTGTCGCTTCCACCATCAGCTTCGATGCCCCTGACTCATCTTCTGATGGGGGAAATGCGTCATCTGTCAGTAGTGGCATTGATCGAGACCTGTAACAAAAAAAATAACCCAAATAATAAAACATAAGTTTTGATATGCTGGGGATAAGAGGAATTAATTAAATTTAAAAATAAGAATACTTACATGTTGTTGCGGCTGTTTGGTGCTCTTGAAACCTTGTTGACTTTCCTAGGTGATTGCTCTTGTGGCTAATGATGTCCCATAGTGATTCTTCCCGTATTTATTGCAAGTAAAATCATTGTGTGTGTAACGTACTGACAAGAAACCTGGATGTGCTTAATAGATGACTTTGCGAACAATCCATTTATAGGATGCTAATAACAACATAGGCTGCCCTAATTTAGAGAAGTATAGTCGAATACAAACTTCATAGCATTGTGTGTGTAACGTACTGACAAGAAACCTGCGGATGTGCTTAATAGCTGACTTAGCGAACAATTCATTTACGGGATGCTAATAACAAACATAGGTTGCCCCTAATTTGGAAAAGTATAGTTGATTACAAAATTAATAGCAAAAATTTTGTTTAAAAAATATATGTAGTTACTTAGTATGATATAAGAAAAATACTTACCTACAATCACATACATAATTAATGTATTTTATTGACGAGATGAAAATATTGATAATTTTTTCAAGCAAAAAACACATTTGAAATTCATACTTTGATTGAATCGCTGACATCGATTGTACCTGGATCGTTGGATGTACTTACCAAGACAACAATCTGCTATCAATCTGGTTAACACCGCATTTACCTATCCGTTCTATCTATTTTTTATGAAGCTCCATACTATGCATCGACGAGCTTGATATAATAAATACCACACTTACAATACCTAATACGAATTTCATCAATTTTGAACTATCCATACTACAAACAAATATCTATTACGCTAATATTTTTTGAGGTGGGAATCGATCCCACAACCTTTTTGTAACATCGCAATTGAGTGTTCGCCCGACGCGTCGCCGAAGTCGCCAAATAAGGATGTCCAATGCATTCCATCTAAAACATATTAGGATATGCTTTATGTAATCTCTTTGATTTTGAACCTTATCATCATTGATATAATGTTCCAAAACGAATGAATATTCGGAAGCTGCATACAGCCAGGCCAGGCGCCGCTTTGACGTAAATAGGTACCTGTAGAATTACTCAATAAACATTTTTTGAAGTTATTCGTAGTTTCGTTTCAAATTTGAACTTTATGTTTTATTCGTGAAAATCTGGACGAAAGTATATAATGAGCTTAGAAAAGAATAATATAATTCAATTAAATCATAGCAGCGAGTGGAAACGATCGAGTGCTTGTAAATATGTCGGTAAGTAAATTTATGATTTAATTTAATAAATATATCTCTAATTTTATTATATTACAAAGACCAATATTCATTTTTCAAACGTTGTTTGATTACAGGACTCTGAAAGCGAACTATTTAACTTCGTTCCTATGAATGCTGTGGTGGAGCAAGCGAAGGAAAGGCAGCTGAATCTCGAACTTCCCAAGCAACGAAAAAGACCTTGTTCGACAGCTGCATATACCTGTGTTAAAAAACTTATACGCGGGGCGAAAGTGATAAGAATCGAGGTTTATGATGTAGAAGATTTTCCAGATCATACGAGTTCGCTATGTAAATGTAATGCTGAACTATGTGTACAACATGTTGTTAAAAATGTATACTTAGACGATATCTACAAATCTGTAAAAGAAATAGCTAGTAAGGTTGTTGATTATTCAAAATAAAAAATGTATTTATCTCATAAAAAAGATTTTTATTGCTCTTGTCTCCTCACAGATGCGTCTTAATTTTAAATAGCAATTTTTAAGAAAATTACTCTAGCAAAAAGAATAGGTGATCTAGGTTTTGATACCTCGAGCGTACGAATCAAAGTCCGAGCGTCTATCCATTCGACCACATTTGAATTATAAGCAGGCATCGAAAATAAACATCGGTATCAGTTGTTCGGCTGTCTGACGTCGACAACGTTTGTGTGTTCTATACCTCTCAAGGATATAAGATATTATCGTTGCCAAATGATTGATAAGAATAACACATAAAAAAATATGAATAGTATAACCTTTTGAGCTCTTTGCAGAGTTGAGTCTATTAGGAACAAGATAACTTGTCTTCATTTTATAATCTTCATTCGTGAGCGATCAATCTGATGCATAATGGCTCTCTATTAGGGAGTAGGTACATATGCAATTCTTTTAATTATATAGGTACTATTTTAATCATTATGAATACTTATGTGAATGAATAGATAGGTTCATAAGTAATTTAAAATAGAGCTCTTAAAAAAACAATTTAGTTGAGCTTTTATTATCCTCTTTTAACTAAGTTAATATCGGAACATTGATAGACAAAGAAAAAAATGTTTCGATGTAGATATTTGCAAATCATTAAATTGTTTAGTGCAGGTAGGTTAAGTAGGTATGTATTTATGACGAAGCGGCGTAATCAAATGAGCGTAGCATCATTGTGTTGATACGAGATACTATGTTTATATTTTGTTATCTTCGCTTCGTATAAAGCTAAGTGGCTGTCGCTTGCTTTAAGCAGATATATTTCATTCATCTTTATGAATTGTTGTGGCATTGACTGGTTTGAATAGATGAAACTTTTCCGAAACTGGTAATGTTCTATATGTATTCAAAAGTCATCAGGTAGAATATTGATGGATCTTTACTTTTCATCTAGAGGATCCGGTCATGATCAGGTGAACAGTACCTAGACTAGTTTAGATATTAACCGGTTTGAATAGATCAAATTGTATTGAAACAGTTATAGTGATCTGTTCATTCAGAAGCCATCAGGTAATAAAAAACTGACCTGATGGTTACTGGTGATGAGCTAGGAGTGTATTGAGCTAAGATCACCACTAGACTAGTTTAGATATTAACCGATTTGAATAGATCAAATTGTATTGAAACAGTTATAGTGATCTGTTCATTCAGAAGCCATCAGGTAATAAAAAACTGTCCTGATGGTTACTGGTGATGAGCTAGGAGTGTATTGAGCTAAAGTCACCATTATTACACTACTGATTACAACCATAAAATGAACCTAACTACTAGTTACACTAATCGACTAAGTACACATCACTTACCACAATAACGCGCACCCACTACCCCAACCGATAACACTGTAAACGAACATAAAAACCTTCCTCCTTGCAATTTAACAAAAGTGGCATGTACTCAATCCTCAGTAAAGTCGCACGGGCAAGTGTTTTCCAGCTGTCTCTCGCCAACTTTAATTAAACTGGCTCCGGCCCCGACTTCGTCTACAATTAAACGCTTATATTTTATACAATATTGAATCTCGAGCTGTAAACTATCATCTTTATCTCTCCTATTTTGTACGGGATTGGTATGAAATTATTAAGAGTTTTGCACTCGAGTGATCTGGCCCTCCAATTTTATAGAACGATATTTTATTGAAGGTATCTTAGTCTTAACCGAGAATAGGGTTGTTACACAAATTGTTGTATTAAAGTTGCTTGATTTGTTGGTATCGGTTTTGGTTCGTACTTATTTACTTATTACGAGGCTTAGGGACTCGCAAGCGGTTTGACGTCAAGCTCTGTGGGATTTTTGCCTTTAGTTGTCTATCCTTTTCGTGGAAATAGCTTCAAATGACTATGTAATATTAGTTATCTGAAGTCATCAAAATACATTACGTAAATAAAACGTTTTGTTATACTTACTAAAAATAAAATTACAATAAAATTTATTAAAAAATAATAATACAAGATAAGTTTGTAACTTTTTAGGGTTCCGTAGCCAAATGGCAAAAAACGGAACCCTTATAGATTCGTCATGTCTGTCCGTCTGTCCGTCCGTATGTCACAGCCACTTTTTTTATATTTACACGAGTTGTTAACATCGCGAGACTATTATAACATAATTAAAATGTCGAGGTAAGACAATAAATAATAATACGTGATTCAGAGGAGAGTCTAACGACTCTTTCTCCATACAAATGTTAGTCGACGTTTTGTTTTTTTTTTAATATTTTCTTAAATTTAAAAAATAAAATAAAACAAAAAAATAAAACATAGGTGCAAACATAGGGTCATGGCTGATATAGATTTTATGGCATAAACATATTATCTTTATTGTCTTTATCCATTGAGGAAACACTACAAACTACGTTTGTAAAGTTTGTATGGAGAAAAGAGTGAATAGACTTTCTCCTTAAGACCCAGTAAAATGTAACGTAGCTTGCTTATTTTAAAATCTAGCACTCAGTGCCATAGATTTATAATAAAATTAATAATCTTTGAGCTGAACAATTGAATCAAATCGATTTTTACCAATTTCATTTGAGTTTCAACGTCTAGCCATTTTCGCCGTCCTTACGAAATAATACAATAAGTGAATGGCCAGCGTTACGCACAGATTCTAGCTGTCAGCTCCAGATATTTGATCGCAGACTGATCCCTTTACACCACTGAAATGAAACTATACAAGTACCCTGGAATTGGTATACCTACCATACAAAATGACATTAGATCTTTGTGCCGATGCCGATTTGATTTACGCCATGTTGCGCTGTTGTCGCGCGTTTTCTATTGAAAGTGATGGTGGCCGTCCTTGGAACTAATAGTTCCGTGGACGGTCACGGATAACAGCGCAACATGGCGCAGATCATATAGGCACAAAATTAAGTGCGCTATAACCTGTCCAGCGACTTGTACCATGGAGGTCAGTGCTTTACACAGCTCTTTCAACTAACGTGCCGAAATAAAATTAGCTTGTGTTGTGTACGCGCGTATAAAGCAGTAAATTTATCTCCCCCTCGAAAGGGCTTTAAACAAAATCCACTTTTGAAAAGTGTTCTTCCAAAACAACAGCCATCAATTTAACGAGAAGCAACTTTAAGTCAATGAAGTTAAAATACAAAATTGCAATTAAGACGTAATGATCCAGCGAGGCGTGCCGACAATGATGCCGGCTCAACGGCTCAAAATGGCCGACTAACTAAACTTATTCTATACGAGAGAATTATTAAATTAGAGACATGTGCCGCAAATTATATTCCTAAAGAGATTTAAGTCTCTAACTCGCAAGTAAACTTATAGCGACGACTTACGAACGATTACGATTTTCGAAGCAGGGTTGTACAGCGATACAACTAATAGTTTTAGCAGGAAACAATGCAAGGTGCCTTAAGTGCGGTCAAACGGTCTCTGTTCGGGGATTTGTTTGATTTTAGTTACATTTTACCGCGTATTAATCGCGTATTATTATTTATTTTCTTACACCCACGTTTCAACCACGTTACAATGGTTTTGGTCCCGTGAGGACTGATAACACGCGATTAAGACCCAGGAAAATGTAACTATGTTGACAAGTCGCGTAAATTTAAAAAGTATTTTTTTATATAAGGTAAACTCTGTAAAGTTTTTTAGTAAATAAACTTTTATTATTTATTTATTTTTTATATATTAAAGATCTATAAAAGTAGTTGTTGTTATAGCGGCTACTTGTTGTTATTCCGTCAAAATTTCAACTGTCTAGCTACCACGGTTTGTGAGATACAGCCTGGTGACAGACAGACAGCAGAGTCTCAGCAGTAATAGTAATACTTAATTTCGTAATTTTCGGACAGACCGACTGAAAATTTTCTTAAACTGTTATAAACAAATTTTAAATTAAGAACGTCAGAAATTATCGTTCTAAGAAACGCAGTAGGCCTAAGAGTCCCGTTTTTACCCTATTGGGTATGGAACCCAAAAAAAAAGATTACGATGCAAAAATAATTACGATTTAAGAAGCAGGGTTGTACAGCAAATAGTTTGAGCAAGAAACAATGCAAGGTGCCTTAAGTGCGGTTTTATCGGTCTCCGTTCACACTGATGTGCGTGCTTCGAGTTCATTTAACCTGATAAGTGCGCGAGCCATTAATGAGATTGCTGCTGAGACTTGAATAACTAGCAAGAATAATAGGTAGGTATAGGTACTACCTACTTTTGCCGAAGATCGTGCGAAGTGGAGAAGTAAAAGTAGGAATGCGGACCCCGGGCTCTCGAGAGGGATGCAACCGGGAACATCGCTCGGATGATGATGATGATGATGATAGGTACCTACTTTTGTAAATAAATTTAATACAAAGCAATCCGTCACACTAACACTATGTAACGTACTATACGTTACATAGTGTTAGTGTGACGGACAAGCCTTGTTGCTTAGTTTGGGCTGTCGTGCATTTTTTTATTATTAATTTTATGTAAAACTAGTAACGCCCCGCGGCTTTACTCGCGTAAGTCTCGATCCCGTGGGAATATCGGGATAAAAAGTAGCGTACGTGTTAATCCCGATGTCCAGCTATCTGTTTACTATGTTTCATTGGTATCGGTTCAGTAGTTTTTGTGTGAAGGAGTAACATACCTATTCGTTTATTTACATTATATACAGACTTATTTACACACAAATTTTCATTTCGTAGGTTTCCTGCGAAAATTATTACCATAATACCTAGAGAAATGAGTTCTAAGCAAACTCCGCAAGCAATTCCTAAAATGGTACTCGATCTATCCTATCCTACTTCCTACTAATATTATAAACGCGAAAGTTTGTATGTATGTAAGTATGCATGTATGTCTGTATGTATGTGACTTTGTTACTCTTTCACGCAAAAACTACTAAACCGATTGCGATTAAACTTGGATTATAGATAGCTAGAGACTTAAAATAGCACATAGGCTACTTTTTATCCCGATATTCCCGCGGGATCGGGACTTACGCGGGTGAAACCGCATTCTTATAAATCTGACGTTTTGTTTACTGTATTTGCAATTTTTTCTTCAGAAATATGTGTCAAATCAAAGTAAAAAAACAAACCATAGATAGAACATGCCCAAAGCGGTAGCTTGGCAGCCCTAAGTAACCGCCTGCATTATTCATGTTCTAGTAATTGAAGTCTTTGCGTGTTAGAACCTCCGATTAATATTCCGATTAGTTCTGGATGTCAGATCTCTCGTGTTTGTGGATGAGGAATTCAGAACTCGAACGTCTGACTTGCCGACATCTTTGTGACTCGAATTAAATTCATTTAGTGTTTACTGGCTGTTCTTGGTAATATTACTGAGCTAGTCTGGGGTCGAGATGGAGATATGAGCAACTTAGGTACTATAAGTATTATATTTAGAAAGAGATATTTACCATGTTAATCACATTTTTTCCCGGGTCTCAAACGCGTGATTTTACATTTTTCGACAATACTTTAGTTTGAAACAATTTAATACTGTGTGTAACCGTTAATTATTAAAGAGTTATGATGAGAAGGTGATTTTAGGTGCTTCATCAATCTGTACCTAGTTCTATAGGGGCCGATACTTTTGGTAGACGTTCGAAAATTATTAATTTACTGTATTCCGGAATGATATTCTGCTCATCATTCCGAAGGTTGATAGTAGACCTTCATCATCATCATTTCAGCTGTAAGAAGTCCACTGCTGGACATAAGCCTCCCTCATAGATTTCCAGATGCTTTGGTCATAAGCGGCCTGCGTCCACCGTGAACCCGCGGCCATAACCAGGGTCTTTTCGTCTAAAATACCTCAGTGCCTTAAGACGAAAGTCTTCAATCAGTGTGTGTTGCCAGTGATGACATACGGATCCGAAACGTGGTGCTTTACTATAGGCCTTATGAATAGGCTTAGAGTTGCTCAAAGAGCTATGGAGAGAGCTATGCTCGGGGTTTCTCTACGGGATCGAATTAGAAATGAGGAGATACGTAGAAGAACGAGGGTCACCGACATAGCCAACTTAACCAACTTTAAATCTGATCAACTAGAAGCTAATACCTTTCTAATAGATAAATAATCATCATGATCAGACCTCAGACGGGGAAGAAATACGTTAACATATCCACATTAACAAAAAATGAAGTGAAATGACAAATTCGGTTAAAATGCAATGCTAACTACCGTTATTTAAAGTAAATTGTTGTCAATAAATCATTCAAATATGGAATGGAACAGGAATCGTGCTCAACATGTCATGTATTAATTAAAGCGCTTTAAACGACGACTGCAGCCGCTTTACCGAATCATTATTGACTGTAACTTTTGTTCAAGCGCTTTTTATATTCATGCATGGATATTCTGTAACATATCACTGCTATATTCAGTTAAGCGTTCGCCACTATGCTAAAATAATCGGTGAATTGTGAGCCGAATTCGGAACACATCTAGGGCTTTATTTCAAAACGCAGTCTATATTAGGCCGACTTGCATAACAATTTCTAAACATTGAGATGTCAATGTACTAAAACAATTCTCTGAGACTGAATAAATCAAGTATTTATATTGAAATAGAGTTAATGTTTTGAATCCCATGAGTTTCCTGTGGTTTTTTCTAATCGGAAGGCACGTTCCGAAACCACACTAAAATCACAGTTTTTAGTCGGCGTTTCAAAATAATTTTGTATTTCTCTCTTTGAATTATATAAACAATTAAGGAACTCCAGGCATAGAGCTATCAAACATATTGCTCTTTTGACTTTGTCTTTAACGCACAAAGATTCTTTAAAAATATATTTATCTAAAGCTCATGAGACTTATGATGATGATGGAGGCTTATGACCAGTAGACTTCTTACGGCGGTTGATGATATTTATCAAAATACGTTTTGGTACGATCTTTACACGTCCTAGTGTGGACATTAATGTTTAGTTGGGTTTAAATTGTAAACCATTTGCCTATATATAGTCTCAGTCTTAAGTCTGTTTTGCCTTTCGAAAACACTTGGATAAGAATGTATACCAAATTTATACCTCTCATGATGAAAGTAGATCTTGGATCGTAAACGAAGGAGAAAGAAAAACGGGAGTATTTTAGATGCGTTTCAAAAATGTAGCAATTATGTATTCAAATAAAGATAATGATAATTTTACAGGTAAAAGTTATTGACAAGTATAGTATAACTCTATTAGTAAAATTGTAGTGGTTGAAATATTTGTTTACAAGTACAAGTATTTTATTCTTAATCTAATCTGATTTTCGATTTATTGTAGCAATTGAAATGATGTAAAAGTTAGTAAAAAAATATATTTAGGTTTTGATTTGAATTCAATCAGGTTTCAAACCGATCTGGGTCGAGAGTCGAGAATACCCCTGTACCATTCAAGAGCGACATTCAATAAGCGTGATTATTTCGACTAAATGGAAAAGTGTAAATGGTTCGCGTATCGGTCCGCCATCTTGCGTATTTCAGTGTACACTCACCCACAAAAGAAATATAGAACAAATAGAACAAAAACAAAATTCGACTATTAAAAACCAACACAAGGTCGCACATGGCAACACATTCTTGACGTCCAGGCGAACATGCATCGTCGCAATCCTGCACCAATTAATTAATTAATTTATGTATGTGATTTGTACCTACCTACATTTTCCCCAGATCTTATTCGCGTATTGTCGTTTTTGAATTATTTACCTCGACGTTTTGACTATATTACAATAGTCTTGGTCGCAATGAGACTGGTGATACCGATGAAATGTAAATATAATTTTTTTTTTATTACTATTTTTCTTCTGTTTTCGCGATGTTGGACAGAAAAATAATCTTATTTTTAGGTTTTAATCGCGTGGTCGTGGCGACAGTCAATTCTGAAGACATTGAGCATTGAAACAATGCTAAAATAATAAACACCACGTGATTAAAACCAAAAAAATCTTTAATTTCAATACAACATCGCGAAAACAGAAGAAAAATCTATTTTAATTTATTTGTTAAACTATTTTGTTGGTGACTGTACAGGCCGTGAATTTCAACGTATTCTGGCGTATCTTGAGATCGAGAATTGAATGTGTTAACGCTTTTTAAGAATACTTATTACATGTTCATCTGATGATGGCTTCGATTCAATTTATGTTCTGAAAGAGGGTTTTCACTTGATTGATTTTCATTTAAAACAGTGTACCTACCTACCTACCTATAAAAAGTGACATTTCAAAGAGATATCTTGCTAATGTCCGAATGAATAAACGTACTTTAATTTGATTTGATTTGACCTACATAATTATTACAATATTATGTAGGTAGGTAGGTACAATGGTCACTACAGCAAGTGCTACGCCGTAGCATCTGCTACAGTGTCTACGATGCTACAATGCAGTGGTAATATCCATTATAGTTGTATACTCTGCGGTTTTATCAACTTAAGTCCCATCTAGCGGAAATATCGGCTAGCCATATTCCAAGTTTCATCAAAATCTGTTCAGTAGTTTTACGTAAAAGAGGAGCAAATATATTCACTTTAATACATACTCAAAAACTTAGTAGCAAGGTTAAAAAATGCTATAATAATAAGCCACAAGAAACTGTAGAGTTTCATCGGTAGATGGCACCACAAGTCTCACGTGTACCTAAATAAAAATAAAGCTGTTCTCATTTTCAATCCAATAGAATTCACGTAACGCAGTTGGCAGCACGCTGGGATGGTCATCCGTTCAAATCCCAAAGTTAACATAGTTTTAGTCCTTATGAAAATCGTTTTGAAACGTCATACTTATGATTTTGTGTGTCCTTGAAATGCTACTTCCAATGAGAAGAAGACACCAGAAACTCATGGATTTTTAGGCTATTCCCATCATACCATTAGCACTAGAAGCATTACATTTATGAAAAAGTACCTTTTCAATACTGATTACGATCCCGGTAAACTTTCGCACCCGAAACTTTGGACCGAAATGAATAATTATCCAGTAAACATTGTATAACCTGTGATTTCAGTAGGCAAATACCTAAAGGTCTCTCCTAGATAACGAGACCTTCGTCACCCGTCCCCGGAGTGCAGGAGAGACCGACCTCAAGGTTTTATTATATTTTAAACGGTTCTGCAGACGAAATACTATCAGTTGGGAGATAAGATGCTTTATAAATCAAAATATATCCATTCAATAAGACATTCACGTAATCGTTTTGAATCGAAAGCAATCTAGTGTCTTTTTTATTGGCGATCTCGATTGAGAATTAATATTTTACTTAATATTTGACACTGTAATATTTCTCAGAAAAAGAATTCAAATTAAGTGTAGCGACCTTATGAAGCCATCTTTTCCAGGCAACCAATTAATGATAAGATTTTGAGGAATGCGATGAGTAAAACATATACTAGACAAGATTGCACAAATAGAGCAAATAATAGAAAGAAAAGAGCATTGATGTCCCTTAAAAAAATCTGAGAAAAATTGCAATCGTGATGGATGATCTAAATTCGAAAAAGCGTGCCTCTATCAAATCGAAAAATTCTGTAATATATGGTCAACTGAAAACTCGCCCGGTTGTTATCTCTGATAGCAGTCGTGAGGTCAAGTTAGTGGCCATAGGGTGAGCTGAAAAGGCGTTAAATCATCATTATAATATATTATCATTATCATTCTTCCTACATAACATGCACTTTTTGTAAAGATTTCTATTTATATACGACTGAAAGTCGTGGCGCCATCTTCAGGTGAAACATAACAGCAATCTTTTACAATGATTATGAAGCGGCCGCGCCGACGCGACGGCGATAGAAAGTGCCTTGTCTGTGACCACACCAGTACGAGGTTGCGGTACGGTCGATTCTCCAAGGGACGCCAGCGCCGCCGCCGCTGCTGTCATACACTTCAATGCGGGTCTATTTAAATATATTTGATATTCTGTATTCCATTCCCATTTCGATTTTAGTCTATAGGTAATATTGCTTTTTAGTTCTTTTATTTTCTTTTCTATATTATGATGTTTTATCCACAGTAGCGGGAAACATCAATGTCTATCATCGCGATAATTTTTGCAATAATTTTAACGCGCTAATAGTGTCTACCTACACCAACGTTCAACGACCATCATCGCGAAAATTAACGGCATTTCCCGGCAGTGTAGCCAAGACATATGACATGGTGTAAAATGTAGCTTAAATACCTGTTGCTTGTAAGTGGAGATAAGAAGACGGTATTGGAAGGAATGGTCGTATGATTCGATCGTCTTTTGTTTCTGTGACAATCGTCTTTTTTGGTTTTGGATGCGATTTTTCTATAAGTGTAAGTATATGTAGAAAAATAGGTGACCCAATGCGGAATCCGCTTGGCTATTTAGACCGGTGGATGGTGACAAGCTGATGCTTAAGCCATAAAATTAAACGCTTTGTGGGTGCTACCGGGAACCGGCAGAAATTCTTGTTAAGTTCTATCTATCAATGCGCCATGTCACACATAGACCCGACCGCTCTCCGTTATGTGTGTTCTAAGTTTTATTAATATACCCGAAAGGTAAAAGAACATAAAGTAGTAGGTAGAAGTATCAGTGTGGGAGGAGGGCAGTATGTTTAGTTGTTATGTAAGCGGTGCCGGTACTCGGCACGGAAGTCTGCGATTTAGCACGACACAGGCGCCTCGGTCGCCGACAACGGCCGGCGCTCTGAGGGCTAATCCCTTCCTTTGCAGACACCACATCTTTACCAGAACTTGAGGATAATCTTACAATCTGCGACAGGACTTATTTTAGTCTTTATAAGAACCAGATAGTCTCTAATAATGAGCACCTGCATTGAATTTATTTATGACATAATATAATAGTTTATAAAAGAATAGCAAAAGGGCATAGCAATGAAAAAAAAAACAATAAGTACAAAAATCTTTTTAAAAAATATGGGAATTGTGCTTGGCTGCATTTTATGGTGTCAACGAAGATGGTTGTAGCGACTCGGGCAGTAAGTTCCACTTCGTAGCAGTACGTACTAAAACATAGTGATTATATTATTAGTCTCTTTGGTACGTACAAGAAAGGTGGATGCAAGATAAAGGAACGCGCATACTGAATTATCTTTTAGATATAAAGAAAGGGTTATTTCTTAGTAATGGACCGATGGTCACCCTACCCCAACAAGAGAGATACAAATCCTAGGACCGCGCGTATGTTCCCGGTCTAATCTGATGGAACTACCCGCTCCCGCTTCCGCTGAACCAAATTGAAATTAACTGAAAGAACACCATTTCCCCCGTTTTGCCACGAAATACGACTACTATCCGCTCTGCTTGAAAATTTTAATTGAGCGTCTGTTGGAGGGCCAATACAGACTACTGACTAAATCATCGGTCGATAGAATGGTGACTGTTATCCTCCCGACATCTTTACTTATTAATATTATAAAGAGAAACGGTTTGTTTGTAACAAATAAGCTTCGAAACTACTAGACAGATTCCAAAAAAAATAGAAAGCTACATTATCGAGGAGTTTTAATCCTCGATAATTGATATCGTCAGGATCACATGTAGTAGTTATTAAAACAGGGAAAAATCATAATCTTTACTTCAGCATGTAACATGGGTTCCCGTATGGCGCAGTGGTAGAGCACTCGCCCTGCATGCGAGAGGCACAGGTTCGAATCCTGTTATGGGAGAATTTTTAATAATGCATTTGTCCTTGTAAATTCACTTTTCTTTATTTAAATTAGTTTGTCTCGTGAACAAGCCGTAGCAATTACTGGCAAAATTTCGAGCTTCGTAAAAATAAATTTAAAAATGTTTACTATTTTTACCCGTATTTGTTTCCCGTTATTTAATTTTAATCATTTGTCCAACCATGTTTAAAATCGTATTTTATTAAAATTGTGTCCTCTACCAGCTATCGTCCGACTCACAGTCTGCAGTCCATCCCGCGCTAAGTGAATTTATTTCCTTTGTCCGCGCGGTTTATGGCAGGACGTGGACAGTGGACACGCCGCGCGCGCCGCTGGACATCGGACCTTAATTAAGTTATGTTAACTTACATCAGCGGTTACATTATTTACTGTACGGATTACAACAGCCGGCTACAGTGCTCGACTGATCGTCGGTGCAGACGTTAGACGCGCTTGGCATTTGTATGAAAATTCATCAAACGTATCAGTGCTGAACTGACCGTTAGCCCGCGGATGTTGCTCCGCACTGCGTACGAGGAGTGTCAGTCGAGCGCGTCCGTATGGGTGCCGTCAGTCGACTGACGCGCTGTGGAAGCAAATGAATGCGTTCATTGCTGCACTGTTCAGAACGGTACAACGATAGATAGTATGGATGTGAGTATCGTCTTCAGTTTGTTAGTTAGAAGAGCACTGAATGTTATAAACTGACGGTCGGTTAATCGTACGCACCGCAACGCGAACAGTCGGTCGAGCACTGTAACCGGCCTTAATATTTTGATCTTATTTTCAAAGTTGCGGCCCGACCCGGCTTTGGGTGTGTTTTATACATACAAACCTTCCTCTTGAATCACCCTAGGTATCTATTAAATCGGGAAGTGACTTTTAAAATATGTTAGTGACTAGCTTTTGCCCGCGGCTTCGCCCGCGTGTCCTACATGAAACTGGATTAGGATAGGATTGGGATTATGTTGCCACCTTACTGTATGGGCATTGTGGATACCAAAACCCATTTATCATGTATATCGATTAAAATTATAAAAAAAATATGGAAAATTGGAACTTCTTTTACCTCCCTAGGGGTGTAATTTAGAAAATCTAGCCCCATGGAACTAAGCTACTATAGTGACTAGACAACGGATATATACCTATATGATTTTTTCTTTTGTAAATACATAGGTACATAATTATAACTACATAGAGAGACACCTAGAGTCCAGAAAGAAATATTTATTTAATAAAAAAGAAAAGCAAAATCAAACAAGACCTCACGATTCTTTGACACAGTGATTGTTTGTTTACCGGCCAGTTTTCTTACAAATAAACAACAATCTGTTTGTAAAAATACTTTGAAGATAACAAGAACCCAATTAGTAAGGAGAATCTTTGAATAATGAAAGCATTTTTTGTTTTAGGTATTATGTACCTATAATACCTAAGCAAAATATATAGGTTTTTTTTAATAATGCCCATTGTTTTAGATTATAAAAGGTTTAGGTTCAAGAAATATGTTTTTTCTTGGACAAGATAAAAGGTCTCGATAGTTGATTACATTTTTAGGTAAATCTTTGTTATTATCTAGATTTTTCTTCGGTTTTCGCGATAGGGATATTTAATTAAACTATGTTATCGGTTTTAAGTGGAAATTATACCAACTTATATTATATGTAGGTTATATAAAATTCAAAGTCCTGACTGATCTATACACGGTGCTCCGAGGAAGGAGTATTAAGCCGAAAGGGGGTTGTTCTAGAGGTCTAGATGAACAACTTTTGTTCTCTGTTCTCTGATGATAAGGTGGTTCCAGGTGCTTCATCAATCCCTAACCAGTAGTACAAGGTCTGATTCTACTGGTAAAAGTCCAAAAGTAAGTAATTTACTACTTTCTGAGGAACTATTCTGCTCATCACTCCGAAGATCCTCATCCGATCCATATAATTTTTTTATGGAGTCACCTTGGGACTTCTACCTTACGAATAAAAAAATAATCATCAAAATCGGTGCATAAATGACCAATAGAATTTGTTTCTCAAATTTTCATGGATTTTTGCTTATAACTTTTTATTTTTATTTCTACGACTAAAAGTTACTTACCAAAAGTTGTGGATAATCTTATTTGCAATACAAAATGGTAATTATTTTTTTTGTGACTATAGTTCGTCAAATAAACCATAAAAACCATTTGAACCCGTTTTTCCAAGATGGCGGCCGTGGGACAAGAACCACAACTCCACAAACTATTATTTAACTTTAAACTACCCCCCCCCCCCCTTGATATCTAAAAAATAAAATTGCGTCCTCTGACAAATGCACACTCAAATGTAACATTTCAATGTACTAAAAGTCTTTATCCTTAGCTAAAAGAAATGGTCATAACCTCTCACCATTGCACCGAACACCAGTTTTAGACAGATCGTTTAGGAACACGATCTGTCTAAAACTGATCCCGGATTGTAGCTCCTAGGAATGACGGCCTGACGGTACAGCGGACCCCTACATCTATGCCTAAATGTTGGCCATAGTTAGGAACGCTATCTATACTAATATTATAAGAGGAAAGATTTGTATTTTTGTGTGTGTGTGTGCGTCTATATGTTTGTTATGAATAAACTCAAAAACTACTGGACCGATTTCACATTCACCCTGAGTAACATGGGCTACTTTTGATCCCGATATTCTCGAGACCGGATCGAGACTTAAACGGGTCAAATCGCGGGACGTAGCTAGTACCATATATATGTAAATCAGTTCTTTCAGGGCTTGCTTAGTTTCTCAGCTACTACTTTTGCGGCGGGAACCCGGCCTGTGCCGCCGCGAAACGTACATTAAACTAATTTATAGCGAACTTCAAGTTTTCTGGCCGCGACGGGAACTAGCCGTATCTTTACCGCCACGTGCTACAACTTTACAACTTGTCGCAGAAATATAGACGTACAAAATGTACTTACTTGGGTACAATTAGTTTTAAATTTGGACTTGATGTATAATAGGTATGTACCAGATCTCCACTTTATCTGCATACCAAGTTTCATCGCAATCGGTTCAGAGGTTTTTGCATGTAAGAGTCGAGGCGAACCAGACATCGCGAGGCGTGTGTTGCGAATGGTTCGCTTTAGGTTGACGCATGCGTGACGAACCATTCGCGACGCACGCATCGCATGTCTGGTTCAGCCTTAACAAACATACTAAATACTTACTTTATATTACACACAAATTTCACATTTTATTATCACTTATTCAATTAAACACGATATTCAATGAGAAAAAAAAAACTAAAACTAAAACTTAAATCTAAAAATGGCACCCTCCCGAGACATGGTCCCCAAGATGCCGGCGGCATTCCCCCTCTTAATAGCGGGATCACCGGTCGCCTCGATTAGACGTCCCGACAATTCCCTTAAAAACAATCTGGCACTGGGGCCCCAACAACCCAAAGTCTCAAGGCTCACAGGAGTAAATATGTAACAGCCGGGAATGTCCACTTACTTTCGGCTCTTCAAAGCCTCCGCGCTAGCAGCCGCCGCACCCGCCTGCACCCGGGTAGCCTGGAGATGGGAAGAAGCTAGAGTATCCACACAGGTGGCATCCCATACCTTCCATGCTCCCACGGAATGAGCGTCACACCGTCGGGCCTCTTGCCATCAGAACGAACATTTTAATATTAGTACGATATTCTAGTATCGTTTGCGTCTACAACTCCGAAAACGGGGTCAAAAAGTTAAATTTCCAACAGTATATTTTCAAATATAGTAAAATCGTAAATGGCTATTCTATCGCCTTCATAATCCATGACCCATTCTATTCTATGTTACTGCAAAACTTCAGTTTCGTTCATTAGACTGAAAACCCTCATTGCTTTGCATTGGACAAGTGCCAAACGCGTTCCCAACTCTCTATAGGTAGTTTGGATAAGTGTATCTATGTTCTGTAATTGTTACGCCACTGTTATAATATGTCGTTAGCTATTTAATAATACTAATAATAATGTGGATGTCTGTCTGTGTGAAAATTTGAAACGATCGATTGCAGTTCAAAGTACAACCAATGTTATAAACTAGTTGTGCTCTGCGGCCTTATCCGCATATGGTCGGGGAAATATAATCCTAATCACCAGCTTTACATTTACATACCGAGTTTCATCGTAATCGATTCACTAGTTTTTACGTGATTGAAACACAAAGAAACATCTTAACTTTTGCGTTTATAATATTAGTCGGATTTCAATAAAACAAACGCCACTTACCAGAAAGACAGACAGACAAACGAGTAGGTCATAGCATACGACCTTAACTTACCTATTACCTACACCTCATTTCTATGACGACCTCTAGGGCACGTTGGCTAATGCCTGGCTGCAACTCAGAATGTTGCGTGTTCGATCCCTTTCTGGTGCTGGGTGTATTCTACAGTACTTATCATACGTATGTATTTACAAAAAAAAACAGAAATAAAAAAAAAACCGTTGTCTAGTACTCATTGTACAAGCCTAGTTGCTTAGTTTGGGTCTATATTGCGCTGTGTGCAATAATTATTTATTATTTTACAAACACACTAAAACTACATAACATAAGCAAACGAAAGCTCTATAAAAAATCTAAGTAAACCATAAAAAGTGAACCGACATCGGAAACAAGCAACATAGAGAGGCCGTATTTCAATAATTCACGTTATTTCAAAGATCGAAAACGTTTATTGAGCAAATACAACCAAATAGAGCGGACGAGATGGCAATTTTGAGGAATACACTTCGAAAAGCAACCTTAGCTTGATAGAAATAAGGTTCAATCTGTTTGCCTACTTACTTTGTACTCAAAATCGAATTACAGCATCTTGCGTTTGGAGTGTAGTATTGGTTGTAGATAAATATTTATAACTAGGTTTTGGATAGGTTATGTGACATGTGGTTTCTCTACTGAGACATTTTACTATGCTTTTGCCTTTATGGGGTTCTAATGAGATTATCTTATGGGTTTTATGAGGAAAATGTTGGGAACAATGGGAAAATAGACTGTTGTTACATTGTTGCCTGTACCTTGCTGTTTCACGGGCTTATTTTTGATTAATTTAGGCTAGCGTATCACAGTAGCGTATCTTAGACCGCAACAATCAGGGTTGCGGTATAAGATGAAGCACGCTGACCTAAACTGTTTATACGAGTTAGGTTTCAGACCTCTAATAACTAAACCAATCGCACCAGAAAAACGAAAAAATGTATGGCTTGGCCTCTTAGAGACTCCCATCCGCCAGAAAACACATTCCCAGGCAGCTGATTCGAATCTCTTGAAGTGCGAATGAGGAATGACGGTGCGAAACGCTTAAGGAGACGCTCGAGAATCTCTACCATAAATCGGTGTTGCATTTTAGTCTGCCTGGACAGCCAGGGCCCCTTGAAAGTCTATCTGGGGCAAGGCAGTGCCCCCGCGAAGTCGAGCAAAAAAGCGGCACGACCATACCATAATTTTCTTGAAACAGTTCATTCCTTACCACTTTTACTATTTATAAGGTGTTTGTTAAGAGGATGGCGAATGGGCGGAACTTCTTTGACACGAAAAATGGATGCACCGGCCTACGCAAAAAATCAAAGTCAAAATATTTTAATTCAATACCATCTGAAATTTTCACATGATCGTATTAAATCGTCTTACTATTTATTTAGTGTGTCTTCGGAACGCCTCCAATGAGAAGAAGACAAGAATCTCGCGAGATTGTTTGTAGTGATCATGTGCTTCCCACACAATTCGGTTCGTTTGACGCTACGACTTGGGACTAAAACAGAAGAGTAGGTTATATACAAGTACATTGCTATTTTATTCAAATTTCCCAACAAATTTCCCCATTTATGAAAGCAAACACTTACGATACGTTAGCTAATACCTCCCTAAACATAATCAGCGATGATTTACATCCAATAAAGTTCAAACAAAACAGTAAAAATGTGAAACCCCCGTAACCGCGGTCGTGGCTCCGCTTCGCGTGATATATCGCCTCTCAACGTCCGTTTGTACGATATATTAAACCAACTTTAGAAGATATTTAAACATGGATCATTTCATATTTTTTGGGTAAACGTTAATGTAGGTACCTACTAACATATAATTTCGTAGATTTTTATTCTGTTTTCGCGATGTTGGATTTAAATTAAACTCATTTTTCAGTTTTAATCGCGTGTTGGTTATTTCTTTTAGCATTGTTTGAATGCTCAACGTTTCGAGACTTTTATAGGTCTCTTCTTTAGGATTTACTATCAAACCTTTACAGGTCTATTATACTTACAAAATATAGGTACTTATTTTCTAAGACATTTCAAGTACGAATTGGGTGTTAGTTTTTGTGCCCAAATTGACTTGGCCGACTTAACTACCAAAATTTTAGTGGTAAACTAGCCCGTTGATTAGGCCCACTTTACCACCACTCATTTGAGATGGTGTAAATAGGGCCACGGCCCACGGGTGACTTACTACCTAAGTCAAATATTTAAAAGGAAAAATGGTAAATCTGTAAAACACAACGCACGTCAGGCCTCTTATTCAGGATTGACGGTCAGTCATATAGTCTAAACATTACGACATTTAACGATGGGTAAGTTTATATAACGTTTGTCTGTTAACTTTGCAACTTCATGTCACAGTAAAAGACAAACGATACATAGTTTATGCAGTTGTTTTAAGTAAGGGAATGCAAATATCCATAAGGATCATATTCTCCCCACTCCATGTTGGAAGGTACACAAATTTTTCAATCTCACCTCTACGGTATTACGGTTAAAGCGTGTTTTTTATTTATCGCCCGGTCGTTTATTAAGCAGCATGTGTACAGGGTGTTCAAATTAAATAAAACAGTATAATACGCTGTGGATTTTATCGCTGTGTGACACAATAATCCTGAATAATGAATCGCGTTTCCGCCATGTCTACTGTCTTTGGTTGAGTTTTTATGTCGCATTTTCTTACTTGAATTTTTAATGTTGGGAGCAGTTAAACGCTTGTTTTTGTTGTTGTACATAATCTTTGCCGACACCTTGATAAGGAAAAGGGAAATGTTTTGATGATCAAGTCCTGAGGCTACGCGAACTGACAAGTTGCTTTGGTAACGCGTCGCTGTAGTGACTTGTCATAGCATTGTGGTTAAATAACGCTGAATCGGGTGGCACAAATAGCAGCGTTATCGGTTTAAAGGCATCTTATCCAGGCAACTTTTAGATTGATAATAAGTATAAGAAGGTGAAAGATGATAAAGAGATAAGATGATAACTTTGAATTATTTTTATTTGGATTCTAAGTTGGTAAAATTTAATATTCTATTGTTATTTTAAGCCATAACATGCCAAAGCTGTGTTAGATGGTAAAGGTACCGAAGCAGAGATTCAGTGTATGAGTCACCTACGTGGGCGATCGGATGCGAACGCGATCCGATCCGGTGCGGTGCGGAAACAAGGAACAGTCGAGAATCGCGCCGCAACGCAGCTTACGTGCGTTTGGTCACGTAGGTCACTTCAATAGCTATCAACTGTTTGTTCTTTCCGCACCGCACCGGATCGGATCGCTTCGCAATCGCGTTGCGATTAAGTAAAGATGCGTTGTTGGATCGAATCCTGCTCTCCGTCGATCATGCGTTGTGTTTTTGCAGAGATATTTTTCCTTTAAATATATTTCTGGTAAAAATTATTTTAGCCTGAATTATGAAATAAATGAATAATGAATTAATTGTTATGAATTAATAAAGTTTCGCCGCCTCACGCTTTAAGTCAAATCGGTTTCTCCAACGGAATGTCTTCCTGAGGATAAAATATAAGAGAAACCTTATAAAGAAAAATCGAGGCTGTTGCTTTAAAAAAATGGTGACAAAAGAAAAACGGAAATAATTTATGAGATGGTGCTTCCAGAAATTGGTTGTTAGAAGAACGAGTTTCGACTCATTTTAAGCCTTATTTACCGCTTATTTTGAGCAAGCACAGACAACAACATTTCCATCGGCCGATACCGGGATCCCTGGAACATTTTTTAAATTGATTGTAAAAAATTGAATCATTTTGATGAAACGCCCAACGATTTCCTATACTGAACACTCGATTGTGGTAGATAACAGAGGTAAGATCTGTACTACTACTTTTGAGCGTAGGACTGGGATAACGTACCACGCAATTTGTAGGACAATATGGCTGTCAAATTATATAAATACTGGGCGTCTCATCAAAATGAAGCTACTCACGAAAAATTTGCTTGATAGTAATCAATTGAAAAAATGTTCCAGGGATCCCGGACTACTACGAAGCTCATTTGAAGACTAAGAACTAAAACATTGACCGATTTTTTAAGTCCACATTCGTCATTAATATCGTGTTTTCAAATTCGATAGGTTTTCTAAAGAACTACCTATTATTAAGCGTTGTGTCTCAAAAAGCAACTCAAACATCGGAACCAATTTTTAGCTGCAAATAAATAGTGTAACACTTGAGATCGCATTAGACCAAGAAACCAACCTACGTTTGCTGTTGGCAAACAAAACCGGAACAACGCTTCGCCCTTAAGTCAAAGAGGTTAGAGTTCAAAGTTGATTAAAGTTAGGTTTAGTCAAGTGTAAGTCTTAGCTGTTAAGTACCGTTGGAGTAAAAAGTGAACATTTACACGTACGGAACTCAGTAGTGAGGTAAAGGGAATTAGGGTTAGAGTGTATTATAGGAGTTAGACCATTACTGATGCGATTAAGACACGACTTAAATAGGTAATATAAAGTGGGGTAAGCCGTACAGTCATTGTGTGGATTACCCCGGTTTAATCACTGTGAAATAACCATCATTATTTGTCGTGCTTGCCAATTTTAAGTACGAAAGTTTGAGAACGTATAAAACGAAATTCGAATGAGTAGGAACATGGAAAATACGGATGTTATTTTCTTCAAATTGTACGACAAGATTTTTTTTGTATTCCCTTTTTGTTACACTTTTTTTATACATAAACATAAGTGTAACTAATAAACTAAGAAAATAAATAATAATACGCGATAAAGGCCGGAAAAAATTAACTAATAGATACCTACGTAGTTTTAGTAACCTACCCTAGTTCTACACACTTTTTAAACTAACACGATTTCTGTCCATCATTATTATTATTATTAACGTCGAGGTAAATAATAACAATGATTATATCTATAACGCTACCCCAGCTCTAATAAAAAATAACATTTTTAACTTTTCAATGTATGTTTTGTGTTACCTACATCAGTCGCTTCCGCTATCGCTACCGCTTGTCCAACATCTCACAGAAAAGCTCCATTCAGCGCGGTAAGGCGTCCGTAAGAAACACAAGTGCTGTATCGCTCACCTAATGGCTGCATTCCGTATACACACCCACAACTAAACTGCGAGTAAATAACACTAGGGTTATATTTATTTTATACATTACGTAAGGTAGAGGCGTTTTGTACGATCAGTTTTATCTTCAGTTCCGCCTGGCCGGATTTAAATCCATCTGTGTAGTTCGTTTTTTATTTGTAGATTAGGATTTAACACTTCCTGAAGAAAAAATGACAAATACAAAGAACCAAAATGTCAGATCATGGTCTGAAATTTAAAAACGAAGTGTAGATGAAACAAATTTTAAAAGAAATTCAATGATATCTGTCTGTCTTGGTGAACTGAACAATTTTGCCTTTTCAGTTTGACCTCTCCGTATATTATGGTAAGTAGGTGATATTTGTTTAACTGATTGATTGATTAACGCTTTATTGTACCATAAAGAAACAAATAACATTTTATACAGAGAATATCTTAAAATAAGGTGGCATAATGGGCGGCCTTATTGCCTAAGGGCGATCTCTTAAAGGCAACCAGTGAATGGACAAGACTTAGAGAATAGGATGGGTAAGATGTTTATTTGATTTGATAGGAAAGATTATACAGGTTAACTTTTAGTATTTGTCAAATTATTTAATAGATAATGTTTGATGAAACGTGAATTTTGACAAACAAATTCAACCATTTACTTTTAAATTTATCTTTGTATTGATCCCATCTAAAAATTATATTACGTAATAGTGAATACAGTAAACAATATAAATCACAGTGGGCTACGTAAACTAAATCCCAGTGATCTGGCGACAAATCAAAACGTCAGCGTCGGAGATTGTAGCTCGCTGCTGACTGGCCGATGGCGACACATCACACATAGACACATCCTCTCTCACTACCTAGGTAGGTATACGTATATATGGTATGATAGATATGTTTACTATGTCCCGCTGTGTCCCGCGGTTTCATTCGCGTAAGTCCCGATCCCGGAGGACTATCGGGATAAAAGGTAGCCTATGTGTTAGTCTAGGTCTCCAGCTACATGTATTCCAAGTTTCATCGCAATCAATTCAGCGGTTTTTACGTGAAAGGGTATCAAAGTCATATACAAATAAACTTTCGCGTTTATAATATTAGAAGGATATCAGTAGGATTTTATTCTGACATTCCCACAGGAACCAAACTGCGTGAATGTGAAACTGCGGGGCAGAGCTAGTTATAAGTTCAATTTGTAAAACATCAAAGTTTAATTAAATCGTAGTATTTGCGATTGGTAGTTCTCGTTCGTGTTCGCGTTCGGTACAACTTTTGTCACTGTAACTTTTAATAGGAAATAGTTGAAAACCCTCGTCAGCCGTCACTGTGGCTTGACGCAGACGTCAATGAACACATTGTACTGATGTGTTTCGAGGATACTGTAATCCGATAAGGTTGTTCTAAATGTCTAAACTCTATTTTAGAAACTTAGATCAAAAATGTAAACAAAGAATTGTCAATTTAAAAGGAAAGTAAATAAAGAGCTGTAACTTTCAAATAAATGTATGGGATTGTTGTTTACATATTTGATCCTAGTTTCTGAAATAGGGTCTAGGTAAATAAGTGTTGTTCTGTTTTCTTCTTCTTCTTTATTGTATATAGTGGTGCGTCTATAAACAACATATTTTCTGCAACAAGACAAATTAAAACCTAAAAAGCGTAAATTATTTTTCCGAAAATGTTCTAAATTCGAATAACATAATAACATCAAATTTGATTACATTACCACTATTTCCCGTAGATAAAAAAATATTCTTACAATACAGTTCAGTTAAATGCAGCTCGTAATTTGCGGTTTTCAAAATCCATAGAGGGCTTATAACATTAGTATAGATTAAATACACACATCAACACCGTCTAGGGATATTCAGAATTTCTCAATTTACTCAAAAATTGTGTTTACTAACAAACAACATGTATATATTTTTGTAAAGCCTACTTATCAGACTATGATTTAGAATACAACAAAATATTGTTTTATGCTTAAATATTTTTTTATTTTAAAAAACGCAAAAAGTGAAATAATGTTAAATTTAAGATAAAATGTCTATCTAAGGAAAAAAAAATTAAAAACCGACTTCAAAAAAAAAGCATTAAGAAAAAACCGACTTAAAAAAAACATAAAATAACTTCGCCTACGTACAGTGCCACCGACTTATCTGTTATGTAATCTGAAGTCGGGCAGCCAAACTACTTACAATCCTACTCAACCAACCCAATAAATCTGCCCGACTTCAGATTACATAACAGATAAGTCGGTGGCACTGTACGTAGGCGAAGTTATTTTATGTTTTTTTTAAGTCGGTTTTTTCTTAATGCTTTTTTTTTGAAGTCGGTTTTTAATTTTTTAAATTATTTTTTTATTTCATCCTTTTTAGTGTACTTTCAACTACCACTAAAATCATTAAAATTGTATCCATAACTTTTATCATTGAGGAGTTCTGTGATGAGAAGGTGGTTTCAGATGTGGAGATTCCGAAACCATATTCTTATTCATCGGTATCTATTCTTTATGGCCTTATTCTACTGGTGATAAAACATAAGAATTTTGAGGAGCAATCCCGTTCATCACTCCGAAGATCCTCATCAGATCCTCACCAAATTTTTATGGAACCATCTCGGAGCTCCCACCTTTCAGTTTTAAAAGGAATCATCTCAATCGATCAAGCCGTATTCGAGTAATCGATGAACATCCCTAAAACATAGTAATTTTGAGGAGCAATCCCGTTCATCACTCCGAAGATCCTCATCAGATCCTCACCAAATTTTTATGGGACCATTTCGAAGCTCCCACCTTTCGATTAAAAAAAGAATCATCTTAATCGGTCAAGCCGTCTTCGAGTAATCGGTGAACATACATAAAAAAAAAAAAAAAAAAAAATATTATACATACAGACGAATTGAGAACCTCCTCCTTTTTTGAAGTCGGTTAAAAATAAAGTAAAACGAAATGATTAGGTTTTTTTATTTGAAGTTAAAATTAGTAGTCAGTGAAACCACCCATGACGTTAATCACGGCCCTGCAACGGTTTTTTATGCTTTGAATCAGGTTGTCAATATCTTGCTGCGGAATATTGTCCCAGGTCCTGCTAAGATGCAAAAAAAGTTGCTCTTCAGTCGCATTTGGAGGCAAATTCCTCAAAGCCCTTCTTTGAAGCATATCCCACGCGTGCTCTATGGGGTTTAGGTCTGGTGACTGCGCGGGCCAGTCTAAGACCGACACGTCGTGCTCCTCTAGCCAGCTGGTCACCACTCGCGCAGTGTGCGGACGGGCGTTGTCGTGCATGAGCGTGAAAACTTGGCCCATTTGCAGTCGATGGGGATAGATTATTGGTGCTAGCACCTGATTACGGTATTTTTCGGCAGTCATAGTGTTTCTGATCCAAACGAGGTCTGTTCTTCCACCAATACGAATTCCCGCCCAAACCATAATTGTTCCGCCATGGTATGGATGGACCTCCTGAAGGTGTTGCAGACGGTTGTCACGACCAGAAGCTCGCCATACGCGTACTCTACGTGAATCAGGATGAAATCCGAATCGGGACTCATCGGTAAACAACACTACCGACCACTCGATATCTTCCCAAGGCAAATGTTCTCTAGCCCACTGTAATCTTAGTCCACGATTTCCTCTGCGTAGTGCTAGAGTACGAAGCGGCCTGCGAGAATGAAGGTTAGCCTCGTGCAGTCTTCTCCTCACAGTTTGGTCACTGACAAGCACCTGGTGGTCTGACTGGAGCGTTTGAACCAACTGCATGGCCGTAACATTTAGTTGTCTTCTCGCGGCCACTTGCAAAAATCGGTCTTGTCTTTGGGTAGTTATCCGCTTTCCGCCTGGATGCCTTTCAGCCACTTCACCAGTAGCACGATAACGTGACCACAATCTTGATATCACGTTTTGTCTTGTTCCAATCTCCTCGGCAATACTCCGTTGAGTAGCCCCAGCTTGGAGCATTCCTACTGCCCTTAACATTTCGTTTCTTGTTAAATGACGCCGCTGCATGATGCACACAGTTGTATTCAATTGTAATTAATCAACAAAAAAATATTAAAACTTCAATTTGTTTAAACAAAATGCTTAAAACTGCGTTAAGTAAATTTAAACCTTCGAACTCGCTACAATAATTGCCGCGCTAATCTTATGTTTTTAATTAATTTTTTAAAATTCAAATTTGGAATCATACAATAAGGCCTACACAATAAGGTTCCATTAAAATATTTTTAAATCGACCAGTATTTTTTAAGTTTAAGAACTTTATATAAAACTAGCTGACCCGGCAAACGTTGTTTTGCCTTATAAATTATAGATAATTAAATTTTTCCTGAATTTTCTTTGCTATAAACCTCACGGAGCCCGAGACCTTTCCAACGAATGCAAAACCGTGGAAATCGGTTCGTGCGTTCTGGAGTTATAGCGTCAGGAAGGAAAACCCGACTTATTTTTATATAGTAGATATCCCTAGACGATGTTGATGTGTATTATAAACACTGATTAATTGATTAATGTGTTTGTGTTGATAAGTGTTAGCGTAATGATTAGTGCACTTGCGCGGCAAGCTAAGGGCAAGGGTTTGATCCTCGTCCCAGCACAATATTTTGGTGATGGGGTTTTTTTTTTTTTTTGTAAACATCTAGATTGGTACGAATACTTAAAATAAATCTTATATTAATATAAAGCATAGCTATGTCCCGCGGTTTTACCTGCGTAAGTCCCGACTCTGAAAGTCCCAACTTTGTAAATCCCCGCGGGATTTGCGAAAAAGCCTTTCTTATCGGCTGCCTACATCATTACAAAGAACACACTCTCCAAATTTCAACCCTCAACTAGCGGCGGTTTAGGCTGTGCGTTGATCAGTCAGTCAGATATCATTACAAATAATTTTATACATTTTATATTGTGCAGGAAGTTGCAGATATCGCAATCTAATCCAAAACTAAACAACTAGACTTGTACTAAAGGTACTATACAACGGATATACCAATAGAACAAAATATTGTTTGGGTAGTGCACCAGCTGCCATATCATTTGAGGTTAAGTTTACGTTATCCTAAGAAGTACCCAGTTTATGCAGCGCTTCCTAAAGCACTTGAAGCGATGAACGTAAATAGTCAAGCGGTTATGTCGTCCACCGCCGGCAGCGCCCGCAGCGCTTTAAAGCGACGTTTAAAGAGATTGCAGGACGTAATGTGCATTAAAATCATATTGGACTTTGTTGATGGTAAACGTGATGTATTTTACGGACTAGTTTAAGATGTCTGTCCTTTAAGTTTTGCTATGAAATACCGGGTGCAAGATGTTGTTTTAAACTACTTATTTTCAAATTAATATCTTATACCACTACTTTCTTCTTACCCGTATCCCCTAGAGACAATGAAGAAAACTGCTTTTGAAAAATTGCTTTTAATAAATTTTAGTAGTAGGACTTGAACCCGAATAGTGTAGTTAAAAACACTAAGAAATAATGTTTTGAATTCAGAATACGTTATTTGAATAGACTACCATCTGAAAATGGTTGTGGACGATGGGAAAAGATGGTGGATGGACAAATGGATTGCCGGTGGCTGTTACGAATATATGGATTGGTTGGGGATCGGCATGGTAGGTAAATCTTCATTGACCATAACTACTGCCTAACACCAATCCTCCTTGGGGCTAAATAGTTTACCCCCGCCGCGCTGAGGTTCGCTAGTCTTTTAGTAGTAGTTTTTTTACGACTATTGGAAAATCAGCTATTTTATTAATGTTTAGATAATACCTAGTCCAAACCACAGTTTACCTAATGTTACTGTTCTCTACTTTGTCCTAACTAAATAAAAGGTCCACTAATAACTCTAAAAAAACAGGAGGGTTACTGCGGTTCTTTCGACACGACAACGATACGATAATTCCAGCCGATACGATGATTCTACTGTCACACTGTGATAGTAGGGTTGACAGTAGAATCATCGTATCGGCTGGAATTATAGTATCGTTGTCGTGTCGTTGTCGTATCGTATCGTTGTCGTGTCAACCCTCCTTAAAACACTTGTATAGTCCCTATTAAAATGATTATTAAGTTTAAAACTACGAAAGTAAAGCCTTCAACGATATTGGCAATATTGAAGCTTCGACTGCAATATTAAGAAGGCAAAAGAAATGCAAATATAAAAGCGAAATATGAACGGGGTACGCAGAAAATAAAGAAAGAAAGAGTTCGTAATTAAAAGTATTCGGTACGTGATATAGATATATAGATAGATAGATTAATACTTTATTTGAACAACAAAACAAATACAATTAGTATACATCAAAGTAAGACAGATACACGGAAAGCTCGTATATATCTATACTAATATTATAAAGCTGAAGAGTTTGTTTGTTTGTTTGAACGCGCTATTCTCAGGAACTGCTGGTCCGATTAAAAAAAATCTTACAGTATTGGCTAGTCCATTTATTGAGGCAAGCTGTAGGCTACTTTTAATCCCGGTATTCCCACGGGACCGAGCCTTACGCGGGTGAACCCGCGGGACCCAGCTAGTCATCTAAAATACTCGTAGATGGAACCGGCCAATGATGATTTTTTTAGAAAATTAGTTTAGTTGAAATTATTATGTTGTTGATAGATGTTAATGTTGTTATGTTGTTCACTCTCTTTTTGTTACCAGCAACGGTTACAATAAGTTGGACATCAGAATCAACCCACCTGTTCCACATTGAAATTCATAAGTAAAGTTTCGCGGCTCGGTTTCAGTATTTTTCATTCGTTTTTCAGGTGTCTTAATGGTGGCAGAACCCATGCATACAAAGTGAAACAATTTAAATGATAATATTCTCAATTTTGCCGTTTTTATTTTTCCAGTTTTTAAATATATTAACGCATATTTCTTTAGATGTCGGTCACGAAAATTTGATTAGCAATTACGATATAGGTCGAAACGAGATATCTATTTTATTTAGTTAACCAAGTTTAACACTTTATGATAAATGAATTCTCTAATGTAACAAAATTTAAAATTACAATAAAAATAAAAGACACATTATATGAAACTAGCAGAGTCCTACGGTTACACCCGCATAAGCCAAAATCCCGCGGGATTTTATTACATCCCTTTCTTAGTGAATTGAAAACACACCACAAAAAACACATTCTCCAAATTTCATGTTTCTAGGTTCAGCGGTTTGGGCTCTGCGTTGATTTATAAGTTAGCCAGGACTTAGACATCTACATATATTAATCTATAAAAAAAATGATTTCTACTGATTGACTGACTGATCAACGCACAGCCTAAACCGCTGATAATAGAGAACTGAAAGAAGAGCGTACGATTTTTATTCCGATATGAAAGGATTTTTCGAAATTCCCGCCCGATCGGGACTTACATGGGTAATACCGCGGGATATAGGTAGTGCATAAATATATATAGAAATCATTGATATCAAGGGGCACATCACCAGTGATCTTTCTTGTCTAGTTTTCACTTTCAAATCATTCTAGAACATCACAGCACTTATACCACTTCAATTCGACGTTTCTTCGAGTTTCACCAGAAATAGATTAGGTACAAGGACTTATCGAATACATAACATCTTTTAGGGAGAAACTGGGTTATCCAGTATCTTTATAATATATGCCTAAGGTAGCTAAGCTCCCGCGCGTTTTAACTCAAGGTCGAATGCAGACTTTTGATTCGAAATCAGCTAATAGCAGATCAAAGACTTGTCGGCTGACCTTTTACAGTCAATTTGGTCTAGTGGTTGGTACCCCGAGTTTCATTCCAAGGGTTCGGGTTCGATTCCAGCCGACCTCGCACGGATGAAAAAGTTATGTTCGCTTTAAACATTGCTCTTAGGGTGAAGGAAAACCTCGTGAGTCCGAAGGCATGGGACAAACGCTAATCCGGAGTATATAGGCTCCCGTGACGTCTTACTGCCTAACCCCTCTAAGAGGAGGCCCTAGCCCTGCAGTGAGACTAATTAACGGGCTAATATTTATTTATTTATTTTTAATTTAAAAGTTAAGTGGTTTTGGTTCAGTGGTAGATACCTCGACTTCCATTACGAAGGTCGTGGTGTCGAATCCCGAATAACCGCGAATTAAAGTTCTGATATTATGTGTTACTGAATATTTAAATGAAAATAGACTTTAAGTAATTTTATAGGTAGGTACCTACATATTTATCTGTTTTTTTAAACTATTGCATAGATTTTTATGGATAGCACATTTTGTAACGAAAAAAACCTAACACCTCCCACACCGCCTACCATGTAGCAATCAGCCGAGCGCGCGAGCGTGAGCTCGGCCGATTTTTTTTTAGAGTCTAATTTTTCAGTTGTAGTAATAGTAATTCTAATTATTATAGACGTCGTTTTTCTTGAGAATTATTTGTGATTCAAGAATTTTTTTAAACAAAAACATCAACCATGTCAGGGGATCGAACGTCGATACGTTGAGCGTACTAGCTTTGTGGCTTTGAATTCCAGATGTCTCACCACTGCACCAACCGTTCAGTTGCAAGTTCAATGAAAATTTCGTATTACTTTCTTCCACGGTGCTATGTTTAAATAGGTATCTATATACCTAAGCTTCATGGCTAAGCGACATGGTAACCATGGCAACATATAGATGTTGCCATGGTTACCATGTAGCTTAGCCGAGCGGCAGCTCGGTCGAGCTACATGGCAACCATGGCAACATGGTACAAAATAAATACATAATTATAATTGCACTAGCTGACCCGGCAAACGTTGTTTTGCCTTATAAATTATAGATAATTAAATTTTTCCTGAATTTTCTTTGCTATAAACCTCACGGAGCCCGAGACCTTTCCAACGAATGCAAAACCGTGGAAATCGGTTCGTGCGTTCTGGAGTTATAGCGTCAGGAAGGAAAACCCGACTTATTTTTATATAGTAATAAGTTTAAAAAATGCTATGCAATAGCTTTACGGCGGCAGTCCCCGAGTGCCACACGTTTCTTCTTTAAGAAAAACTTATGTGCGTTGATATAGTAGAACAGAACTGTCTGTCAGCCACAGTAATATCTACATTGGCTGACAGACAGTTTCTGTTCTATAGGGATCTAGACGAATGCCTAGCTAGAATATTGTATTACATATTTAAGGAGAATGAAATTGAATAGAGAGGCGTGTGGAATATAATTTATTTATATAATTTATTTTAGAGTAAAACTTAATAATAATAACCTACGAATCATTTACAAGTCTAAAACTTAATTTACCAGACTGCTAAATAAAGCAACTTTAAATCCAAATTAGGCTTAGCAATAATTATCTATACTTCTATACTAATATTATAAAGAGGTAACGTTGGTAACATGTATGTATGTATATATATTGGGGGTAATCTCCGAAACTACAGGACCGATTTCAAAAGTTCTTTCACTATTAGAAAGCTACATTCACCCTGAGTAACATAGGCTACTTTTGATCCCGATATTCCCACGGGATCGGGACTTACGCGGGTGAAACCGCGGGAATCTGCTAGTCCCAAATATAAAGGCAACAATCTGTAGTCCCGAATTAATTTACAAATGATGTAAGTCTATAAATTTACTAGCTTCGTCTTGCGGTTTTACTCGCGGACGTCCTGATCCCATGGCAATATCGGGATCAAGGTAGCCTTTGTTACTCCTCGACATTGTTGCTTTCGATTGGTGGAAGAATTTTTGAAATTGGTTCAGTAGTTTCAGAGCTTATTCGTTACAAACAAATAAATCTTTCCTCTTCAAAATAACATTTTAGTATAGACTAGCTTTTATGGTAGGTAGTGTAAAATCTCATTAGAATTTAGTTTTGAAGTTATTGTATTTAGAAAATTATGTTCTAATCGTGGGATATAAAATAACATTATATTTATAATCAAAATCATAATTATTGATGGTATCTATGGCGCGCAGACAAATCCCCGAATGCTACATAAGACTTACTTAAAAACTTTTGCATTTTATAATAGTAGTAGAAGAGTAGGAGGAGTATTTGGATCTGTACCCCAACGTCTGTGCGAACTAGACTACGCGAAGGTTAAAATATATTTTTTTTGCTTTAAAATCTGCCGAGAGCAAAATAAAACAAAAACACTGAGTAGGTCTTAGATAAAAACAAAAATATAGATACGGTATATTCTAACATTGCGTATTCGAAAAATGAGCTAGAAACACCTACCTACATTTTTATAAAATTATTGTATATTAAAATATTTGTCTTTAAAAATGATTCTATCAGGCTTTGTAAATAAGCAAAAAGGCATTCTTATGGATGTCAAAAAAACAATCGCAGTGTGACAGCACGTGCTCTCGCGGCAACGGTTCGACATACGACTGAGGCTAGTGCGTCAGCTAGACGCAGTTTTATTGTCTTATTTTCCGAGACTAGGTACCGTATCTTTAGGTTTTTATTTTAATCTAAGGAGTAGGTAGGTATTGGTAAATTTTTACGAAAAATAAATACAAATTACTATGTGGGTGCGGCATCTCTCATCATCAACCCACACAGGTGTATAAAATTTCCCCGCCTCAGTTCAAAAATATACCTAAAGCCTAACAAAGCGTACCTAATTGTGAAGTCAAGTTTTCTCGATACAAAACTGAGATCTTTAAACTTACATGCGTTAATTAACCGTTCATGTTTCAAGCCGAAGTCCTAGTAACTTGGCCAAGTTAAGTTAGCCCCGCACTTAGGGCAAAGTTAACGAGGCTTGGGTATCTTTAACTACGTCTTCCGATGATCAAAAAGCAACTCTAATACTTTGGCAGAGAGTTGAATTTCGATTGGGTGTAGTGGTAGGGCTAGCTGCCCTTGGCCGGACCTTTGACCAAATTGGTCAGATGCCTTTGCTATTCTTAGCAATTGACCGTTACGCGCAATTTAAGTTTAGGACCGGTTCCTGGTTTGGTCGATTTCGATACGGGATTCTAAAGGTAAATTGTGGTTATTTCGGGAATTGAATTCTAAAACCAATTGGAATAAAATACGAAGATTGGAATACGTATGTCATACGAAGATTTTAAGCACACTTCTTAACCCGTTGTCCTAGGTTATCGACGAAAAAAAAACACTATAAGATAAAATGGCGAACATACCTCATTTCGGCATCGTACGCACCAGATGTATCGCTTCAAACAGATTGTAAATTTATTTGTAGGTTTGTTTGTTTGTATAGAAAGTAGCAGATTCGAGCGATTCGTACAATGCGGATTGGTGGACGGACTTCTGTGACTTTCTATACAAAGAATGTTACGTTTGACGCGATGCGAAAGGTGGACGCTTAGCTTTATTCCCCTTACTTATAAACGGTAAATAAGAGATGCATAAACTATGTATCGTTTGTCTTTCACTGTGACATGAAGTTTCGAAGTTGACAGACAGAGACAAACGTTACATAACTTAGTCATCAGTTAATCATCGGTTATAAGTAAAGAGGTTAGTGTTTTAGTAGGACGACATTGTGAGGACACGGGCTGCGGGTTAAACTAGTAGGATAACTGGTTTTACTTAAATAAATATTACTTTAACTTTAATCTAGTTTTTACAAACGTTGTTTCAAGAAATCCGAAAACGAAATGTGATTGAGCTGTTCCTATAATTAGAATAGGTCCACATCAATGAAATACTCAGCAAACAATCAAGACGGACCCCAAAATCAAATCTCGATTTCAATAAACAGGGATAATCTTAGAATAACTGGCGGAAAATCCCACATTTGAGCGCGAGGGCGGAGGGCAGACATTTAATTTATAGTAGAGTAGAGTTTGAGCCCTTTACCCTTTGCAATAATTCGAATAGAATTATCGACTCAGTAACGTTTGTAAACTCATTTTGATTATTAATTTAATTTGATGAATTGAGATTAAGCTCATTTTTCGGTTCTCATTCTTCCTTTCGTATAGTGATGTGGCTCACCTGGTGTTAGAGTTCTCAGGTCGCTCTAAGGTCTCTAATTTGAGACCTTAGAGGACTGCTATCTAAGATAACAACCGGGACCAACCAACTGCTTAACGTGCATTTTTTCGGTTTTAATCGCGTGGTATTTTTACTTTTGTAATTGTTTAAATGCTCAAAGTTTTAAGACTTTTACAGGTATCTTCTTTAGAATTGATTTCGGATTGTCAATCCTGAAGAAGAGACCTGTAAAAAGTAATAAACACCACGCGATTAAAACCGAAGAATTAGTTTAATTTCAATTAAATATCGCGATAACAAATAAAATATCCTTCTTGATGTGTGTTAATATTCCTTCAATGTAATTATGGTAGGTAACTCCAAAATAGATGCTTATGGCTAATTTATTTATAACTACGAGTATTATACTCTATTTCAGACACATAGATCATTAGATCAAAAATGTTAATTTTTAAGGAAAAAGTAAATAAAGAGTTGTCACTTTTAAATATTTTGTATTTTTGTTTACATTTTTGATCTAAATTTCTGAAATATAGCTCCCCTTTTCGCCTGACCGTCAAAAAAATACCGGTGCGATGCTCATAGCGTCAAATAATCACGTCCAAAACCATATTCTCCGTCCTTACACCTTTTCCATTACATGTTTTTACTAAAAACACATAAATAATGCAAGTATTCTCTATTCCCAATACACAGTAAATCTCTATAAGTTAGAGAGAGCAAACATTTTGTTTTCTCCCGTTCCGATAACCGATCAGTTTTCAATTTCCTGGCGCTGGCGGTTCTCGAACACCCTGTATATAGCCGACGCGAAGAAGGGAGAACATTATGTGTTTTTATGACCTTCCTGTATGATGGCTTGGTTATATGATTTGTAAACATACAAAGTTGATGTAAGGAGGTACCTTCTTGTAGCGAAGGACGGAGGTTATGGTGCTGTTAGATTTAAGCTCTAAATAGACGATGTGATATTACTCGTATAGATTCTAGTAAATCCCTTCATTATAGACGATAGTTAACAAATGACTGGTTGGGTAATGTTTGTTTCAGTGAAAAAAATAGAAGATAGATAGATATATAAACGAATTATTGTAGGTAACTAAAACACGAATTACAGAAAGAAAAACTTAAAACTAAAGTAGCACAATGGGCGGCCTTATCGCCTACGGGCGATCTCTTCCAGGCAACCAATAACCAAAGGATAATAGCTTAGGTAAGTCATCGTTTATAAGTAGGGGCAAGTGCGGAACATGTGGACACTTTCCAGAATTTGAAATTAATCTTTATTTTTACTTGAATTGGGTGAACTTTTTTTATTTGTAATATATCATATTTTATGTCTTAAGGGATAATCTGGCTTTCTTAAACTAAAATTCTTGTTTCAAAATCACTTATAATTACTAAAATAATCAACTTCTTTTAAAAACATCATATTTGTCCACTGGTACTACAAACGATTGTACCTATGGACAGTATGATTGTACCTGATGACGGTGTTGTTTCTAGGGACGGTTTACATAATAAACTTCAAAAAATCTTTGTGTGACTTTGGAACACAATAAATATGATAATTATGCTTACTCTGTAAAAGAATAATATTTAGTTTTTAGTCCCGACACCCGACTAGTGTTATAACACAGCGTGCAGTGTGCAGCTTGGAAAGAGCACCACCCTCCCACCGCTCTTTGCATGCGGCAGAAATATGCTTTAGTGTTAGTGACACCAATCATTAACCATGCTTCGACGCGTTTCGGCTTTAAAAAGCAATCATCAGGAACGTAGACTCTGACCGAACTGTGAGGGCGACAAAAATTAGTAAAGACGCCGCTCGCACGACACTGTTGACTTGCCGACAGCTGGAACAAGAGTGATGATGGCTTTTTAAAGCCGAAACGCGTCGAAGCATGGTTAATGATTGGTGTCACTAACACTAAAGCATATTTCTGCCGCATGCAAAGAGCGGTGGGAGGGTGGTGCTCTTTGCAAGCTGCACACTGCACGCTGTGTTATAACACTAGTCGGGTGTCGGGACTAAAAACTAAATATTATTCTTTTACAGAGTAGTTATGGAGTTCCGAAAAGTAACGCCTAATACAATCAATTATAATTATGCTTAATAAACAACCACTTCTCTCGTTCAATTATTTTAAGATTATTTTGCCAGATTACTGAGTGTTTTCATTCCAAAGTGCATTGGAAGGAAAAGGTTCAGAAAGGTTTTTTAATCTAGCAGATGAATTGGATAAGGTTTTAAGTAAATATTTATGACAGTTTTACCAGAGGATAGTCTATAGGCACACACATATTTATGTCCACAGGAACAAATTCAGACATAAAAAGTAAAACGGTTTTAACTTTGAAGTTAAAACAGACTTACAAACATGAAAATTACACTATCAAAGCAATAAACAACATAGAACATATCGTAAACACAATCAAACCGATATCGTAAGTATTTTCAAAGTAAAAGTCATTTAAATTATGCAAATTTATATCAGCACCTTAAGTCTTCAAAATAAACAGGTTGATTTTTTAACATTTCCGTAAGAATATTATGTCCCATAGGCTCCAAAAAACAATAATTCCCAAACGCTCCAAAACTATTTCCATTTAAGTCCACGACCTATAGCGACTCGTTTCCGCACCTTAAGTCTTCAAAATAAGTAGTTTGATTTTTAGAGAAAAAATTAAGTATTATTCGTTTAGCAGGAATCGATTGTGCCCACAGGTACAAGCGTCCATAGGTACAACACTTGCCCCTATATATAGGTGATGGGTAAATAATATAAATATAATGTTGGTTTGATGCTGTTATTAAAATTCTCTGTTTCTGGGAATTCAGCTAACTTTCGGTCGTCTACTCATTTAATCTGCAGTTGGTAATGGTATTTTAAAGTAGGTACCTATTACATAAACATTGATTTCTCTTTTCTTTCTGTTTTCGCGATGTTGGATTAAAATTAAACTAAATATTTAGTTAAAATATAAATATTAACACAAATACAAAGAAGCAAAATTCCCGAAGACCCCAGTTTCAGCAGTTCAATGATTATGATTGGAAGTATGCCAATATCCCCCATTACACTCACCTACTACCCTCAATAGTCGTATATTCGATTTATACGGTTTTCTAGAGCCAGTCCCGTTCGCCAGCGCTTAGGTAATGATACCACTTCATTGGGTGATTGAGGAAAATGGGGTCGGGATGATCTAACTGCTTCTATGGGATGCTGCAGTTGACACGTGGCCAACTAGTTATAGGGGAGACGTGACGGGAGTTTCTTGAGTTTTGGCGAAAAAAAAGGAAACAACGGCTTATTATCGTTAACTGCGCCCCGAGGGTTTCCCTGCGTAAGTCTCGAATTTTTTGGAATATCAGGATGAAAAATAGCTTAAGTGTTTATCTTAATCTCCAGCTATCTGCGTACCAAGTTTTGACGCAATAGGTTAAGTAGTTTTTGCGTGAAGAAGTAATAAACGTAGACGTTTACTTACTTACTTACACACAAGCTTTCACATATTTTGTATTATTAGTAGGATACACAAGGTGCTGATTTTCTACGAAATCTAGTGTGTTGTTAAAAAATCATCATCATCTTAAAGGATCTTTTTAAGGGTTCCGTACCCAAAGGATAAAAACGGGACAGTTTTCACTAAGACTCCCGTATCCGTGTGTCTGTCACCAAGCTGTATGTCATAAACCGTGACAGCTAGACAGTTGTTTTCACTGATAATGTATTTCTGTTGTCGCTTTTACAACAAATACTAAAACAGAATACATTAAATATTTAAGTAGAGTGGAGTTCGGTACAACAAACGTGTGATTATTATGTCATAATATTATGGTTCCGTCCGAACTCTTCGTGTGTCCGACTCGCATCTGGCCGGTTATTAACTATCGTACTCGGCCGAATTGCAGCTCTGTACAGTATTGAAGTTTTCAGTCTATTCACATGTGAATAGACTGAAATCCACTTAAATATTTAATGTATTTTTTCGGTCTAAAACTAATTAAAACTAGAAACAGCAAGATGAAAATTCAATCGGTATCTTCTCTGAGATCGAGGCCAGCAGAGAAAGCAACCCGTTGACCTGGCAACGTTACGTCGATTCAATACTCCACCGGAACATGTTACACCGAAAGGTACATCAATTCGAACTCACAGAGGCTGCAATTTCCTTGAATTTAAAGGAGCAAGAGCCTCGAGCCTCGAAACGCCGGGCGTTGATAAAAAGCCTAATATAATAGAAGCAACGCTTTTTAAACCGAAAAAATGAGTTTAGTTCAATGATTTTAGTACCTTGATTTATTTTTATTGTGTTTCCTACACTTGCTGACTGTTTTTTTGAAGAAATGCTTTGCAAAAAGAAATGCATCCGACAGGACTTGAACCTTCAACCGTGACATTCCGTGTACTGCGTTAGTCATTTGAGCCATCGATTTTAGTTCTTAAAAATCAAATAGGTGTTCTCGGTGTTCCTCCCAAAGATGAAATATCTGTTATAATTTCCGATCAACATTTATTTCCTAAAAACACTACCTTAGTAAAGTAATAAATCATTTTCAGGTTAAATAATATAAATAACAAAACCCGCCTCACAGACTTTCCCACTTAAAATGATGTCAGAAAGAAAATTACCGGAATCAAATGAACCTGTTTTGGAAGTGACCGATTTTAAAGTAAAACATTTCAACAATAAACTTAGGCCCGCTATACAATATCTGTCAGCCCCAGGCTGTTTGTTTAGGCTACAACCGCAAACGGGTAGACCTAGCCTAGCACATACCAGATGTGACTTCTGCCGGCAGACCAAGGAATAGTACAGACAGGACACTTTCGGCTCAATACCGAAATTACACTTAAAATTTGAGGTGTTTAAATAATTGAGCAGCTTCTAAATTCAAAATTAGTTTGCGAATTATTTAGGTAGCCCTCAAATATTTAGTTAGTTTCACCTAGTTTCACTATTTGGCCGTTTTCCTGAACCGTAATCCCAAAATTGTGTGTAAAATTTAAAATACCTACTCATTTTAAATTTTGCATGTAGGTATGTATCACATTTAAATTGGGAATGTTTAGACAGTGAAATACAGGTTGATTGGCTGAGATTTGATTTCTGCTAAGACATTAATCTCAACTTTAACAGTAGATATGGCATCAGAAGGATGACAGTTGAGATAATCCACTGAAGTAATCCTACCTCATATTACATGATACTTTTGACGTTTTATGCGTTAATTAACGACTGCATCTTATAACCCACAGCGATTGTCATTTCATTTATACGATAGACATAACAATATTGTCAGCGCCATAGCGACTTTTTATATATTTCGCGTAAAAGGAACATGAAATATGTTTGAAATATCACCTCTAGTATATAAAACCTCAATGGTCCCAGATACCTGTGAATCAAGGTAGATCAAGAAAACATTGTGTGTTGGCCGGTCTACTCTATTCATTGCTCTATGTTCTGAAGTAAACTTGCTATGTCAAAATAATACTTATCGTCTAGGAAATAAGGTCCATGTCGACCGCTTGGTGTGTTGGAGTGTCAGCAGACAAAATACTGTCCAAGATTCAGCTGCTGATGGTAGGAATAGTAATTATTGTTGATTCTAACTGTATATGTGTTATACTTGTATGAATTAGGTTTTTTTTAATAAAAAAGTATTTATGCTTGTCTTTTTGCAATGGTAATATGAAACAACTCATTTTTCGGTAATTATGTAATCGAATAATTATGTAGGTATAATTCAATTCAATTCAATTCATTTATTGCGAATAAAGGTAGGTACAATAATGTGGTATTACATAAATATAAATGGAACACTCTATTCGGCCTTGAGGCATGCATTATTAAAAAAAAAACTTTTTTTTTAAACCGTGGTGGGATCCTTTGCTTCAGGAGAGATCCGGGCGGCCTTTTTGACTAAATTATTGTAATTTATAATTTTTCGTTTGTGCTCATTTTAAACGTGAAAGGAAAATAAGCAGTATTAAATCCTACTAATATTATAAATGTGAAAGTTTGTATGGATGTTTGTTACTCTTTCACGCAAAAACTACTGAACTGATTGCGATGAAACTTGGAATATAGATAGCTGGACACCTAGAATAACACATAGGCTTTTTATCCCGTAATTCCCGCGGGATCGGGACATACGCGGGTGAAACCGCGGGGCGCAGCTAGTTATATAAATATAGGGATGAAAATACGAAAACGGGATTTACCTACACTGGTCAACCTAGCTAGCGTAGCTAGTATAAAATATTTTATACTTTCCACTAAGCACAGAACTTTAAAACTACTTTCCATGCAATGAAACCCCATAAAAATCACCTGCAATTAATACCAGCCATGCCGGTGGCAAAGCGGAACTCTAGCACAAGTCTGGTACAGGTCTGCACAAAAGTGTTCCCCATTCGCAGGCGTGTTTTATTGGCAAAGTTTCACTATAAATCGGGTCAGCAGAGTGTGACGGATCAAGCTACCGTGTGGACTGTCGAGAGAGAAGTTTTTGGATTAGATTTATATTGAATTTAGTTTTCTTTTGGTAACAAGGGGAACATTGTCCCGACTTAGTCGAGCGCCAAGCTGTCTCGTCCGTGTCCCTTGTTCCGATACGTAGACCAGTGCAGCCGCTAAGAAAGACAGGTCGGGTCGTGTTCCACTGCCGTCTTTCTTCTTGAACATTGTTCATCTAGAAGAAAAAAGACGTAAATGTAGCATGTTTATTAAAGAAACTTCATTATCATCATAGATTTCTAGATGCTTCGGTTATAAGCGGCCTGCATCCACCGTGAACTCGTGGACTTAACCAAGTCATCCGTCCTTCTCGTTGGTGATAGTCCAACGCTGCACATCACAAACTTACCATGAGGTAATAACTATCTTATCTGATGGTTAAGGTAAGCCAGGTCAAAGGCTCATCTATCGTGTTTAAAAAAAAACCTTTCTATATCAATCATATAAAATACTAGCAGTACCCGCGACTTCGTCCGCCTAATTTTTGGAAATATAGTATAGGCTATAGCCTTCCTCAATGAATGGATTATCCAACACTGAAAGAATTTTTCAAATCGGACCAGGCAGCAGTTCCTGAGATTAGCGCGTTCAAACAAACAAATAAACAAACTCTTCAGCTTTATTATAATAGAATAGAACATTAGCACGACAAAAGTTACAAGTGCGATCGCTCTCGGGGCTAATTCACACACTGGGCGCAGAAAGCGAAGCGTTGTCACATATTTACATATTAACCCTATCGAATTAAGAAAAATAAAAACCGTTTTCAAAACAAAATTCGAAATCACGAAAATTCCGAATGCGGAAGGCACGTTATTTAGTTTGTTATCCCTGATAGCCGCATTGAGGTCAAGTTAGAGGCCTTAGGGCGGCTCCTAAGGGTCCTAAGTCTGCTATTATAACACAATCGTGTCTCAATAGACTGTCGATGAAATAGTGATTGTCATATTTGGAGTGTGTTTGACACATTTTGTAGACCAATGCGGTCTAATATGCCAAATACACGTCAAATATGATTATCCTATCCACGCGATTAAGACCCGGAAGATTAAAAACTATTAGTTCCAATCGTGTTAGTTTAAAAAGTTTAATTACCATTCTATCGACACTCTAATTTTATCACTGTTCTCTAAATAATTACGATTAATTTCGAAATTACGCAACTCGACAAGGTGTCTCTTGAAAATCAGCGCAAAGGCATATCTTTTTTTGCTCCAGTAAAATGCTGAGGACAAACCTTTTTTGGATGATGTGTATTATACATTAAATAAATAATCTATGTACCTAGTATTATTTAAATATTACTTAGTATTTTTTCTCTGTGGCATGGCAACATGGTAGGTAGTGGGGGGTCTTAGGTTTTTTTTTTTACGAAATTTCTTCCTTCAAAGCTCAAAGCCTTTTCCGTCGGGGGTTAAAAATAAATTGAAACGTGTTCCACTTTACTGACCGAGTGTACAGTTTCTCGGTTCACGATTTATTTCACACCTTAAACCCATTGTTAATCCCTATATTTCTCGCGCTCCCCGAAGCTCCTCGGAGCTTCTCTCAGCTTATGAATACCATTTTCCGATACACAAATCATTTATAACTCACATTTTATAAAGATTTCTACGCGAATGAAGCTCTGGTTTAGAAGTTTGACTACTTCGGAAACTTCTTTCTTTGCAGACATTGATTTAAAATCAAGATAAATGCCTATCTCTAGAATTTTCCACAGTTTGTGACTAAAACCCGTAATGACTTTAACATTTCCTTTATTATAAAATCTATAATTAATTTCTTACTAGGTATGACATAATGACATTTTAAAATATCAGGTTTACGAGTAAGATTTAATTTTATGTATGTAATTGAAAAAAGTAATGAGCAATCTTGATATTTTATTTTACCTATAATGTAAAGATTCTGTAAAGTAAAACATGGTTTGATCTTATGTAGGTACTGTTATTGTATCTTTGTAGGCACTACCCATGTTTCGCAAAATAAATATGAATTATGAAATGTATAATTTGTACTCACTAGGTACGAAAAGAAAAATACCAAACATTTCAGCAAGTTGTTATTATTTCGGTAATTACAGCAAATAACAAATCGTTTTACAAAATCCAACATTTCTGAAACAATTTTTAATCACTTTGAGTAGGTATTTTATACGTATTTCTAACTGCAGTTGGGAACACATGTTCCGAGAGGAAGCAAGAATTTCGCCTCCAATTACTTCTAAGCTGAGAAATTTAATATTTCACGAACGGAAATTAAAAATGAAACTTCTCATGATTTAAAACCTGTCTACGGGCTTCGCAGGAAATTGCAAAAAAGTCATTAATTAGTTTTGTATCTAGGGAGACGGTATATAAGTTGGTTTGTCTTTTTGTTTCTCCCAATAGGTACAGGAAAATTAAAAAACCGGCCAAGTGTGAATTCGTCTCGCTCACCGAGGATATCACTTTGGACATTCCGTGAATTTCGACTCGAAAAGTTTTTCACTCTCTGCACATTTTGTCATAAAACTTAGGAGCGGTGCAGAGAGTATTTCGCTCTCTCTCTTCCACTCTTGCGTCTTATTATGACTCATTCGTTTTTAAATTATCGATAACGGCGCTGTGGCTTACACAACATGCTTACCGCTATAGCCTTACTATGACTCATGAACCGGTGTGCTGCGAGTGAAAAAATATCAATAGCCGTATAATATCTGAATATCCGATCTAAAGTTAGACATTCCGACAAAATCGACAATAATATACTCTGGCGTCCAAATTCCTACTAAAAATCAGTGTCCTTTTGCTAAACTAAAGTTAATTGTCAAAAAATTAAAGCCGCGTACAGACATCGCGAGGCGTGTGCCACGAATGGTTCGTGAAAGTCAAACTACCTGATGAAACTTTTCCTAAAACAGCTCACACCTATAGCACACATGTAAAGAAATTTTTGCATGTGTGCTGTAGTTGTGGTGTGTTTCAGGTAAAGTGTAAGAAGTGTTATCGTGTATTTTGAGCTTCACGCATGCCTCGGGCTGTCTGGATAGTGTATGCGACCGCCAGGTCAAAGGTAATCTCTGTTATTGTTCAGTTATTAAACTCTCTTTGTTTTCAATTGCACTATTTCTTTAACGCGTTATTTATTCTGTATGCAAATTGCTATTGTCAAATTAATTCATCGTAACGTCGAATGCCTGAGGCATTCATTTGCGTCACACGCGTCGCCATGTCTGTACGCGGCTTAATAACGATACAATTGTATGAAGTTGTATATGAACAACATACAGAAACAGAATTCAGATAAGCAATTTGCTTTGACACGAATATTGGCGGAGTTTGCGACCGCCAGGTCAAAGGTTATCTCTGATATTGCTCAGTTATTAAACTCTGTTTGTTTTCAATTGCACTATTTGTGAACAACTCGTTATTTTATTTTTTATTTTAATTGCTTTTGTTAAATTAAGTCATCAATAAAAAACGTACTCAATTTGGGAGTGTGTTCCCTGGGAGAGGGGGGTTTGTTTGCTGTGGGATGCCACGTGTGTCTGCACTTTTGCAAAGAGCCACGTGAGTCGCACGTCTAAGGAGGCTGCCGCGGCAGCGGAGGTTGCTGCTCTTAGGAAACGCGACAAATATGGTCCTCTATTGGACGGCTACCTTTTCGTGCCTTTCGCAGTCGAGACAGCCGGTAGTTGGGGAGTGGAGGCAATTGCCTTTGTAAGGGAATTGGGCCGCCGTCTTAGAGGTCAAGGGCTTGACTACCGCTCCGGATCGTATTTGGTGCAAAGGATTGCTATTGCCATACAAAGGGGTAATGCCGCCAGCATCCTTGGTTCTTTTGCGCCAGGTACGATCAGGGGTGGTTTATTTGATTGACTTTGTGTGTGTTTGTGTTGTTATTTATGTGACATTTTATGAATAAATGAACTATTTAATTTAGTCTTTAAGAGTAGATTGATATGTTTTATGTTGTTTACAGGAAATTTATTAATCTTAATAACAGACTTCAGCACATAATTTGGGAGTAGAAAAGTACTTGTTTATTTTTAGGGTTCTGTACCCAATTGTAATAGTGGTACGGAACCTTTCGTGCGCGAGTCCGACTCGACTTGGCCAGTTTTTTTTTCTTTATTTCTATGAATGGGTACACGATTTTTTTGGTTATTTTTGGAAGATTTTATTCCATAAAAAGGTTCACGATATCTATATGGACTTAACTACTATTAGATTTGATAGTAAGTAATAATATAGTCTAGATGTAGCACACTATTTCAGAAAAAGGCAAACGGCATCGGAACAAGATCCTAATTTAGCGTATTATTCCAAACTAAACTATAGACAAGTTAAAAAATAAATGCAAATATAGCTGGTTTATAGATATCTTGTTATAGCTGGCCCAGTGTAAGATGGCGCGTGGCTTGATTAAAATAATATTGCTATAAATGAACCGTGAATATTATCCATATTTTACAAAAATATTTCCGAGCAATAAAACTCTTTAGGCACAAGTATCTTTGACACATCGCTATTGTGTATTTTACTGTGTATAGTTATAGTATTCAATAAGTAGAATAATTTAATAAATTTCAAAACTATTATTTAATTTGTAACACCATGATTACAAAAAAGTAGATCCTCATGAGTTTTTTATAGTTTCTTTTCTTAGGAGAGCGCGTTCCGAAACCACAAATTAACTTCTAATGATTTTAAGACATTTCAAAATTATCATGTATTTGTATTAACTGAATTAAATCTTTGAGTATTGATCATGTTAATGTATGTATGTGAATAAAAAAAATCTATGAACATTACACAGTGTCATCTAGCCCCATGGTAAGCTACTAAAGCTTGTGGTATGGTGACTAGACAAATTCATAGATAATGTTTTTTTTTTATTTGATTCGTTGAAATATAATGAGAATATCCAGTAGGTACTAAACCAACAACAATCCGTCCTTTCGCTTCGCACAGTCATGAAAGTATTTAAGTATTATACTACAAACCGTGCGTCATTTCAAACGAGTCGAACTATACCAACAAGATACCGCAATAAAACTTTATAGGTACCCTTCTACGTAGAGACAGTAAAACCTTTTTTTTTTATCAAAAAACTATTTTTTTATGTCCGCAGTATGGCGGAACTGTCAGCAAAACATCGGACAGATTCGTAACGAAAAATGTGATGTCTTTCGTCTTAGTTGTTACATTACAACACAGAGGGAAAAGCTATTATTTCACCCCCTTGGATTTAAAAGGAAAGGATAGAAACGTAGTCGACTGTTTCCTCCCTGGATCAAGAGATTTGAGCGAATATGTTTATGCTATAAACCTAGGTACCTATATCTCCCATGAAACGTATCTGTAGGTACGTTATTTTTTGCATTTTCTAATTAGGATAAAAATAATATTTCGAAAAATTAGAAAAAGATTAAAATTTACTTATAAACGATGACTAACTTTATGTAACGTTTTGTCTTTTACTGTGACATAAAGTTTCAAAGTTAACAAACAGTGACAAACGTTACATAAACAAAGTCATCGTTTATAAGAATTCTCTTACATTTTAGCCGTTCTGTGATTTTGTTTAGTTTGAATGACGCTGAGATGAATAAAATGATGTAGGTATCAGGTGTAAGTATTTGTGTTACAGACAAGACTTTAAAGTTTTGCATTAGTTGCAGGATTTTAAACTTCAACACTTCAAACTTTGTCTAAACTTGAAGTTAGGATTTAGTTGAATACAAATGTGATAAAAGGCAATTTCAATAGTTTACGGTGAATGTTCACTTATGTTGCCTGCGTGTACTTACGTACTGAAAAATGTTCAGAATCTATTCCTCTTACTTATAATTTATAAACGACGACTTCACTCTATTTCACATACTTACATCAAAATGTAGACAAAGAACTGTCAATTTTAAAGGAAAAAGTAAATAAAGAGCTATCTTTTAAATAAATTTATGGGATTTTTGTTAACATTTTTAGGGTTCCGTACCCAAAGGGTCAAAACGGGACCCTATTACTGAGACTTCGCTGTCTGTCTGTCCGTCCGTCCGTCCGTCCGTCCGTCTGTCCGTCTGTCCGTCTGTCCGTCTGTCACCAGGCTGTATCTCATGAACCGTAATAGCTAGAAGCTTGAAATTTTCACAGAAGATGTATTTCGGTAGCCGCTACAACAACAAATACTAAAAACAAAATAAAACAAATATTTAAGAGGGGCTCCCATACAACAAACGTGTTCCAAAAACTACAAGGGAATTTGAGGTCGCTTCTGATTGGTCGAAGTCAAATTGAGTTGGCCATGGAATTCAAAATGGCTACCTTGTCTGTCAAATATACCAGTCTGCCTTCACTTACCAAAGAGTTTCTTATATGTTTCAGATTTTCTTTGTGCCAAAGTTTTTTTTTTATTTCTACTTTTTTTTGAGAAATGCGGTCGTATGATGGGAGTAAGAATCGAAGCTGAATATTTTACATTTTCCTATTAAATCTAAAAATTGGTTGTTGTTAATCATTTTAGGGTTCCGTACCCAATTGTGATAGTGGTACGGAACCCTTCGTGCGCGAGTGTTGCACTTGCCCGGTTTGTTAATGTAAGTTTCTGTAAGAAATAGGGTATAAGTTTATGTAACGTTTGTCTCTGTCTGTCAACTTTGAAACTTCATGTCACATTAAAAGACAAAACGTTACATAAAGTTAGTCATCGTTTATAAGTAAGGGGGTATATCTTTAAAATGCCTGACTGACTGGTCACAGCACAGCACGCTGAAATTAGACACTGTATATTCTCTATGTGATAAGAAACTCATTTTGAAAATTTCCACGAGACCGCCCAAGTAACACAAGGAGCATTTCAAACAGTCAATATTGTTGCCATGTATAGCTTAAGGTATTTGTAAGCTATTACAACTGATCACTAAACATCCTAATGCTACATAAAAGCATTTAAAATCGTCCGTAAAATCATCTAAAAGAATGTCCGATGGCCGAACGAAAGCTGTTATATAACTTTCCGTGCTATTTGGGCGTGACTTATGCGAGTGAAACCGCTAGACACAGCTAGTCTAAAATAAAATAAATGTCGTAAATATCAATGAAATGGATAATAAAGTCTGGCTAAAGTATACTATTTTTTTATACGAAATTCGACATTTAAATGTAGTCTGACATTAATCTTCTTAATCCGTTCCATTTGTCCGCCAATCGATGCATCAAATGTTGTCACAATCATCCGCCAATCACAGCCAATTAAACCCGACCAGCGACCAATCAGGAGGCCCAACGGAATTGCTTGTCAGAGGGCTGTCATTGTGAACGTATGGACGTTCCGCTGCATACGAAACGAGGATGAAAATTAGTCAAACTCGGCTTTGTTTCCGCATGTTTAATTTTATTTCATTCTTTGTTCTCGACGCAAATTTTTAATTAAACAGTTTTTTCAGTCGGTTTTCGTGTGTTTTATGTTGTAAAGGGTTTTAGTAACAATAGAATGTAAATAAAAGAACTGTTCACGCAATATGAGTGTGTTTGGGAACCCGGTGGGGGTAATGATATCGAACGAATTCACAATTTAGTCTTAATGGAACTTTTCATGACTGTCTGTATTTTATCCACTTTCCTTAAAACCTTATTCATTTATTGATGGTCTGGAAGAGATCGCCCTTCGGTGATAAGGTTGCTCATTGTGCCACACTAGTTTTAAGTTTTTCTTTGTAATAATCGTAAAACCAAATTTATCTATCTATTTATATCTATAGGTACTAATATTCTGAAAAGGAAAGATTTGTATTTTTGTGTGAGTGTGTGTGTCTGTATGTTTGTTATGAATAAACTCAGAAACTACTAGATCGATTTCAAACATTCTTTCACCATTAGAAAGTTACATTTACCCTGAGTAACATAGGCTACTTTTGATCCAGATATTCCTACGGGATCTCTTACGCAGGTGAAACCGCGGGCAGCAGCTAGTTTTAGATAAATGAATAACAAAGTATTATTGTCGTCAATTTGATCCTTTGATGCGTGTTACATAAATACACTTTAGTGGCAAAAAATTTGAACTTGCCACAAAATATTAAATTTCCCAAAATGTTGTTAGAAAAATATCGTGAACACCCACTTAAAACACTCAACACTACTTGTTTTTAAGTTTTAATAACTAAACATAGACTGAGGTTGCGTTCTCTCTCATGCCTCTAAAAGCCTACAAAAACGACAAACATCTTTGCTCTCCTTCCAAATCCCATTAAATTAAGACTGGGCAACTGGGCATTTGTGCCAGTACCGACCTATCTTTTTATCTGCAGTCTAAGAAGATAAAAATATATATATTTCATTATTATTCACTCAAGCGAAAATACCCAATGTTATTATCATAGTAATAAAGTACGATGTCCCCCTTAATCTTAAGGCGGGGTTCCACCAAGTGCGTTTCTAGGAAACAATAGAGATAAATCAGAGAGTCTAGGCCGGATTGTGGCTAGCTTTATCGAATAAGCCATTAGCTATATTTGGAGCGTGGATTTATAGACGAAATGGTAATAATTTCATATTACAGACCAGAGGAGATCGAGTTTTGGGGAAACGAAAATTGGGATAATTTAAGCCTCGTCTGTAGGCACAGCTGGTAATTATTTTGTTTACAAACATATTAATTATAAACTTCTTTTTTTCAGGTTACTTGGTATGTTTACTTTTTTCAGCACAAGGTTTCGAGGTCTTCACAGATCTTTTGATCACAAGTCGACCTCGAAACGTCGGGCATTGAAAAATGATTAATTTAATGAATGCAGTGAGATTTAAAGCAAATATTAAAAACCGGCCAAGTACGCGTCAGAGTCACACACGAAGGGTTCCGTACTATTATCACAATTAGAAACGGAACCCTAAACTACACACTGGACCAAGCGAAATCCGTGTAGTTTGCAATGACAACCCACCTTTTTATTTATCTTTACGCCGACGCCATTTTATCACTAGATGGCACTAGTGGTAGAAATAAATGGCGTTGACGTTGCGTTTAACTCTGAAAAATCACGTTTGTTGTATGGAAGCCCCCCTTAAATATTTGTTTTATTTTGTTTTTTGTATTTGTTGTTATAGCGGCTACAGAAATACATCTTCTGTGAAAATGTTAACTATCCTGGTTTATGAGGTACCTAACCTACCTATAGTCTGATGACAGACGGACGGACAGACAGACAGCGGAGTTTAATTTCATATCAACATCACGAAATCCGAAGAAAAATCTAACCTTTAAAACTGTTCATTGATCCCATGACCGAGACAAAATAAAAAGTAATCCTCCGAAGTCACTTAGAAAATTAAAATCCAAGGAAATATCAAATAGGTTAAAGAAAAATCTAATGTTAGACATAGCAAAAATGTCGTTATCCAGCAGACTCCGTGACGAGAAAATTATTTTTAAATCCCCGAGCTCTCGGGGTATCAAGATACTTTACAGTTTCTAAAGTGATTTACATTTGCGTCTTGTTTTCGCTCAGATCTATTTTATATTTAATGTGAAAATGCTGACAGTTTTCCAAAGGTATATTGCTCAAAGGTATTTATTTTGCGATTGAATTGTCGAGTTAAAAACTTTTATTTTTTTATTGCCCTCTATTTTGAAGAAAATTTTATTGATTTATTTCTAAGTTAAAATATTGGACTTGGTATAAGTCCAATATGTCTATAACTAGGGTATGTAGTAGGTACTTGGTTTTACATACATAAACATGTAGGTGCATAACATTATTATTATTAATAATTATTCAACTCGTTTTTCGGTTTTAATCGGGTGGTGTTTTTTACTTTTAGTATATTTTCCATGCTTTTAACATGAGTTTAATTTCTATCCAACATCGCGAAAACAGAAGAAATATCCAGGATAATGGTCCTAAACATTTTGTTTTATCTTTCGGTATGAGACCGATATGGGCAATTTGGAACAGCCAGGGTCAACTTCTAATATTTCAAGCTTCCGATCATGCTTCAAGTTTCAAGTCGGGAGCTATGGTAAAACGGTGGCAACTTTACCATAACCTTGAAGGAGCACTGGAGACAATGAAGAAAGTCCATGTTTAACACTTAATTTTTCTCTACACTTATGCACATAAGTATCACGGAACTAAATTTAATAAGATACCACCAAAATTACAAAATTTAACCCGGTTTACAACATAGTTTTACGAAAATAAAATTGGAGCACGACATTTCGTCTCTTCAAAAACTCTCCTAGACATTTGAACACCTTAACATTTGGACCTTGGGCCTAGGGTTGCCAGATGTCCGGCTTTAGCCGGACATGTCCGGCTTTTTACAGTCGTGTCCGGCCAAATATATACAAGTCCGGCCTGTCCGGCTTTTGTTAGGCTTTTGATCAACCCCGTCTCAGTCACGTAGACACACATAAAGCATCGTACAAACTTAGGCGAATTCACTCGCGTCGATCGATTAACGCTTATTTTGTAGGAAGAGTACTATTTGTATGTAATTCATAAAGGTACATAGGTACCTACCGATGTTTTTTTTTAAGCAAATGGGCCGCAACGGGGCACGCGTTGTGCGCGGCCTATTTGCCACAGATAGGAGAATGAACCAAATGTGTCAGCCTTTTAGGGCAAAATGTCCGGCTAAATATTTATCTGTGTCTGGCAACCCTACTTGGGCCACCGTCGTAGTCACCTATTCTGCCTTCCTCATGCGGTTTGAACGTGCCAAGTTAGTATAAACTACAAACAATGTGTAGGGGCTGTCACCCTAATCCCGTACGTTCCTGTAACATAACTTAAGCGACACACACAGCCTGAGCTTCGAGGTTTCACTGGAACTCTATGTACTACACTACGAACTACTTTACATTTTGTTAGTTGATATTTCACGACGACCTCTGTGGCGAGTCAGTAGAAGGCCCGACTGCAATGCAGAAGGATTCGATTCCCGCCGGTTGCAAGTATTCATGCTTATAAATAAATAGTTGCTTCTGGTCTAGTTGTTTTCTATGTACAGGTAGTGCAATCCACGAAGACGCGCCCCACTATTCCTCTTAACCGTTTATAGTACGAGTATATTATACGATCCCCTCAACCAAATATAGTGGTGGGGCACGTCCGCGTGGATTGCACTATCTGTACTTATCATAATGTATGTATATGTATACCGTTTATAGTACGAGTATATTATACGATCCCCTCAACCAAATATAGTGGTGGGGCACGTCCGCGTGGATTGCACTATCTGTACTTATCATAATGTATGTATATGTATACCGTTTATAGTACGAGTATATTATACGATCCCCTCAACCAAATATAGTGGTGGGGCACGTCCGCGTGGATTGCACTATCTGTACTTATCATAATGTATGTATATGTATACCGTTTATAGTACGAGTATATTATACGATCCCCTCAACCAAATATAGTGGTGGGGCACGTCCGCGTGGATTGCACTATCTGTACTTATCATAATGTATGTATATGTATTTACAAAAAAAATATGTACATCCGTTGTCAGTACCCATAATAATACAAGTCTTGTGTTTAGTGTGCTGTAGTAGTGCTGTGGTTTCTTCTCATCGGAGGGCGCGTCCCGAAACCACAGTAAAATCTCGCCATTTCTAAACGTTCATGTAGCTTATACATCATTCTTAAAGAATAAATATATTTGACTTAATTTGATTTGATTTAGTTTGGGGTTAGATTGCGCTGTATGCAACGTTGTGTAATATTTATTTCTCCTTGTCCCCATGATTTGCTTTGCTTTCGACAAACTTCCCCACATTATTACATGATTCTTAATTGAAAGAAATAAGGAAATCATTAAACAAAATAAACAGACAGCTCTTACAATCTAAATCGTAGTGACTTCACAAATGGTGTCTTAAATACCACTTAGAAAGCGAAAAAATAAACGCAAAAACGTTTTAATGACACCATTCAGACATTCGGTCTTGATTTATTTTTATTTTGTAAATTATGGTCCGATGAGGATATTTTTGAAGTTGAGGGAATTCGATAGAGTATCGTCATTGAACTGAATTTACCCTAAGCGTAAACTTGCGGCAAGCTAGCATCTATGTGATATAGATGCTAGCTTGCTAGCTGGCTCATTTTAATGATCCTTGTTTTAAAGAAGTTGTGGAACATGTATTCGTTTTTATGCTAATCTCATATAGCCTTATTAATAAACGTGGAGTAAGGTCGGATTAGTGAGAACATGCTTTGTCTTTTTCCTTGTCAAGAACTTTTTAAGTTAGTTGGCAGACAGAAACAAAAAGCGGTAAAATTAATACCGCTTGTGATGTGGTGTTTAGATTAACCCACCATTAGGCTTTATAAAGACTGTCCCCCGAAGGTATTCTGCTCATTATTATGAAGATCCTCGCCAAATCATTACAACTTATGGGTCCAACTTTGAGCTATTACCTTCGAAACGAAAAAAATACTATCTCGATCGGCAAAGCCGTCTTCGAGTTATCGGTAAACATACATAGCATCGATTTGAGAACCTCCTCCCTCGGTTTTTAGAAGTCGGTTAATAACCGAAACACCCTATTGACTTACCTTAGTAAAGCACAGATACCGTTCATTGTGTAGAGAATACTCGGGGCACCGCTTCGGTACTAACGCATTCGAGATAAACATCTATTGGAAGAAAGGAACGTTTTACCAAATTTCTTTTTCCATTCGAGCTTTTTTTGTGAAGAGATCTTTCATTTGCCCCGAGACCTACTAGATGATATTGATAAAAAAATACAGGTTTCTGATAATAAAAGACCGCCCGCCTTTTTGAATTAAAAATGTTCCGAATTATTGCGATAGGGTTCAGAACCGATGTGTTAAAAGGAACACCTCTCTCTTTTTGTTTTAGTATATTAGAGCAGGATAAATGATTCGTTTCCTGTATTGGGTTTTTGGTCAGAATTGCGTATTTATTGTGAAAGTGTGCGATTGTGGACGTAAGTGGAGGAATCAAAAGTTTCGGGTCAGAGGCCCCACTTAAGTTTCGCTCAATGGGTTCGGGCATTTTTGTCGGAATCTTCGGACTTCTATGGGAATGGATTAGATATGATTGGGGAATTATTATACCCCAAGGGTTGTTCTTTACTATAGCTATTTACACATATAGTAGGTATCTCCTAGGGTTTATTTACCGCGCCCCACTGGTTTGCAAAAGCGTACGTTTTTGTTATTTCTGAGGTCTTGGTATCACATCTGATGCCTTCAGCTAAAAGTAGGTATTATACATAACCTTTGCCATCCCGTGCTAAATTGTGTTTCACTCAAAGAAGACTCTATAATGTGGCAATCATCACAAAATCCATATCTACTATAGATGTTGTGTTACCTATGTGGTAGATCCATACCTACTTATAAAATTTAAAGTTCTGACTGAATAACTGACTGCCGGCACTATATATCAATGTGCAGCCTAAGTCTAAGTCCTAGAAACATGAACATATGAAACCGAAAAATTGGTTTATCGAAAATTTCCACGAGATCGGAAATTACGCCGTTGAAACCGCGCGATGCTATTAGTTTCCACTAGGCACTTGGCACCTCGGCGCATGGATTTTACTACATAACATTCATATTAATAGAATAAGTAAATATAATATCTTAACATAAAAATAGAGCAAGGCAAAACTTTGAAATGACTCGCAAAATAGATGGAAAGTTTTCCCTTCCCCGCGTCGACACGTACCTACCTATCAGAAGGGGAAAGGGGCCTACTTCTAACAATAGGATAAAAAAATACAAAAGAGGGTAGTTCTGAAGTCAAGTTATATTTCAAGTACAGACGGGTGCCTACGACGAGACGATTGTACAACTACGAGAACCAAGTTTATTTTAAACTTGGTCTTTGGAAACCGGATGGCGCGGGCTCGAACCAGTTCTCACCGGATTTTACTAGTTTTAAATGTGGATCTGCGAAGTTAAATTAGCGTGTCAGATAACGGTTTAAATTAAAAATTGTGTTTGGGTTTTTAGACCGCATTGCGTTTAAAACCGGGGGTTTTTTGAAAATATCTGCTATTTGGTAAGATTAGGGAGATACTGAGTTTAACCGTGAATGAAAACATGTGCTACAAAGCAAAACATTTTTCGTAGTTTTAAGTAGCATAGCAAAGTAGCATATGTCCTTCTCCAAGGTCCTATTTATCTCTTTCCCAAAATTCATCAATATCGGTTCAGCGGTTTAGGCGTCCAAAATTGTATTACAACATCATTGCAATAATTGCAAACAATGCACTTAAAATGGAACTATACCTATTGAACTTGCGACTAGACTGCAATCTACACTGGTTTGACTCAAAACGTGAATTTGAAATGAATACTTATTGACAGCAATATACAGGATGCTCCGAGGAGGGGGTATCAAGCCGAAAGGGGGTTGTCCTAGAGGTCTAGGCAAACAACTTTTGTTCTACAAGTTTTGGAAATTCGAAGTAGTTTTCGAAAATTATGAGTTTAAAGTTTGCATGAAAATCAGCTGTTTTTTAGAGTTTGAGGTCATTGGCCTTAGGGTGCCCTTTTATTTAGTTTGGACTACTACAATCTAAACATTAATTGCCTTTTTTTACAAAAACAGCTGTTTTTTTTAATGATACAACTTTAAAATTTTCGAAAAAAAAGTTCGATTTTCCAAAAGTCGTAGAATAAAAGTTGTTCTTCTAGACCTCTAGAACAACCCCCTTTCGGCTTAAGGCCTCGTAGTAGGTCAGAACTGATGATTCTAGGATGAATTACTACAAAAGTTATTAGAAACGAAAGTTTTTGAAACCATATTTATTAAAGTCGAGGATACTTACTAAGTCTGTTATGACGTGAAAACACGATTCCTGAAAATTTTCTCGATAGAAAAAAATCCCAAACTTCCCTCTAAATTTTACAAATAAATAGTTTTTGTCAGTCAATATTTAACTTATACTAATAAAACTTTGTAGATGAACTGATCTTAGTTCAATCCAGGGATTTGTTGATTTGAAATTAAAAATTAATGTTTTATTATCGTGTAATTACCAATTGTTTGATATTACGCTCTAAAATTTCACGTACTAGCATCTTACGTCCTTCATTAACACATCTGAAATTCGCTAGCGCTATCCCTGTCACGCAATTGGGGTTATATGGGCCCTTAATACCCCCTCGTCGAAACACCCTGTATAATACTGAAAAAATATTTTGTATATTTTTTTTTCAGTAGGTACCTATAGAAAATTTTATTATATGACTAACCCTGACTTAAGGTGCAAGTGACCTGTGTGATCTTAAATTCAGTTTGTCACAAAACTTCACTTGCGCGATTCAGCATTAAAAACCAGATTCCTCTCATATAAAAACACACCCTACAAAGTATCTGCCAGTATTCCACCACTATATCCCTAACTGTTGATTAGTCGTCCACCGCATTAACTGTCCACACTTCACTGCTCGTTCCACCTAATGGGGGATTTCTAAGATTATCCACTAGCAAACAAATAGCAACTCTAACACGAAGACTTAGAGTTCGTTTTATTTGTACAGATGTATTAAGAGATGTTAGTACGCTTACCCATCGTTTTGTTTCTTAGCGTTTGAGATAACGCCCCGGTCCGGCTTCTAGTCTGTTTGTCACTAGGTTATGTTTGTTAGTATTAATCATGGATTAATAGGGAACGGTGATTATTTTGGCTTGGCTTTTTCGTGTACAGTGGGTTAGATAAGTAAGTTGTTTGTGTAGTGATCAGTTTGTTTACTTTTGTGGTCTCAATGTGGAGTTTAGGTCAATTTAGCTTTTGTTTTAGAAATCTAAGGGCGGTATTAGACAGTTCATTTTTCATTCATGAAAATGACCGTTCATTTTCGGTGAACCACTAAGATTGGGAACTAATGTCTTGTTTTTACTCTATGTATCTGTGTTTTGAATAAATATTTTATGTTGTACAAATAAAGCTATAATCTATCTATCTTGCTATAGGGCGCCTTCGCTCGGCCGCGGCAGATTGGAAAGACCCAAGAAATACTGGCTTGACATTGTAAGGGCTGATAGCGTCACTACACGGGATGTCGAAGATCGTGCGAAGTGGAGACGTTAAAGTAGGAAAGCGGACCCCGGGCTCCCGGAGAGGGATGCAACCGGGAACATCGCTTTGATGATGGAGACCGAGAATGAACGATAAGTCAAACTTGAAAATAGCATCATTCATTGCTCACTGCTAATGCATTTCTTTTAATGAATGTCACTAACCACGTCTAATATATCTAAACGAGATGCTAAACGAGATGCTGTCATCTTTGAGTGTTCACTTTCAGCATCTCCCGGCTCACGTGTCGCTAACACTTCTTAGGAGCTGCTTTGCGATGCCTAAGTTGACTTATTTTGACAGAACGGCTCCAACTTGGAAGTACCCTGATGAAGTGCTATTATTTTTTGAAACGCTGAAGCAGTTGTTGGAAGGGATCACGAATGTATGTATGAATGAGACCCAATGGAATCAGGCTAGCCTTCCTGTTCGTCATGGTGGCTTAGGGATACGCCGGCTAAAGGAGATAGGCCCCGCCGCTTTTTTGTCATCCTCTTCTGGGGTTGCGGATTTTGTCGCTCACATTTTACACAATTACGGTGATACGATCCGCATCCCTTTTGTTGAGGAGGCTTTAAGTGTATGGACATTCCTTAGCTCAGGTGCTGCCCCTCCCGAGGAGTCTTCGTCGCAGAGAGGTTGGGACGATATCACCTCCCTAAAAATTCTGACGCAATTGCGAGAATCAAGTTCAGGTGTTCACTTGGCCCGCCTAAATGCAGCTGCAAGACCAGAGTCAGGAGCTTGGTTGCATGCCCTTCCATCTCCTCACATGGGTACTCTCTTGGATAATGACAGCGTCCGTGTGGCTGTAGGTCTCAGGCTGGGTTGTCCTTTGTGTGAACCTCACGAATGTGGGTGCGGTGCTCGGGTGGACGCTTTGGGTCACCATGGTCTGAGTTGTGTGAAGTGTCTAGGCCGCAGACCTAGATCACGCTCTCAACGAAATTATCAGACGTGCCCTGGTTCAGGCTGAAGTGCCCTGCGTGTTGGAGCCTCCCGGTCTATCTCGTTCCGACGGTAAACGACCGGATGGTCTTACGCTGATTCCTTGGCAGAAGGGGCGCTGCATGATTTGGGATGCCACTTGTGTAAGCACCTTTGCCGCTTGCCACCTTTCTGCAACTCAGCAAGTGGCGGGTGCGGGTGCGGAGGCGGCATCTCGGGCCAAGCGGCTCAAATACGCTTGCCTGGAATCAGCGTATGATTTTCTCCCGTTTGCCGTCGAGACCTCTGGCCCGTGGGGTTCTGACGCTAAGAGGTTGATTTTTGAGATAGGGCGACGCCTCCGTGAGAAGGGTCATGACCCTCAGTCTGGCGTATATTTGGCGCAAAATCTTTCTTTGGCCATTCAGAGGGGAAACGCAGCCAGCGTAATGGGCACTTTTGGCCGTAATGGACTTGGTCAATAGAATTTTTTCTTTAGCTTAATTTTTGTATTGTGTAGTGTTCGTTATATTAATATTCATTATGTTTTATAGTGTTTTGATTGTTTGTATTTTGAAATAATAAATAATTGTAATACATTGTTCAATAAACAATAGTATTAGTTTTGAGGTTATGTGTCTAAACGTTATCAATTCCAATTTCCATCAATTCCAAAGAAATAGCTTTAAGCGATAAGATAGCCATTTAGTATAACGTTTTACTATCATCTTTCTGTGCAATTTTCCTACTTTTCAAGTTTATTAGCGGTAAATTGTTTGTTGTGCAACTAAAGAATTTTATCTATCTATCTAGCGCATTACACCCATGATGTTGTAGGTAAACAACAGTAGTAGGTAACAGAACCAATAAAAGCTGATAGTATCCGAGTAAACCTGCTCAATAATCGGTGTGGATCCGCGGGTATGGGATTCGATTCCGCAACGCACCTGCGCCTCTCATTGTGCGGACGTGACTAGCTACTAATACATACCTACGTATCTATGTACTGCTACCTACTCGTTTTACCTATTACAGAATTAGTACTGAACATTGGTAGCCTTATTAATGAACGTGGAATAAGGTCGGAGTAGTTAGAATATGCTTTGTCTTTTTCCGTGACAACAACTTACATAGCCTTATTAATAAACGTGGGGTAAGGTTGGCGTAGTGAGAACATGCTTTGTCTTTTTCCGTGACAAGAACTTTCAAAGTTGACCGACTGAAACAAAAAGTGGTAAACTTACTCCACGTTTATTAATAAGGCTAACAAAGTTGACAAAAAGTGGTAAAATTACTCTGAGCTTACTCCACGTTTATTAAGGCTATGAGATATTATGTACCTACCTACTAATACTAGAGGTGATGTCTCAAACATATTCCACGTTTCTTTTACGCGAAATTAATAAAAAGCCGCTGCAGCGCTGACAATCAATAAAAAATATACTTTGATATCGCTGCGCCCGCTTAAATGAAGACGATAAAAAATGGGAAAAGATTAATTTAAATAAAAGTTTTCGTTACCGCAGTGGCTATTTACACTTTTTATTTATTCAATTATTTATATATTTAATTATTTTTATTTGCAATAGCTCTGGTATTCTTTTGGTCTTCTTTTTTGTTTTCTACACTATTATTTTAAAGAGGAAAGATTTGTATTTTGGTGCGTTAGTGTATGTGTCTGTATGTTTGTTATGAATTAACTCAAAAACTACTGAACCGATTTAAAAAATATTTCACTATTAGAAAGCTACATTCACCCTGAGTAACATAGGCTACTTTTGATCCCGATATTCCTACGGGATCGGGACTTACTCGGATGAAACCGCGGGACGCAGCTAGTATATTATAAATAGGAAATATTTTACTATTTCTGTGTGTGTGTTTGTATGTTGGTAATGAATAAACTCAAAAAGTATTGCACCGATTTCAAAAATTCTTTCACCAAAAGCAAGCTATATAATCGAGGAGTAACATAGGATACGCTTGATCTCGATTTTCCCACGGAATCGGGACTGAAACCGCGGGACACAGCTAATACTTTATAAATTAAAATAGTAGGTAGGTACTAAACTAAAACATAAGAACTGTGTTGAACTATTCTAAGTCTCCACTAGACATACCTACCTACCGCTATACAATAGTATGGAGTAGGTATAACTTGAAGCAACGAAACAGAAAACCGGAGAGCCACGAGATCCTTAATTCACAGAAAGTTTGAGCCAGTTTGCCTACCACAAAGACCATGTGGAACTTTCTAGAACCAACCTCTTGTTTTTCGAGTAGGTAATTAACTTGTTCAGCTTAGATTTTAAAGCATAGAAATATAAATTGTATTGTCTTGGTTTTTATTTTAAAGTGTTCCTTCAGTTAGATGAATAGTTTTTGAAAAAAATGCTTTCTAAAACTTCGCAATTGATTAGCGGCATACAACGGTTTTGTAAGGTTGCAAAATTTTGTTTCAAACATTATTTCAAAAAGCTATTATTATAAATGCGAATGTAAGTAAGTAAAGGTGTATGTTTGTTACTCCTTCAAGGAAAAACCAGTGAACCGACTGCGATGACACTTGGTATGCCGATTTGGAGATCTGGATTTACACATAGGCAACTTTTTATTCCGATATTCCCGCGGGATCTGGACTTACGGGGGTCAAACTGCGGGACGGTGACATAATATGACGGTGACTAGTATGACATAATATTTGACGTATACATCCGGTAGAAGGGGGTTCAATTCTCACCGTGAAATATTTATATCATTTGCAAATATTTGTTTCCGGTTATGGAGTTTACTGAATATAAGTAGAAAAATGTTCACGAAAAAGTAGGAAGGTATTTAAGTTGTCTTAAACATATCACAATTCTATTTACTTTCGGGTTAGATGGCGCTGTGTGCAATGTTCTGCTATATTTTTAGTTTTATTTAGGTATGTATATCTATATTTTCGAAGTCTTGATTCGCCACATACTGTAAATTTTGCTTCACGTCAAAGAAAAGGTATTCATTGTATTGTAATTTTGATGTAATCATCTGGGAATTGTTCAATCTGAAAATTTGCCAATCACTGAAAAGGCCAATTTGTAAATGGGTCCACCTGTAAATTCTTAAAGAGGTAAATAATTAACTGATGAATAGCGAAAAATGCAACAGAGTTTTTGGTAGATTCTGGTAGAGTCGTAGTTTGTCGACCATATTTTATTGTCAAAGTTTTTATTAAGGGGGTGGTTCGCCCATATTTTTTTTCATTTCTCCGTTAGGATTGGTATTATAGCCGTGTCCTACGCGAGCGTATCATAGCCGAGGACACTTTATCGGCGTAGCGTTTTTTTGTATCATTTGACTGTATCCAAAAAAAAATTGGAAATTCCACTAAAAGTAACTGAACCAATCCCAACGAAAATACCAAAAAAAACACGATCATTATACCTTTGCAATGAATTATTATAATGCCCACTAGGCTAGTGATGAAATGCTATTATAAACACAAGTTGTACCCACCAAATAAAAGCGAAACATTTTCTAAATTCGTTTCACAAGTTAAGCAAAAGATCAACGCCCCCACTCAAAGCTCATCAAAAACCCAAAACAAGATACATAGACAATAAAACTTGTGAAAAATATCAATAAAATCAAACATCCCGGTCGTCACTCGTCCTCGACTATCGATAAAGTTTACAAATAAAATTTGAACTTGCGTAATCGCTCGACATTGTAAACAGTCACCACAGTGCGGTGCGGTTTTGTATTAGATCGTACGGCATATTGTACTATGGCCGGCATGTCCGTCGTCGTTAACTCGTTGGAACGCGGTTGCGAAGTTGGTATTATTTCCGGATCACCATGAGAGTTTGACTTGGTTAGAAAATATTTTATTTTCTTTGTATTTTACCGACATTTTGACCACTTTAATTTTGAACTATTTTCATAGAGTTGACTCGATCTAGATATGGCCGGCGTCGCCACAGTTTTTTTAAATGTGTGCACGAATCGTTAGCTATCCTCTGACTTTCGGAACAATACGTATGTTTGTCATATTGAAGCAGATTCGATAACCAAACATTGCCTAAGATAGATCTATTCTTAACTGTACAAACAAAATACTTTAATTACAATGCAAAGAAAAAGTTACAATGGTCATCCTTACCTTTACTATGTTTCATAAAGCGATGTCTTTTAATAAACAATTAGTTTATATAAAAAGTGTGTGCTAGGTGTACCGTGCCGGTGCCACCTAAAACATAACAGCGTTCCTTCACCACAGTTTTTGCATAAGTAGATAAGTTTTATTAAAAAATCTGTGAATTGCCCCCCGCAGAGTACGAAACTCGAGTTTAGTAATAAAGGTGAACTTAACTAATAAATGTTACTGAGCTTTTTGCAAATTGATTTGGTCCTACAACTGAATTTGGGTTATTAGAATGTTTGAAAGTATAATGAGATTTGTTTGTAATCACTTTAATGTGTTGTGGATATGAATTTAAATTAGGGTTTGTTGGTCATTTAAATATTACTAAGGATAAAAGCTAAGAGAGGGTTTCTGTGGGTGTATTTGTGTGCGTGTCAGAGAGAGAAAGTAGGTTAGTATAGGATAAAAGGTCACGCACACATCGATGATCAAAACTGCGAAACAGTAACAGTACCTTCTTACAATAGGTAGTATATCTATATGCCATTATGTGTCTGATAAATGTACGGATAAGTTACCAGTGAACAGATAGTCTGCGGCACGAGTCGAAATATAGATAGAGTCACAGACTTAAATCATTACAAATGAGTTAGGTAGGGGAAGAAAGATTCGAGATGACTTTTGCACAGCAGGCAATATGTTAGGTAGTTTCCTTTACGTACGATAGATAAGTAATTAACCCCTATCTCATTCAATGGAATGATGACGTGGTCTAAGATGTAACATGCCCATCTAGAAAAAGGAAGACGGCAGTGGAACAAAATCCTTTCAAAGATATGATACAACAATAGGTAGGTACCTATTTAATTATATTGTTATTTGTAAAAAATCGTAATACGAAAATGATTATTTTTAAACCCCGACGTGAAAAAATGGGGGTGTTATAAAGTTTGAGGTGTTTGTCTGTGACGACGTAGACCACGAACGGATGAAGCTATTTCGATAAAGTTTTTTTTAGTTGATAGGTGACTTATTGGAGCACGTGGTGTTCAGCAAAAATAAATAGATTTTTACTTTGTAACAGAGTTAATAATTTGTTCCTTACCGAGGTCTCTTTCCAACAACATCAGGTTTCTGAAATGTAGGTAATATAAAAAAAAAAAAAACTCAGCAGTCAAAGTAAATCCCATGAGAGTTATGAATTAGTTTCCAGAGACCGGTCCTATTAAGCCTCATAAGTCATAAATATAAGTAAAATAAGTCTCAAAATTAATTTCAGTCTCAAATTAATATTAATATCTACAACAAAGTATGGCGCCGCTACGTCGGCGGCGACGGAGCGCGGGTGGAGACAACTTTGAATATTTACATAGTAAATAATGTTAATTAATATAATAATATAACTGTTTAATGTTTATTACAAGAGGAAAACGGTATTTTATAATTTTGTATTAGGTACATGCAGTCATTCTCTACTTTGGTCTAAGCCTAATCAACCGAGCGATGTTCCCGGTTGCATCCCTCTCTAGAGCCCGGGGTCCGCTTTCCTACTTTTACGTCTCCACTTCGCACGATCTTCGGCACCTCGTGTAGTGAAGCCATTTGCACGCATATCCGATCTTACGACGTCAAGCCAACGTTTCTTGGGTCTTCCCAATCTGCCGCGGTCAGGGCTCAACTAAGTTACTTTAGCTTAGCTCACCAGTTTATAAACAAGTTAGCATAGTTAGTGAAGCAGTAGTAGTTTAAAACGTTAGTTAGTAAGAACGTAACGGAATCACTGATAAAATAAACAGAGCTCTAGGAGAAACGCATCATAAAATAATCACCCAGTAGGTATAGGATTCGAACCTCGTAAAATATTTCTAGTAAAATTGCCTTGAAAAACGAAAGAAACAGAAAAACTGTGTTTAGCGTCTCCGATCACTGATTCCCATACGATTTTACCTTAGGTTTTACTAACTACGTTTCAAACTAAAATAAATAAATAAATAAAATTCATTCAATAAATGTTGTGTTTCTCCTTGTAAAAGACACCTATTAAACAAAAAAAACTACATTCAAATCGGTTCATCCGTTCGTGAGCTACGATGCCACAGACAGATACACAGACAGACAGACAGACAGACAGACAGACAGACAGACAGACAGACAGACAGACACGTCAAACTTATAACACCCCTCTTTTTCCGTCGGGGGTTAAAAATATTTCTAGTAAAAATGCCTTGAGCAATAAAAACATAAGAAATATTCAATTAAATATTTTAGACAGTAATCTATAAAACTAAACTTAATCAAGAGACAATAAAAATACATATGCCTGAACTAGGTTAATCCTGTATTTCAGGCGAAAACTAACACATTAATGAGTCCGCTCCGCTCCCGTTGGGAACCCGGCTCAAGTCTATACTCAGCTTAACATAAAAGACTCGTAGCGGAAATTAAAAGTTGTACAGAGAACGGAGTTACAAGTTTCAATATCTACTTCAGATTCTTGTTTACTATAAAATTTCAGTCCGCAAATGAAGTTTCCTTATAAAAAGCTCTTAGAGCTTTAAGCTGAACTATTACAAGTAATTTACGAGAGTTCACAGTTTGGGGGTCCGTCGGTCGTAACGCGCACGTGACGGGTTCCGTACTCTTACAACTTTATATTGGATCACCTAAATATTGATTTCTATTTAAAGTTTAACTTTGATGGATTCGAGCGGGGAATATTTCTTTGTTAGGCGAAGTCGTGAGGAACTTAGGGAGAGGACAAATGTAGGGCAAAGTCTAGGTCATTTACCCCCGTATTTATAGATAAGTGGAGTAATTACTTTGGCTAAGTAGGTAATGCATTTATCTCGCACTTGTCAGTGGTTTTCAACGTTTGCAAAAATGTGACAGAGATATTTTATTTTCGTCTATAAATAATAGGGTTATAATTTTAAAATTAAGGCCCGGAGAACGTAACTCAAGCATAGTCGGCGTCATTTGAAAAAGTACAGCTGCCTTCATGTTGCTTATTTAAATTTTAAAAAACGGTCTTAGAATCTTGTCTCAAATCGAGATCTTTGCTTGAGTCACTTTTTGAAATATGTAATGCATGACTGACCACGAACGATTGGCGCAAAGACTTAGGCCAGTGGGTGGTAACAAGCCACGGCCGAAGCCTCTCAAAGATAAGAGCCTCCTTATCGTCTTATTAGTCGTGGTAAGTGTTATTAAGTACCTATTTAATAAAATTTTAAATGCAACAGCTAGATTTCAATGTTATTGGCAAATTATTTGAATGGGTAATTCATAGATTTTTCTTCTGTTTTCGCGATGTATGATAGAAAAGTTAAACTCATTATTTGTTTTTAGTCATTTATTTTAATTATTTAGACTGGAAAACCTTGCGGTCGAACCACTTAACTAGGAGCGGATTTTTTATAAACACAGACAGAAAAACAGGTGTGTTATCTTTTTAGTTTGTTTTTGTATTTAGTTTTCGTTTCTAATTTCGAGAATCTGCCGATATTCTGATTATCTCAAACATTAGTGTATAGTTTGGGCACTACCAACTACAACCCTTGTCACTATTTCCATAAACGGTGGAACTTGTGTCCAGATTGTAAAACTTTCATAACGAGAGCACCAGTTTCCCTCGAATTATACTCGTTTCATTTTAAAATTGTATTAGTTTTGGGATCGTTTTTTAGGCTTGATTTCCTCCCACGCTCACTGCTAGGTTTCTACTGACCGTTCTTAACGAAAACGAATCGTATCTATACTCTATTCTAATATTATAAAGAGGAAAGATTTGTATTTTTGTGTGTATGTGTGTCTGTATGTTTGTAACAAATAAACTCAAAAACTACTGTGCCGATTTCAAATATTCTAAATTTCACCATTGAAAAGCTACATTCACCCTGAGTAACATGGGCTACTTTTGATTCCGATATTCCCACGGGATCGGGACTTACGCGGGTGAAACCGCGGGACGCAGCTATTTTTAATTTAGAGATCAGTATCGGTTGTGTAAGTCTGTGTTCTAATGAGTCTGCTATAGACAGACGCACAGACAGTAAAGTGTCAGTAATAGGGGCCCCGTTTTCACGGAACCCTAAAAACTGGTCAACTATGCAAATCTAAGCTAAACTAACTTTACTTAGTCTATGTTGAACGATCGGCTTAACAGTGCGGCGCAAAATTGAATCTATGTCTAGGATTAGTAATCTATGTCTACATCAAAATTAATACAATGGATGCATTTAATTAAACTGATTATCTAGTTAGTCACAGTTGGGTACAATAGGATCATGTTGACCGAACCTGATTGACTCGACTATCGAGTCAACACAAGACTAATTAAAATTATAATCGATTCAGTTCATTGAATCATTCGATTTTGGTTTGATTTTCGATTACTGCTGAACCAGTGAACTTGAGTTTTGATTTTGAATGCGATTTTAATCGTTTTGTGTGAACTGCACTGGAGGTTAATATTAGGTAAATATTACCTACTTTACTTACGTCGGGCGAATACTCGACTGTGATGCAGAACGGTGCGGTGATTCTCGTGCTGGGGACAAGTTTTTATGCTGACAATAAGCCATAAACATGATATGGTTGTCATTATTATTTTTGTATTACCAAAATAAGAGTAAAGTACATAGTTACATTTTCGTTTATAACCGAGTTAGTGGTCTTAGTCGCGAGGTAACTGGAAGCTAGAACTGGGTCCAGTCTGTCTAGTGTCTATCAACCTTGAAACTTCGTGTCACAGTAAAAGACAAACGATTTTAATCATCGTTTATTAGTAAGGGGGTTAGGCGTTACATATTTTTATTAAATTCTTTACCTTAAAATTACTGATTCCATTGCGATGAAATTTGAAAGATGAAATGGTAAAAAAAAACACAATCTTACGTACCTACCCTATCTAAAAACCTGTATCTTAAACTTCAATAGCTGGCTATCACACCGAAGCGTAACAAAATTACCTCCCTAGAAAATCGTAGTGAAAGTGAAAAACGTAGTGTAGAACGAGGAGGACAAGAATTTCATTAAAGTTGCCTCGTCGGCCGCTCTCCAGAGTTAGTGGCTGGCCGCGGTCACACTGGAGTGTAACAGATTGTAGAATTTAGGGAGTTTTTGTGAAAATAATCAACTACAAACGTGCAACGTTAGAAAAAACAAAAGGACCACGTAATTTTTATACAAAAAGTTCGCCCAATCGACTATGCAAAGATTTTTTTAGTTTTAAGTGCCAAAACGCAAATCGCAACGAACGTCTCCGTCTGCCATTTTTACGTGTTTGTTATACATTGTTACTGTAGCCGCCATAGTCTCATAGTTTCCCCAATCCACAATCATCTCATCACTAATAACCTAAGTAGTTTTCATCCGAAGATTTCTCAATAGTTTTGTTCGATCCGGTGGTTATTCTTGACTGCATTTAATAGTGCAGATGTATAATCTCCGGCTTAGGGTTCACTTCACAAGTTGCGAATAAAATTATTTTTAAATAGGGCCTTGGGCTTCGGCTCCACGCACACCTTCCATAATTTTAACCGTATAACAGATAATAATAAAAAAAACACTCGGGGACTGCCGCGGTAAAGCTATTGCATAGCATTTTTTATCAACTTATGCAATTATTATTTATTTATTAACTTTGGTACCACGGTGCCAAAGTTACCATGCAGCTCGGCCGACTTGACCGACGACGACGGCTTACTTGGTAACCATGGCAACATGGTAAGAGGAGTAGAGGGTGTTAGGTTTTTTTCGTTACGAAATTTCTTCATTCAAAGCTCAAAGCCCGCGATAAAAACTATGCAATAGCTTAATAATAATTTCTTCATACTTAAACCAAGTGTTCGGTGTGAGTGTAACCCCATCGAACTGCAGCCTTTTTGATTTCATAACGGACACTAATTTCACATCTAGCGAACTACCGCCGTAATAACGGTCGTAAGTCGTTCTAACGGAACGTACGTCTGTAACGATAACGGCCGTTATTACACAACCTACTTGTACTTAAAACGGTAAAGTTTCGACGGAGAATAAGTGCACTTGAAGTAACTTTGTTTTTAACTGACATACTCGTACCAGGGATTGTTAAAAACCAACAAATTAGAAACATTAATCAAATATTTCTTATGTTTTCATTGCTCAAGGCATTTTACTAGAACAACAGGGAGAAGCCTAATTGTAAATTCACTGTGTCACGTGAGTTTCCGTGTGGTGCAGTGGTTAGCGCACGCCCGGCAAGCGAGGGGTACAGGTTCGAATCCTACCATGGGAGGTTTTGAATTTTTGATGATGTAAAACTTCCTTGTAAAATCGAACATATTCGACACCTCTGGGCTCAAAGGTCGTAAAGGACATTAGGGCGTAAAGGACTTGGCAACACTGTCTTACTCAGTTTTTGATTCTCTATCGATCTGTATACTCGGCGTAGCGAAATTCGCAAAAAAATGGTCTTTACGACCCACCTATTTTGGCACGCTAAACAAACTTTTCCATAAAAATGGGTATGTAAATAACACTTAGTTACAAAAATGTGCTTACTGTGGTAGTAAAGCATATCAAAGTAAAGCAAAGTCTTATACGACCTAGAGTGTTTAATATAAGTCACCTCAAAAATAGGTTGTAAAGGACATCGTCTTTGCAAAGTGTCCTTTACACCCTTACATTTCGAAATAAAACATACACGTGTGTCCCTTACAGCCTTACATTTCTAAATAAAACATGACACGTGTGTCCTATACTACCTAGTTTTATTTTAATTATGTTCATCAACTAAGGCCAATAAATCAATGTTACTGAGCAATTGTCCCATATTTGTTGGAAGGGGATAGTTTCTAACTGTTCAACAAGCCCTGTTTAAAATATGGCAACCGAGCACCTCTTCTGAAGATGTCGAAACGTACAGGACCACCAAAGTTTCACAAAAAGAGCAGTAGCCAGAGCCAGAAAGAAGTTACAGTCACTGTATGATAAGTTAAATAAATGAATATTGCACGACGTTACACACAGCGCAATCTAGCTCCAAACTAAGCACTAAGCTTGTAATATGGGACTAGACTACGGATATACTACATAATATACTTTTTTTTTGTAAATACATACATATGATACATAGAAAACACCCAGACCAGATACAAATATTTATTTTAAGCATAAATACCCGGCGGGAATCGAACCCCCTGCATCGCAGTCGGGCCTTCCCCCGACGCGCCACTGAGGTCGTCGTGAGTTGGAAAGGCAGAAGCTTATTTATTAGATACCTTGTTTGAGGATCAAAGCGACGCAACTCACGCAACATAGAATCCAAGACGTGCCGATGAGGCTATGCGAGGACCTCGTTATGAAGGAAAAATGGAAATCTTATTCTGCCAAGTTGTTTTATCAGCAGAAAAACAGCTACATCCATCAAAACTTCACAGCATAAAGAATCGGAAAGCTGTTGGCGCCGATAGAGTTCTTATTAACACAAGGACGGCGATGGGTTCTCGTTGTGTGAGCATCTTAACCAACATTTTAACCCCATCCGCGAGACGGACGACATTCATGCGCAACGGAGACTGAGTGTTATTACACCAGTATTTCAGGGCAAAAATTAGGTGCATGAGTATGGAAGTTATCGAGGTATAAAGGTATTACTCCACACCATGAAGCTATAGTGTGTAGATAATTGAGTGGTTAATCGACTCTCGGATCCGACAGAAGTGTACTGTCTCGAAGGGCGAGTATGGTTTCCGCCCAGATCATAGATCTATATCCTGTCTTGTTTTTAATCTTTATGGAGAACGCCTTAGATGCCTTCAATACGAACTGATGTTGGTGACACTAATTATCCCTTCCCTCACAGTCAGAGTTTACCTGAGATTCGTCCTAAGCCCGTTCCTGTTAAGAGCAATACCAGATGAACTGACTTCGGCCCCCGCTGCTCGCTCATGTAGGTATGCTGATAATATTGAGCTGTCATTAGATTAGGAACGGCTACGGAGACGCGTAAATACGTGGAAGGAGTTGGTCGCAAACATCTGTTTGCAACTAAATTTTAGAAGACTGACAGACACTTGGAATACCACGAAATCCACATCTGTCTGCATAGACAGTCATGTTCAGATATGAGCAGATATACCCGTTTAAGTATTTGGTAAGCCAGTTAAAGTGAAAGAACATGTCTATAAAACCATCATTAGATCTGTCCTTTTGTTCGATAGTGAGAAGTGGCCAGTGATTTAGTGACATAAACAGCAGTTGCGTATCACGGAGATGAAGATGGTGCGCTGGATGTGTGGAGTGATGTGAACAGATCGCGTTACGAATTTCTGCAACTGAGGCAGCCCTCATGTTCGAGACATTACCTATTAATTGCTTGATGGCTGGTACGATAAGTCTTGCGTAATGCAACTAGTTACGTGGAAAACAAATATTAGGCTATCCGCCCGGCCGTGGCAGATTGGGAAGTCAAAAGAAATACTAGATTGACGCCGTAAATGGTGAAAGCGTGCAAATGGCTTACCTGCACGCGCTTCCGAGAGGGATGCAACAGGGAAAATCACTCAGTTAATGATGATTAAACTTAAATTAATAATTTATCTATACAACGGGTGATCCTTAAGACCCAAAAAAAATGTTACACTTGTCGATTAATTCCTTATTTTGTTCAGTTTCGTGCAGTAAGGTGGATTTACGCACTTAGGTACTAACATAGGGTACAAATTTGTGGGGTGTAAAGGACACTTATTTTGAAATTTATGGTCGTAAAGGAAATTTATTTCGGTAAATACGGCACTAGGGTAATTGTTCAACACTGTCTTAGAAAATACTATAAATTCTAAGCACTTTCTTCCTAGGTTTCATTTAAATAGCTCAAGGAACGAAGATGCTACAGCAAAATTAATTTAATTTTTTTAGTTTTTTGCTTCTCCTGAAAAGTCGCATTTTGTCCTTTACGACCTTTGAGCCCAGAGGTGTCATTATATCACCTAAATTATATGAATTTTAAATCATGATTATTGTGAAGCTCATTGGCCTTCCCGCACCTGCCGATCTTAAATGGTCGTGCTGGTTAAGTAACGTTTGGCACGGTCATTACTTGGATGGGGCAAAAAACTTTTTCGAGCTTCTCCGTGCTTTTGGTTGTTATCAAGTTTCATCATAATCGGTTCAGTAGTAAAACAACAAACAGACAAAACGTTCACAAAAGTAATATCACTATGATACCCCCTCTAGCGAGAGTCTCAAGGGACATCTACCCATGGCGTCACAGCTCTGCGTTGGTTAACTTTTAATTTATTTTATGGTGTACTCCAGCGTGCTCGGAGGACCCTCTGATTGCTACAATAGTTTATGTTGTTTGTCCTAAGTTTTATAACGTGTTTTTCAAGTGGTTTTGTTGATGGGTTCTATCAAGGCTTGAGCCCTGGAGCACTTTAATTCTACGAACGAACGAACGAAAGAAAGAAAATCTGTCATCCGTCCTACAAAACCGTCAGAAAATTAAATTTTAGCACGGATAGATGACAGATTTTCTACTGGAATTTTTGTTTCGTTTTATCGTTCGTAGATTTAAAGTAGAGTGATTTTTGTTCTTAAATAAACCAAAATTCCATTTTATCAGCATTGCAATTGCAAAAAATACACATGCCCCCTTACTTATAATCGACTAGCTTCGTCCCGCGGTTTCACCCGCGTAAGTCCCGATCCCGTGGGAATATCGGGATCAATATGTAACTCCTCGATAATGTAGCTTTCTTTTGGATTTTTGAAATCGGTTTAGTAGTTTTTAAGTTTATTCATTACAAACATACGACACACACACACAAAAATACAAATGTGTAAATAACTAAGTTTATGTAACGTTTGTCTTTTGGTGTGACATGGAGTTTCAAAGCTAATAAATATAAATAAGCTATAACAGACAGAGACAGACGATACATACAACTTAGTCATAGTTTATTAGAAAGGAATTTAAATGAAATTAATACTTGCAACTGAACTGAAAATTGTAATTTTATTTACTCAAAAATGTATGGAAAACGGTATTTTCCAAAGAAAATTTTACCTACTAAAAAATATCACATAAGCGTCAAATTTGAAATGAAAGTTGGAAGGCAATGATAATTAGAAGTGAATAATTTTAATATGATAAGAGGCCATCTGATCAAACTATTCGTAAAAAAATTGTACGGGTCTGTATAAACGTGCGGGAGAGTCATACATGTTAATTTTTGCGAAGATAATGTCTTTTCGAGCTCCTAAAGTTTTTCAAGTGACAAATTCGAAAATATTTTTTTCTAAATCGTTTTAATACGATTTAGAAAATTCATGAAAAAAAAGTCCGGGTAAAAACATTTGTAACTCGTTACCTCTACCGATCTTCTATTTCACGGGACATAAAAATTTGATTACGCGAAGCAGTGGCGCGTGTGATTCCTTTCATGTGTGCCCGATTCATATTTATTTTATTTATTATGAACAATATTTCTGTACAAAATTTAATAGAATTTGACAAATAAAACGTTGTAAAAACGTTCGTTACAAATGTTGATAGTCAATAAAAATTTAGTTGTAGAGTTTAGTTGAAGATAGAAAAAATATACCGACGAATTGAGAACGTCCTCCTTTTTAAGCATCGGTTAAAATATTGCATCTGTTGGGGTTTTCAAGAGTGATTTTCCTCATATTAGTTTGTATAAACTGTTGGTTAATTTCAGTATTTTATGCTTACGCTGGTACGGTCGGCTACGCCTTACAAAAACCGGCTAGTTACGTGGGAAACAAATGTCTTGCTATGGCGCCTCCGCCCGGCCGCGGCAGATTGGTAAGACCTAAGAAGTGAAGTGAAGTACTTAACGTCTGAGGGCTGGCATGCTTGCAAATGGCCTCACTACACGTATATCATGGGAAGTGGAGGCGTAGATAGCGGTGTTGGTCTAGTTGTAGATACCGCGACTATCATTCCGAAGGTCGTCGTTTCGAGTCCTAGCTGACCGCGCACCAATGTCTTTTTCTTTAAGGAAAATGTAAGTGCGCCATTATCATCGCTCATTATCATCGCTCTTACGGCGAAGAAAAATATCGTGAGGAAACGTACGGCTTAAAATCACGCAAAAAGGCCCAGTTATAGAGCTAGTTGCGGAAACATACAGAAAAAGTAGTGGAGGCGTAAGAGCAGGAAAGCGGCTCCCGACAAAGATGCAATCGGAAACATCGCTCGGATGATGATGATGAATTTTAGTATTTTTAATACATTATATATATTATTATCTATCAAATTAGGATGGGATTATGTAGGCCTAATGTCCAAAGAAGACCGAAAAATACCTATCTGATTTCTGTTTTTATTAAAAGCTTTGGTTTATTTATTTTATGACACGAATACTTGGAGTCTGTTTTTACAAAATTGCTGCTTTTAAAATCACAGTATTTTACAATAAAAAGAAACCTGCAATGTTTTTATCTCAATAACCATCAGAAATGATTACGCTTTTATGCGATCTAAACTTTACTTACGTAAGTAGGTACTAGTAAGTTGATTTTATGAAGGTCGAAATTTAGAATTCTATTTCGGACAATTGTCCAACTTTTCAGTCTAGAAAACTTCGCAATACAAATACATTAACATAAGGAGCTGTGTTTTCGTATCGCTTCTTAGCATATAGTTTACCAAATTATTTAGCAGATCGACAATTTCATATCGACCGATACTTAGGACGCTTTTAAGGCATATCACTTTAACATCCAACGACTGTTTTTATACGGCAAAAGAGCCGTATGACTGTATGTAAAACTGACACATTAATGACCTAGCTCCGCTCGCAGTAGGAACCCAGCTTAAACAGTTTCTTGACTGGCCTTACTATCAATGCACATATCTAACTAATTGCAGATTGGGCTCAATTTAACTTACAAATCGCGATAGATAAGTGTCTCTGTAATATTTAACGCCCGCGAAGATGTCACAAAGTATTATTTAGTCAAGTAGTTACTTAGATAGGACACGAATTTTCTAGACGGCCGAAGCGCATCTCAATCGGTCCACTAAATATCGTCCGATAATAATATCTCACGTCTAGTTTTCAACTCGGACTAGACAAGCCGTCAGCTGTTTTACTAATTCGTCGTCAGTCTGCATTACAAATTGAGCTCGGGTTGTAAAGTTTTAGGGTCCGTTTTGAGCAGCGATGGACATACAGATGCTGCATATCGATTCCTCAGTGGATTTGCGTTGTCTATATTAGCTCCTGTATTAAAATTTACTAAAATTTCATTTCAACATCATTATTGCAAACAATATAATTTATAATTTAAATTGAACTATAAATTAGAACTGGACTGTAATCGAAACTTTGTTGACTCAAACATGTATGGAAAACGATATTCTCTAGAGAAAATTTTATGTAGTGGACAACTGGTCAAGTTTGCAAATTGTGTTGAATTGGTCAAGCTTGTTATTTTATCAAAAATGTCAAATATTATTTGACAAGCGTATATTTTTCAATTGAAGATTGACTGCAATTGGTGTATTAAAATGATGAGACTGCATAGTCAAAACTGCATCATCGGCCTCTAGATTATCATCTATTCGTTTCATTCATACACATTACCATACGCATGAATGCTTTTCAACATTTTATAACCATTAATACCCCTGTATTACTTGAAAGTACCACTTCTACAAATGACCACTTTTATTTACGCCCGGTCAGGCGCAGAAGTGAACGTAAAACCACACTTTACCTGGTAATTGAGTCACGTTAGCCCTAAGCCTAGGCGCTTTTTTAGATCGTTATTTATTCATGTCACAACATACATAACAACAATCACACAGAAGTCAATCAAATAAACCGCCTCTGATCGTACCCGGCGCAAAAGAGCCAAGGACGCTGGCAGCATTGCCTCTTTGTATACCAATCGCTATCTATCCTTTGCACCAAATTCAAAGAGAAAAATTGTTTCAAATTAGGTACCTTTTAACCTATCTACATAATTTATGTCCGAAGAAATGACAGACTGACTAAAATATTTTCAATCAAGTAAATGACTTCAATAATTCAATGAATCCTTTAGATAAAGTCGGTGATTTGTTACAAACTGAACTCAGCATAATTAGAAATATCTTCGAACGTTTTATGCGGCTATGAATATTGAAAAATGTACAGTAAATCAAACTTTGATTTAAATGTAACTATTATTTAACTAGTTGAGTTCGTGGTTTTGTCTGGAGACTAACCCACGTATTTATAAAGACAAGTCGAGTAATTACTTTGGCTACTAATGCAATTGTCTCGCACTTGTCAGTGGTTTTCAACGTCTGCGTAAATGTGACATAGATTTTACTTAGCAAGAGTCATTATTCGATTCGTCTAATACGGGGGTAATTGTACCTAATAATAACAGACGAATTCACAAACGACCTCAAGCGTGGTCTTAGTTTTTGTCACATTTTCACTGACGATGATTATCACTCATAAGAGCAAGACAAAGCATTAAGCCACGCAAAGATTCGACTGTGAACATGGCTAATCTAGTAAGAACATGTAGGTATATTTTAACACATGATGGATGAGCGTTTGACCATTATCTCACCTGCTGGTAAATGACGATATGATCTTAGCTGTAACACGGTAGGTAATTGTTTAAATGGTTGTACACAAACAAGCATTCCATTTCATAAATTACTTAAAATTCCTTCAAAATCGTTCCATGAAACGTTGAAACAAAACACTAAGTTCCACTTCAACGATCTGCAACAATAGTTTATTGAAACAGCTTTCGATAACGAATGCGCGTCGAGTTCTTTGGTTCGGACACCCGTCTAAAGGTCGACCAGCAATGTAAACTTACTGCTGTGCTGAGGACTATGCGATGGGCGACCGTCTTTCGTGAGAGATGTGTAAATTAAGATCTCTTTCTTTTTGTGTGGAGGGTTAAATCTTTACGTGTAAACTAAATCATTTACCTACACGTATTTAGGTTTCACGGAAAATAAAAATCAGCACATCATTTCGTTAAAACTTCTTCGCTAAAGCTAGAGCGCCGCGATGCGCACTAACTATTAGGTAAACTGTACTAAAACTCCCACCAAAACCTTGTATTTGATAACCCTTCATACAGGGCTATTAATAAACATGTACAAAGTTCGTTTTTTGTCTTTTACTGTGACAAAATCTTTCAAAGTTGGCAGACAGTAGCAAAACCTGCAGAATGACCTTAGCACGCGTCTGTCTTTTGCGGTCGGTTCTTTTTAGTTTAGCAAAAGTCCAAGTCTCAAGTTTAATAACTGATTCGTTCTCAAGTCAGGTGTGTTGGAACTTAAGAGCTTTGTTGAATCAAGTGTAAAGTAAGTAATCGCTGGTTATTTCTCAGAGAAAGTTCAATGGATATTTACAATTTAGTCGGAATTGGATGAACGTGAGAACTTCAATAACAACTAGAGTGCATTTTCAGATTTTTACGCACAATATGATAGGTCTTATAACATTATTAAAAAATTAAAGCCCAAAATCTGAAAATAATATTCATATAGGAACAAGCTTTATCCCGCACTTTCACGTGCATAGGTCCCATTCTGTTGGAATATCAAGATATAAACAAATATGGCACGACGTTACACACATGGCAAAAATACTTACACCCGGCGGGAATCGAACCAGCTACCTCCTGGATTGCTGTCGGGCCTTCGCCCGACGCGTTACAGAGTCCGTCAAAAATATAAAGTAGCCTTTGTTAAATCAGCATTTTAGCTATCTTAAGTAAATAAGTTACCAACGTTTAGTTAAGTAGTCTCTACGTGGATGGATTATAAACACAGTCACTTATAAGACATAGGTTTTGGCGATATGATCGCCCTTTGGGACCCAGTAACTAACGTATTTTATATTTCTGTAGGGTTTATAAAAATGATTTCATTCCTTCATTCACGTTTACTTTATTTAATAGTAAGGTGAAAATACTCCAATGTTTATAGCTACGTTTGATTCCTTCAAAGATATTAAAACAGTAACCATTCGCCATCAAAGTCACAGAATTACCGTTCCGAAATACATAAGTAATCATATAACTCGACTCGCTCGCTTTTCTCGATCTCGGTAAATCAATCTAAACGAGTTTAATCGAGAGATATCGAACGGTTATCGGCGATATTATCGGTTTCGATCGGTCTCGATCGGTACCAACTGAAAAGGCTTTGAAATTTTATTGTTACTTACAGAGATAACGATGTACGTAAATATATTTAAAATAGGTAGCTATAGGCGAATCGCTTTTTGTTGATTTTGTTATATTTTCATTGACAATGTGACGTTTTTATGTGTTAGAGCAGCGCCTTGCACGGTTAGTGCTTCATTGGGCCACCGCTTAAGTGTGGAATTTTGCACAGTGAGAGGTAACGTATTGATGATTGTGCGTGGGCGTGGTAGGAAATACACAGGTTAGGTAACCGAGTCCTGTAAGTTGCGATGCGGATCCGCACTTGGTGCAGATAATTTCGATGACTAATGAAGATTAGTACAATTTGCTGGGAGTTGGTGCGGATTGGTGAGGACTGGTGTAAGAGGTGGTGGTAAGCCCTACCTGTAACAAAAAATAACAAAAACCCACAGCTCAATATTAATCAAAGATTTAATTATTATTCCGTTCATCAAACCTGTGATGTCACAACATTGGGCGTTATCTGCCACAACCCGCAACACACGCTGCGAATTGAAAATTCAAAACAATTGATTTATTGACGAGCTGACTTCTCTACACGGGTTTACCCGTATTATAATATAAAATTAAAATTTATAAGCCATAAATGTAGTCTAAACACGAAATTAATAACGAATCTAATGTCCATTTAGGAGATTCGACTTTGATTATTTCTTACAAAATGGCGATAGATTATGCGTAGGTATTAATTTTCAAGTTTATGTAGATAGGTAGGTACTTAGCATAATCAGTTTTTTATTAAAAATGCTTGTACGTAACCGCAGTTTCGTAAAATGAAGAATAAATTCCTACATCGAAACTAGTTACATATAAGGAAGAATAATTCCTTCATTGAAACCAGTTACGAAACTATGGTTTCGTAGACGGCTGAAGAGATGACGTAGTGCGTCGTCGTAGCGTCGTGTATCCCTTTGACCTAGAATAGGTGATAGTCACAAAATAATTTACTTACTTACATAGCCAATCTGACTCAATTTCACTTTGCCTACTGCACATGCTGTAATGATCTTCTCCATCCAAAGGTTGCCTGGAAGAAAATGCTTTTAGCGATAAGGCCACCCATTTGTGCAACGTTTTAGTTTTAAGCTTTCTGTGTCTTCTGTGTTTCTGTCTTACATATATATGTTGTTTTGTATATTGTTTGTTGTGCAAATAAAGCGTAAATCTATCTATCTATAGCCAAATAAGTAACAAAAATACACACTCACACATACAAACATTTGCCGTTTATATTAGTGGGATCTCAGAAAATATCAGAAACACACAAACATGAATTCCAATTACTCGTGAAATTGGGGCCTGAGGGTCTTTCCAGGAATCATTATTTGGAATGGGAAAACAGGGCACTAGATACGCGTTCTCTATCATTTCATCCCCTTATGCCAATTTGTGAGCTATTCGGTGAAAAAAGTAATTCATGTCTCTTTTACCTGTATATAGGTACCTTTTCATCGAGGATGGCTCTTGTATTGGAGGTCAAGATCCACTTTAGAGTAACTAAGTTAACTTTACCAACCTACTTAAATATTTTTTTTATAATCTCAACAAAAATACATTAAGTTTTTCGTTTCAAATCTAATCTAGGAATCGACCCCTGTCGGGTTATAAATTAGTTTATTACTAAGGGTCGTTGTGTGCTGACATGCCCCCTTAATTTACAGGTCTTTGATAACAGATGCATGTTGTCCCACTGCGTCTTTTGGACGCACCTTAACATGGCTAAGGACAAGCTAATTTCAACCCTAATAGCGATTGAAATAAGATTTAAAACGCAGTGTTTAAAATGAGCGATAACTTTGTCACAGAAAAGATATAGGGTAAGCGCCCCGATTATCGTCACTGATCCTAAATAATAAATGCCCAGTTTTGTATCACAGAGGTGTTGTTGGGCTAGAGACGAGGGGAGCATGATGGATTCCAAATTGGATGTTGCGTAAATATAGACCTTTTAGGATGTAATTTATTAGCGTTCTGTGTAGGGGAGTTGTTTAAACATTATTAATGAAGGTAATTCGACGGGATGACATCGGTAACGACGTGGCATGTGTGTTTCCTTTTTTAATAGAGAGCGTCTGATCAATGTGATGTCTTAAATTTTATTTTTTATTTAGCAATTACTCAAAATTAGAGCTTTTATAGTATTCGTATGTTAAGACATTTTAACACGATTGAGAAATAGCGTATCCCAGCCCAGCTTTTTGACTATTACTAGGAGGGCCGTATTGATAGACAGGTCGATAAATTTATGGATTAATATCACCACAAACAAAATCCATAACGCTGTTCTTTTTCTAAATTGTAATGACGTTTTAATACGATGGATGAATCGTGATCGATATTTAGAATGATCCGTATTTGTACTTATATAAGTTTTTACTGAATAAAATAATATAAATTATGAAAGCGTAAAAGCATAAAAACTTAGCAGTAAAACTTTGCACAAATTGTCTTTTGCTAAAAATAGGTTTCGTGTGAGGTACGAGTATTGATCAAAAGTCTTTTAAACTATTCATGTGCGTGCGTGTGTGCTTTCAAATTATTATGAAGTATAAACGTAATTTTCAATTACCTGTAACTAACTATTAAAAGCAAAGTTTAAACAACAAAGCTAAACAAATTATGTATCACACGCATGCAAAATTATGATCGTTATTCAAATAGGCTGACATTAGCCGGCCTAACAATAATAGGGGAAACGTTTCGACATAGGCGAGACCGCAACTTGGTCACAAAATCACGGCACGGCAGGCCACGGGTAAAAACTCGGCCGCTTTGTGCTCTCGTCACGTGTCACTATCAGGTACAGTTACCCTATTTTGTTGAACTACCTTATTTTGTGCTATGACTCGACGAATTCAATTTTTCGTCGAGTATTGGCTTTTAGGGTGATTTTCTGGATACCTACACTATACCGACTATCTTGATATCGTAGGGTTTTGAGTCTTTGTTTAGATTTTCTGTCTTTTTGAGGGATGAACGGATTTATTTCTGTCTGTACGATATTTCGGTTTCAAGTAGGCATTCAATAGGTAGTGGGTAGATTTTGCTTTTATCTTGAGATGTTCAAGTTATTTTTCGGTACATTTCATATCTGCGATACTTATAGTATTATTTAGAGGTCAATTTGATAACATGTTTGTATGTATGTATGTTGGGGATAATATTCGAAACCATTAGACCGATTTTAGTGAAATTTAATAGGAAGATACATTGCACGTTTGGGAGTTTTATGGGCCACGTTTTAGTCCGGTATGTACAATTATTGTGGATCTGCTTGCAGAATCTGCAAACAACTAAGACTGCAGTGCTACTACTATGACCTCGTTGAATAATGAATGTTTTTTTTATGACAGACCTATTAATAAGATCATGTAAAATAGTTAAAAAGCAAAGTATCAGTTACTTCAGTCGGTTGTTCCTGACATAAACATGTTTGTATCTATTACGTACCCGCTACCCTTTGTACCATGTATCCCGGGTAAAAGAATATGGCTACGGTATCCCCATCGTAAAGGCGACCAGAAGGGGTTTCTTGGTTCGTGGCTTGGTGGGAGGCTTCGGCCACGGCGTGTTACCACCCGCCGGCCTAAGTTGTAGCGCCAAGCGGACTCGTCCGTATTCCTAATTCCTATACGTAGACCGGTGCAGCCACTAGGGAAGTCGGGCTTGGTCTTGTTCTACTAACCGTCTCCTTCCATCCTTCCTTGAGCTACATATTAAACCTTATTATATCTATCAGGTTAGATTTATCAACCTCTCATCTATCGTTTATTAAGAAAAAAACAATTCAAAGGATACGAAATAAACCCAAATGAAAACGTCTTCGGAAACCTGCGCGACAACGTCTGTCAACACTTGTTTACGTTCTCAAAACAACTACGGTACCCTAAACTAATAAACATTGGTTCCGCACATTCAAATGAAAAAACATAAACAGTTCCAAGTTATACTTTCTCGTTTTTACTTACCGAAATAAGCGAAATGGGTAATCTGAAACCGCAACTGTGTACGACCACAGTGCACAATCGTTGCGTATATTTCGCAGTAGGACAGCAACCTATCTAGTCGGTTTACTATTTCCTAGGGTACCAGTACATTCCTTCTCATTAACTTTGTATAGAAAGAGACAGTGATACGGGTACCGGTGGGGTGGGAAAGAGGGGGCTGCGATATTTATCGCGGGTCAAATACTAATATTGTCTTATTGGAGGTCTGTTTGTAATGAATCGAACGGTTAGTCGTTGTTGCTGAACTGTATTGACTTCGAAGTAATTTGAATTTATCAGGTGCTACTATTTCCCGTGGTTTTACCTGCATAAATCTAGTTCGCACTCCATTTAAACGGTGGTTTGGTAACGTATTAACACGTTCACAGCCCAGTGTACGCTATCCTGTACACGCGGATACGTTCAGGCAAGTCCTCTATACATGTACTCTACACTCTATACAGAGTTATTGGAGACGAATTATGAAAGCGGATCAGTACCCGTATTATCTATCTAGTTGATAACTGCTTTTGATAGGCACTTTGCAATACATTGTTGTTTTGACGTAACGTGGTAATCACCAGTAAATACCTCAAAGCAGCTTTGTACTGCATAGTGCCTATGAAACTGAGTTATCAACTGGATAGATAATAGGAGTGCAAGCTACCTCCCTCAAATAACAGTGTTGGAAAAATTTCAATTCTCTAATTTTTGAAATGAAAAAAAATTTATTGCCTAATTTCAAAAGTCGTACACTGGTTTACTTATGCCAAGTTAATTTGTAAATTTTAGTTTTACGAACGACAAGTCCCTGTACCGCATTGTGTACACGGACAAAGTCGCGTTATGGATCTTGATATACTATAGATAGATATTTCATATTGTATTTTGCATGTCTAGACAAAATTCTGTGGAAATTCATCGAAAACCTTCTTGAAGGTAACGGTTGATTTAAAAAAATAAATCAATCAATTTTCTGAACAACACACAGCGCCATCTAGCCCCGTGGTAAGCGACTAAGTTTGTGTTACGGTGACTAGACAACGAATATTATACTTATATTTATTTTTCTTTTGTAAATACATACATAGACACAGACCCAGACCAGAAACAAATATTTATTTTTTAAGCATAAATTCCTGCACCCGGAGGGAATCGAACCCGCAACCTTCTGCATTGCAGTTGCACTTTCGCACGACGCGCCACAGAGGTCGTAATTTCAAACCATTATTACATATAGGGGACTGCGAACGTGTTAAACTTACGTGGAAATGCATTAAAATGTCTTACTTTGACGTCAGACACGGGGAAAGCGCGTTTAACGTCTGTTTGTATGTATTCTACTCAAATATTTTTATTAAAATTCTGGCACTTTGCAGTACATTGCTGCTTCAAAGTAATCACTAGTGCTCACTATTTCACTTCGAACCAGTAATGGTGTGCAAATTGCTTTTCATACACAGATTATCAGATTCTTCTTCTTTTCGTAAAGTGGCTTACCTACCTAGTGTTATAGTTTTCAGGCCTCTAACTTGACCTCATAACTCATACTTGACCTTTGTTACGTTATAATGCTATATTTCACTGTTTGCTTTCCGAATAAAATAAAATAAAATAATAATAAATAAAATAATTAAAAAAATGTGGAAATTATTGAAAAATGTTCAAGGATTGTCAATCCTGAAGCAGAGATCTGTCAGTAAAGGTCTCGAAACGTTGAGCGTTGAAGTAATAAAACACCACGCGATTAGGTAAAACCAAAAAATGAGTTTTTTTTCCAAAAGGGTCTTTGTCGCGTTTTATTATTTGTTTAAATGTAATTATGTTAACAAATCGTGTGAATTTGCCTTGAACGTGCCTTCCAAAGCGCGGAGGAGCTCGAGACTCATTTTTTGTCACACAAATTATCGGTCACCCATCCAAATAATTCGCGTCAAACTTTGCTTTACTATTTAAAATCGGTAGGTGCAGCTAGGCCAGTAAGCTATAACATTTTTATATTATACTAATAAAGCTGAAAATTTGTGAGTATGTATGTATGTATGTGTATATGTGTGTGTGTTTGTTACTCAATCAGTTACAACCGCTGAACCGATTACCATAAAACTATGTAGATAGCTGGAAACCTGGAATAACACAGGCTACTTTTTATCCCGAAATTCCCGCGGGATCGGGACTTACACAGGTGAAACTGCAGGGCGCAGCCAGTAGATACTTCCGTCATAACATTGCTAATTTCCCTGTATATTTGCATATGACACATCAATTTGAATTTCAACAAGATATTGTTCGGTATTCCGCCTAATTTCACCTTTTATGTCTTGAAACAGTAATTATTATGTAAACGTATACATTATGCAATGTGTTTCGAGGGTGCTCATTTAAGCAGAAAGGGGGTTGTTCTAGAGGTCTAGGTGAACAACTGTTGCAGTCAGTCAGTCAGGACTGAGAATTATATGTATAGACTGGTTGTGTCCCGCGGTGACCCATGTAAGTCCAGATCCTGTAGAAATTTCAAAAACCTCTTTCTTATCGGATGCTTCCTTAACAAAAAACACACTCTCCTTTCAGCTCTCTACTAACTACTATCAGCAGTTTAGGCTGTGCGTTGATCAGTCAGTCAGTTTTGAGGAGCTCATTGGCCTAGCTGTACCTGCCGATCTTAAAACGGTCGTGCGCGTTAAGCAACGCTTGGCGCGGTCATTACTTGGATGGGTGACCGTTAATTTGTGTGGCAAAAAAATATTGTCTCGAGCTCCTCCGTGCTTCGGAAGGCACGTTAAGCAGGTGGTCCCTGTTGTTACCTCTGATAGCAGTCGTTAGGTCAATTTAGAGGCCTTAGGGCGACCTGAAAACTCTAACACTAGGGTGAGCCACACCACTGCACGAAAAGAAGATGAAGAAGTCAGTCAGTCAGGACAAAGCTTTTTATATCAATAGATTAACTTCGAGTTGTAAAATTGGGATTAAATTAGAGGTTATTATCAAAGAAGTTATCACTAATTATGTACCTACTATAAGTGGAAAGAAAGTTATTTCGGTTGACATTGTCTGCAATGTCTGCAACCTTGGGACTTTAAGACTTCAAGTTAATTCTAGTTTTACAACGGTACCTATTTTGCAACTGGCAACAGACTGGTAGGATTTTATAGATATCTTATCCCCCTTTTAAGCTATTGCATAGTTTTTATCGCAGGCTTTGAGCTTTGAATGAAGAAATTTCGTAACGAAACAAACCTAACTCCCCCCAATCCCCCTACCATGGCAACGTGGCACAAAATAAAAAAATAATTATAATTGCATAAGTTGATAAAAAATGCTATGCAATAGCTTTACCGCGGCAGTTCCTCGGGGACATTCTGTCTTAAGTTATTATTACGTAATTAGCTAATCTAACAACATCTTATAACAATATTTAACATAACATAAAAAGTTATGTTTTAAATAAATTGATTAACTTGCCAATCGCATGAAGACCTACACAATTTGTCTCACAAGTAATACATATTATATTAAATTAGACTGTTTAGTGCGATTGCGTATAGCTAATTGAGTTATAATAAGTTAAGACAGAATGTCCCCGACTTGGAATAACATACATGGATCTCACAACTTTTTACGGTTAGGACTGAGTTGCGAGACTTGCTTTTTTTACAAGCATGTTTTTGATGGGATAACACATTAAGGGAAGCGACGATGAGATCGACGAAGTAACATGCTTGCCTAGAAGAAACCTATTCACTATAGACTTGAAGACTCCAAAATTGATAATAAATAAATGGACATTTTATTAAAGGGAAATCAATAAAATCTTTAAAACCAAATTTTCCAAAAACTCCTTAAAATGCACAAGTTAACTTTCTCTCCCTAAAAACCCATTCAAATTCACACGATTTGTTAACATAGTTACCTTACATTTTACCGGGTCTTAATCGCGTATTACTATTACTTTCTTACCTCGACGTTTCAACTATGTTTCAATAGTCTTGATCGCCAAGAGACACAACACAAGTCAACTCACCCTCCAAAAAATACGATAGATACATCCCAAATATGTACCACATATGTATCAATACAGTATATTCAATCCATTTACTTCAATTCCCAGAGACAGTCCAATAAATATTGAACAATTCTACCATATTTCATAAATTTCCATCTGAAAGCCGGTATGGGCGGCGCGGCCGGCGCGATCGGCGCGGCGAAACTGGCGTGATCGGCGCGGCGTGAGTGGCACGACCGGCGGGATCGGAGCGGCGTGGATGGCACACGTTCTTTATACGTAACTCGGTTATTATATTGTTATTCATAACATCCAGAATCCAGATATTGATGGTCTCTCGGATTTGTTACGGGAACTCACTCGAAGATGTATGTATCTATACGTCTAGTATGTTTCCGGAACAGTAATATAACGCCGAGAAGAGGTTGTTCTAGACGTCTAGGCGAACAACTTTTGTTCTACGTCTTTTGGAAATTTATGTGATTTTGAGGTTATACTTATTTTACTGAAATAAGAGTTGTTTTTGGAAGTACTCATTAATTAGTGTAGGTAATTAATGGATAATTAATTCAAACGTTTAATTAAATTATGTTTAATTAATTAATATTGTAGGTGTAGAGATAAATATCTGTACCTACATTAATTATTCAGGTTAAGATAGTAGGAGTCCTAAAAGGTGAACTAAGTGACCTCTAAATATAAGAAACCGGTGATTTCCAAGTAAACTTTAAACTTAAAATTGTCGGAAAATACCTATTTGGAATTTTCAAAAGTTTTTTGCATAGACGTCTGGAACCCAACAACCTACGTACGAAGTACCATTCTCGGAACACGCGGTATTTATAAATATTGATTTGTTATAGGTAAGTACACCACTTTTGTGTTTCAGGTGTGTTGTGTTCATTTATGCATTATGTAAAAGGATAGTCATTTAAGAATAAGGAAAGTCGTATGTAATAAAAACGAATTTTAATGTATACCGAAAATATAATTACCTATAGGTAATATTATATCATGTTTTTTTCGCAGGATGAATGCAGATTAGAGACTCCACTGTCTGTCTGTCTCTAGGCTGTATCTCATGCATGGTCCGTTATAGATTTTTTCGCAGAAGACGTATTTCTGTTGATGCTATAACAATAAATACTAAAACTCTAACTTGACCTAACGACTGCTGTCAAAGATAACAACCGGGCCCAACTGGCTTCCGAAGCACGGAGGTGATGATTGATGATGTATGAAGAGTCTGAAGAAGCCAACTATCGACCCTCTAACTTGACCTAATGACTGCTATCAGAGATAACAACCGGGACCAACGGCTAAACGCACCTTCCGAACCACGGAGGTGATGAGGCACAAAGAGTCTGAAGAACCCAACTATCGGGTGACAATAACGTCTGTACTCTGTATCACCCGGAGAGCTAGCACTAGGTAGTTACAATGAAATAGTACCTAATCTAGCCAGACCCGCTCGGGAACTGTTTAAAGTTGTTTTTCAATTTCCGTGCGAGACTGCTATCGGTGACGACGTTCCCGCCCGATACGTGTCGGAGTCCGCTCTATACGTGACAACTACATCTGTGGTGGAAAGATACTCGTTTATATTTTAGTTAACTTAATATAATATTATTTGTTTTAAGTTTTTCCAAAATTATGGGATTCATGACTTAAGCACTTTTCTACAGTAAAATGTCACAACCCTGTTGATTTTCAACCCAAATTTTAAGTGGCATTTCTGTGTTCGACTGTTAAGCAATTTGTTGGTAATTTTGCAAGAAATCACTAACTGTCTATTAATACTAGCAGCTACATCCCGCGAGAATATCGGGACAAAAAGTTATGCGCTTTGAGATTAGTATACAGGGTGGTCCAACTAGTGACGTCAATAAACATTTTTTAGATTCCTCACACCTGGGGGTATTCGAAAATACCCCATGTATGTTCAGCGATTTTTTGTAGTTTAGGAGTTATGGCCTTTTTTCTCATTTTCTACTAAAATGCGACCACTGACACCTATTTGCTCATACTGACTGCAATAATTGAGATAATTGGCTGATTTCTTTTCAAATGTGGAGCTGAATAATTGGGTCATGTTTCCTGTTACAAAAAAACGCGTAACACCAAGAGAGAATTTTCGACCAAAGAATTTTTAAATAAAATTTTTGCTATGATCCTCTAATGATAGACCAATCAAAATGATAGGGTAGATAGCTAATGAAGTAAGGAAGTTTTTGAAGTTGGTTTGGAAAAAAAATAATAGGCGAGTTTTCTTTTAATTGCTCTTTAAAGTGTTTATAGCGTTTTGTCTACGCTCACTTTATGAAATACTTTTTTTATTTGTAACAGTTTGGTTGGTGTTACGCGTTTTTTTTTGTAACAGGAAACATGACCCAATTATCCAGCTCCACATTTGAAAAAAAATCAGCCAATTATCTCAATTATTGCAGTCAGTATGAGCAAATAGGTGTCAGTAGTCGCATTTTAGTAGAAAATGAGAAAAAAGGCCATAACTCTTAAACTACAAAAAATCGCTGAACATACATGGGGTATTTTCGGATACCCCCAGGTGTGAGGAATCTAAAAAAAGTTTATTGACGTCACTAGTTGGACCACCCTGTATAATGTACTTGTAGGTAGGTACTAATAATGTCTTAAATACAAATAACAAAAAACCAATATTAAAAGCCGCGACAATTTTGTTATGTCTATTGTAAAAATGAAATGAGTATCCCTTCGAACACAAAGATTTAGTCAATGAATTACTATTAAGAAGTCAAAAGCATCATTGAGTTTGCGGTAGCGTCACCGCAATGGCTGTTTACAACTGCCTTCTGATGTCATATCTACTATTAATGTTGAGGTCAATGACTAAGTGCTATTTCAGTTCTCCAGCTATCTAAATAACGAGTTTCATCGCAATCTCTCTATCGGTTTTTGCTTGAAGAAGCGACAAACACACTTACACAAGTTTCCCCTTCTGATATTAGTAGGGCTGCCTTTTAATATGAAAGTATGGAAAAATTCTATCGGTAAAAGCTTTTAATATCAAATTACTTGAACCAGCAGAATTTTTACGAGTCGCAGTATAAAGTTATCTGTTACAACAGACTGTAAACCAAGTATTTATGCAGCACTTCACTGCAATTAACTTGATATACTGTTATGCAGCTAAGTGCTGTAAATGGAGGGTTTGTTTGGCAAAAATATTAGGGACAAAAGTTTAAAATTTCTTCTTAAACGTGCTACGTTTATGACCGCATTGTCCTTTCAATCTGGTGGGGTCATGGTTATGTAATTTTTATACTAATAGAATAAGGAGATAACGTTGGTAGCACGTTTGTATGTTGGGGTAATTTCAAAAACCACCGGACCGGTTCAGATGAAATTTAATATTATGATAGATTGTATGTTTGGGAGTAAAACGCTTGATACCGATATTTCCACGAGATCGGGACTTAAATTGAGCGGGCGAAACCGCGGGATGCTAGTCTATCTATACTAACATTAACGATGCTATGATTAAATGATTTTTAAGTGCCAGACCTGGTTTAATCTGGTTTGAACTGCCTAAATCATGGTTTAAACCAGGTCTAGGTAAAACTTATTTTAAAATAGCAAGGTAACAGAACATATTTATTTATTTTGTTAGTAATGAATAGGCTCCGAAACTACTGAACCAATTTAAAAAAATCTTTCACTAATTGAAGGCTACATTATCAAAGAGTGACATGGGCTACTTTTTATCCAAATATTTTTGTGAGATCGGGACTTGCACGAGAGAAATCACGGTATGCTAGTAGGTACTGTACAAAACTCTTCGTAAGAAAAAAATATATTCGACTTATACTTCGTATTTCAAACTACATTGTCGTACAGCTTACTTTATTACAGCCATTTTTCATTTTTCTTTTATAAAAAAAACTCATAAAAGAAAATAAACAAATACTTGTACAATCAGGATGATTTACAGCTAACAAAAAACTTAAGCGTTACTTTCGTATTGTTTCTCAGGAAATAGGAAACACAGGAGCTTACACTGACGGCCAAGATTACTTTAGGACTCATTTATATTCCTAAAGTGATCTTGTTATCTATATTATCTAAATATGTTATCTAATATTAACACGCAAAAAAAAATGAAAATGGTATGAAACTTTAGCTACTCGTCGCTACGTGCCTCAGTCGAAAGCATGACAGAATGCAGTCCTTAATTTTAGTTTATAACGGACACCTGACACCGACACCTGTGGCGCAATCGGAAGATGCATAACATAGGAATTGTAGGGGTCCAGCATTTTTCCAAAAACAGACATTTTAGCCAAATGCTGCTATCGTGGCCAATGGATAGACTTCGAAATCAAAAGAGACAGAGCACCCATTGAGTTAATAGAGATCAATGAGAGCACCCAACAATTTTTAAGTGCCTGATGTTTATTTCTTTTTGCAGGAGAATGAATTGGTAAAAATCGCGGCGTGAAATTTTGAAATAGTTGATTTTAAACTTCCATGACATAGTTCTTTCACTACTGTAATATTTCATTTAAAAGCGTATAATGTTATGTTTCATTATATTTAACACCGATCAAAATTGATATTAAAATTATGTATACCTATTCTGTTATTAAATAATTTGAGTTGCTTATTTATTAGTGAGTTCAAAGATTTATAAAAACCTCTTTGAAAATAGAATGGATAAATTATTAGTACCTATATCCAGTAAACTCTAGCGATAATCCGGTGCACTGCAGTGTAACTAACGATGTGATAACTCGACAGAAATAGACAATGTGAGAGATGATTATTATCGTTGTTTCTTTTATTATTTCACCTGCGAGGAAAATATAAGGTATTATGTACTCAGATATTATTTAGCTAAGTGTTTGTCGTGTTGTGGACTTGTGTCTTCTTACGTTATTATGTAGGTGTCATATTCATTATCTAGGTTATATATATTATTTTATTTAATAACCATTATAGTTTAATAACATCGGAATATCTGGTGCCACAGTTAGTGCCCCCGCCACGAGTCAGCAAAGCTACCTACCTATTCTCGATACTATTTGGAACTTATATTCCAAAGCAATCTTCAGTTTAGGGTTGGCTCAGCATGACACCTGACCTATAGCACATCTGCTCATAGTCTGGAAGACTGATTGCAAGATTCATGTAGGAAAAATAAAAGAAACTACCAATGTTGATGGAGATGAGGAGTTGATGCTATCAACGCATCAACTCTTATCATCCGACGACGATGTCATGATGATGCAACGGTCTATAATCTGCAATCACCCCAATTTACTTAATGTTTTTAAACGATTGTAAACAAAAAAAACAATTAAAAACCACAAACATTCAGTTAAATATAAAAATAATATATTACTGTAATCTTTATTCTAAACACGAATACAATTCTAAAAACAACGAAAAAATAAACAGATTCATTTTGATTTCAACTTTTATCAACAGTTTTACGCTTGGGCTATTGTCTACCGATAAATTTAGGTTAACAAGAAGGTAACTAGGCAAGTAATCATCTTCTGAAGATTGCGCGATGTTGGTTAATAATCGCTTGTAATTTTGCCATTTTATTTTATCTGATTACGGGTACCCGTGAGCAACTTGTACTGGAAAAATCTCGAAGTGTCAAGTATTTAAAATGCCGAAATTTGACGCGGTTTTAAAACCAACATATTTTCTAATTAAAATAATAATAAAAAATGAAAAAAATAAAAAGTTAGATGCATTGTCATGACAGATATAGGTTTTATGGCATAAACATATTTGCTCTAATGTCTTTATCCGCAGGGAGGACAATTTAAACTACGTTTGTATGGAGAAAGAGAATGGAGACTATCCTCTTAAGAAAACAGTGACGGAGTTCAAACCCTGTGTTCTTAGCCACTAAGCCATATGGAAAATGGGGGTCGAACCGTGTCACGTAAGGATCTTTTAAAAATGCATTTTTCTTGATAATATTTTTTATTAATAATATTAGTTAGGATACATTTTGATAAACTTTCTAAAATCCCAATATTGTCTATACAAGAACCCTTTTCCATTAAAGTTTGAAGAGTTTAGAAAAACACTTTTTTTTAGAAATAAAGTAATAAAAACTGTTGAACAATAAAGAGTTTCAGCGTTTTATGGCGAAATAAACTAGGTAATTAAATCCTTCGGGAGTTCTCACGTATGTACGTACGTTCACATGCCTAGAATAGGTAAAATAGCATAGGACTATATTGTATATTGACATCTGTAATTACTCTATTTTCTGTGAATAAATGAATTATTATTATTATGTTGTTACTGATTTAGGTACAAACCACTTTCAAATCAATGGATGTAGTTCAAGATAGATGCGTTTTAATAAAATCTGATACCTAAAGAAAAAGTTACGAACCACTTACAGACTTTTTTTTCTTAGCCCGATAGAGGTATGCATTGGTCAAAAATATAAAACTTAGCTAGAATTTAAAAAGTTTTTTTTTTTCCACACATTGATTATTAATATATTACACTATATCTCCACACCAGGCAAAATCTGTCTGGTGGAGATAATATTTCAGTTAGGTACATAGGTTGGACTTATAAAATAATGTTAAAAATACAAAGATAAGAAAAATATAATGACTGAGACACTGACTTATAAATAAGTATAAATTTAAAATAGAGATAACAGTACAGTATCAAATACCTAGGTACTGCGGAAGTTTCTTGATCGGGAATATGGAATAGGATGAGTTTAGGGTTTAGATGATATGTTTTTAAGAAATCGTCATTAGTCCTTCAGGCTACGGAATAAAATTTATCCAACGCAAACAAAACCTTATCAAAATCGGTTCAGAACCTATGCTACCATTTCAGAATTACAAACACAAGCTGTTAACAGGCAGTTGGTTAACAAAATATTGGTCTTTTAACCATTCTAAACTTTCAAATATTCCACGGTAGAGACGTTTTTGATAAAAAGGTCACGATCAGGCAAAACCCTTTGAAGCGAGCTCACTGCGTACATCGCGTTATTGTAAGACTGTTCTCTCGTCGCAGTGTTGTAAACACGACTTTAAACCCAGGTGAAAGCCATGTGGGAGGTAAATAAAGAACCTAAAGCAAGTGACGACTTTAATGAGGCCAATGATGGTGCTGGATTTTGAGTCGCCAGTTTGATCGATTGAAGTCTGATAACTGATAACTTAACAGACTTTGACGCAAACTGCCTACTTATCTCGTCTTAATATTCCCAAAATAAACTTTTATTCTTTCATTTAAAGTTTTTACAGTCATCAGGTAACTTAGATTCCTATTGCCCCTAGGTATAAGGTATGAAATTAAGATCTACTCTGACGTTATGCTGTTTTTAGGGTTCCGTACCAAAGGGCAAAAACGGGACCGTATTACTGAGACTTCGCTTCCGTTTGTCCGTGTGTCACCAGGCTTTATCTCATGAACCGTAATAGCTAACCCCACAAGAACATTTTCATGTAAAATGTAGCCTAGACGAGAGCGAGACCATAATGATGTGCACACTATCAAAAAGTTATCAGATGTCATATAGAGCCAACCTTATAACTCCACACGCCCCGAGTCCAAGCACCTTACTTCACTATCACAAACTCAACACCTTAGCCAAAATATGTGGCTTGGCCGTTTCGCAACCTTGCATAGGTTTTCTATTACACAATTACCTAGTTCTTGCATTATGGTCTCGCTCTCGTCTTGGTAACATTTTACATGAAAATGTTTTTGTGGGGGATTTCATCTCTTTTTGTAGGTAGCTTAAATAAATTAAATTATTATTAGTATATTTCTTTTTAATTCATTTCTAATAGTATGTGAAATAACGACTTACGCGCCGCGCTGTTCGTTTAGGCCAAATATTTCCAATGTCCACCACTCGTTTAGCCACCACTGGTGGATAACGAAATATCTTTTAAAAAGCATCCATCCATCTAATTATTAATCAAGTTTTTAGACCTCTGATACCTCTAATACATATTAGGTAAGTATTTTGCGCGCGCTTAATTCCATCCCCTAATTTAAAGGGTAAGGGGTAAATTATGAAAAATCCTGAAATTATGGATTTTATTATTTATAACAAGGCAATATACAAAGCATTCCTATACTTAGCATCAAAATTTGAGGAAGTTTCATACAAATTGTCATCCCTTAATTTTAGGGGTTGGGGCTGAAAATTTTCAGCTTTTAGGGTTTTTTTGTTGTTTGTGTACTAATACCAGCTTACGTACCAAATTTCAGCTTTCTAGGACTTCGGGAAGTACCTTATGAATTTTGATTACTATCAGTGAGTGAGTGAGTGAGTGAGTGAATCAGTGACGAAATTGGGGATTTTTAGATATCAATAAAATCTAAACTATAGGAGCTATGTAATTGAAACTGTAGATTTTTATTAAGTACCCTATAGACATTATACCCCGTGAATTACCTTTATCTGGTATATTCCAAACCAAAGTTATGAGGGTTCAAAAATCCGACGAAACGTTTCGAGAAAAGGTGAGTAGTGCCCGTATGCTTCGCTGGCTCGTCTTGGCGGGGGCACTGACGTGTCCCCAGATTTAAAAAAACCCGGCCAAGTGCGAAACTCGCGCACAAAGGGTTCCGTACCACTATCACAATTGGGTACCGAACCCTAAAATCGTTTACCACTTTTAAAAATTGATAAGAAAATGTGACATATTTAGCTTCGATTCTTACTTCCATCATACGACCACACCACTAAAAAAAATGAAAAAAAAAAACTTTTGCACAAAGACAATCTGAAACTCTTTGGTAAGTGAAGGCAGACTGGTAATTGACAGATAGGGCAGCCATTTTGAATTTCATGACCTACTCGATTCGATGTTTTTGAAACACGTTTGTTGTATGGGAGCCCCTCTTAAATATTTGTATTAATTTGTTTTTAGTATTTGTTGTTGTAGCGGCAACCGAAATACATCTTCTGTGAAAATTTCAACCGTCTAGCTATTACGGTTCATGAGATACAGCCTGGTGACGGACGGACGGACGGACGGACGGACGGACGGACAGACGGACGGACAGACGGACAGACGGACAGACGGACAGACGGACAGACGGACGGACAGACGGACAGACAGATAGACAGCGAAGTCTCAGTAATAGGGTCCCGTTTTTACGTTTAGGTACGGAACCCTAAAAACAACAAGGGAATTTGAGGGAATATGAGGTCGCTTCTGATTTGTCAATGTCAAATCGAGTAGGTCGTGGAATTCAAAATGGATGCCCTGTCTGTCAAATATACCAGTCTGCCTTCACTAATCAAAGAGTTTCTTATAAGTTTCAGATTTTCTTTGTGCCAAAGTTTTTTTTTTGTTGAGAGATGCGGTCGTATGATGGGAGTAAGAATCGAAGTTAAATATTGCCTATCAAATTTTTGGTTGTTGTAAACCATTTTAGGGTTCCGTACCCAATTGTGATAGCAGTACGGAACCCTTCGTGCGCGAGTTTCGTACTTGGCCGGGTTTTTAATATTAGTAGGTATAGATTAACTGCTGATAAAACGAAAACTGTATGAAAATGGTTCATTTATATCAGTTGGTTCTCCGATTTTTATTTACCGTCTAATCGACGCTCCCGCGCCATCATTATGTCAATACAACTTTTTACTGGAAATTTAGATTAAGAGGTGTTTTTATTTTCAATTCCAACTAAAATATCTCTATAATCCGCCTTTACATCAATCCATATCGACGTTTTAGCATTAATATTTCATGCACTCAAAATAAAAAGCTTCCAAACAAATTCTGAAATTCTTTTAAAACCTAACACCGAAATATGGCGAACAAAATCCCACCCACACGTTTGATTGACTTTACTATGTAACAATCCAACCTCTTAGTCGTGCCTAAATCTAATCTCTTTTGGGACGCAACGCCTTGCTAAAATAGAATAGCAACATAGAAATACCTCAAGTAAGAAATCAATCGGTATAATTAACCTAACTAAAATTCTTTAGGTGATTAAATACATTAACCAAGATTAAGATTAGGTGATTAATTACCTCTCTGATAAGCGGTAAAAATAGGTTAACCCTAGGTTGTGCTACGAAAGATATTTAATATAACGACATCTCTGAGAGAGTAGGAGTCGCGTTGAAAGAACCAGGTAAAGTGGGGTCTATTGTCCCACTGCTTGATAATAGATGGCGCTGTAATAGATAAGGGAGGTAAAGAAAACAAGGTTATCTTCAAAATCTATTAAATCTTCGATCTTTTTGTGGTTTGTACATGGAAATATAGTTGTAAATAATTATAGCGTAGGGATAAACATGTAACCGAACCCGGGAGGAGGACAAGGAACGGCTGATTAAGGAATTCTTCTTTCTAAGCCACAACAAAGGCTGTTGACATTGGCCACCTCAAAGTGCAGACAGCGCCGCGTTTCCGCCGGAAGTTCATGGGAACTCTCTCTATGCATTTATGAATAGTCCGTTTTCAGGGGAACGTTTTCAAGCTTCCCCATTGGCTACTGAGGAAATGAAGGTATAAAGCATGGTTTATGAATAAACCCCTTTCACGCCCATTTTAGAAGGTTTTTCAGGAAGAACTTTTTCAAGGTGCCCCATTGGTTGTTGGATAAATGGAGGTCAAAGCATGCGTTGTGAATAACCTAAATTTCAGGAGAAACATTTTCAAGGTTCCTAATTGGTTAATAAGCCGATGGGAAGGGAGTCCAATCAACAACCGTAACATCTTTAAGGAAATGTGGCCATAGTCAGGAGATTAGGGGAGTTTTGGAGAAAATATGGCCGATTAAAAAGAAACTAAAATTGGGAAAATAGGTCGATTGAGGTTTATACTGTAGGTCACGTCTTAAACCTAAGCAATAATCAAGCAATGGTAGGTCAAATAGAAAAAAATATACTTTAGACCAAAGAAAAAGGCAGATTAGTTTTGGGAAAATTGGCTAATTGAGAAATGCGATTTTGAAAAGAAAAACTGGTATCCCGAAACTCAAAAAGCGAATTTTGGGAGAAGGGGAAGATTTTGAGGCTTTATAAGGCCCTGCCGCGTTCATTTAAAGGGAGTTTTGCGATAACGAACAGCTCCTGAAAAGAATCCCTGCCGAGTCGCGAACTAAAAAAAGTTTTGTTATAACGAACAGCTCCTGAAAAAGGAATCCCTGCCGAGTCGCGAACTAAAAAAAGTTTTGTTATAACGAACAGCTCCTGAAAAAGGAATCCCTGCCGAGTCGCGAACTAAAAAAAGTTTTGTTATAACGAACAGCTCCTGAAAAAGGAATCCCTGCCGAGTCGCGAACTAAAGGAAGTTTTGCTATAACAAACAGCTCCTGAAAAGGAAATTCCCTGCCGGGTCGCGAACTAAAAGAATTCAAACTAACAATCTCCAAGTGATGGGAACCGCTACCCAAACGCGAAACCGTTTAATTTTAACAGTATAGCCCAGTTTAGTTAGTTTCAGTATAGCTAGGAAGTTTTTTCCGAGAAACAGGAACTCCTAAAAAGGAAAATCCCTGGCCGTTCGCGAACCAACAGTGCTCCAATAAAATAAATCACAAGTAAAGTGAGACCTCTGCCCAAATACGAACAGTTTTATTTTAACAGCTTAGCCCAGTTTAGTTAGGTTCAGCATAGCCAGAAAGTGAGAGGTCTACTGGTAGAGAAGTGAATAAAAGGTGATACCTATTTATTATTATTGATCATGGCCTGTCTTGTGAGTGAAGTGATTTATTTTAGGTGATAGGGTCCTCATTGGAAATCTGATCGTCCTTCTACCTAGAAAGACAACGAGGTAAGCAAGCATGTTTTCTTTGATAGGAATTGCTGCCAGGTTCTGGGGAATTCTGTCTCCTCGTCGGGCCATTTTCTTCCAATTTAAATGGTGCCAACTTTTCTAACTAGAGCCCGGGGACGGGATTACTAGAAACTGGCAGTAATTGATAGGAAAATGTTAAGGTGTCTCTAGTACGATGTTCCTTACTTTCTTTTGTGTGCTCGTAGCTTGGGGAAAGCTCTGGGCTACTTCTTATAACCTAGTGTTTGGCTGAAGAGAAACTATTTATCTCAGCCCAGGGAAATCCCCTGGCAGAGACTACTCTCTGAGGTTGTTCTTATTTTCATAACAAATAGCTGCTAATTTCGCAGTCTCTCAGTCAAACAGTGGGTATTATCGTGCGAATTAAATTATACTCTCGTAGGGACCCTCGAGGTCAGCTGTGCGAATTAGTTTGATCAAAGAAAAGTCACGTATCTATCTTGAAAATCCAGGAGCCATGCCTGGCATAAACTAAACTACCTAGTTAATTCTTTTCTATTAAAAGTTAAAGTCGTAAATGTTATGTGACGATCAAATCCAGGCATTAAATATCATATAAGCTCATATTGTAAATATCTACGTATCTACAAAAGATATATTATGTGTCCCACCTAACATTCAACTTATCTCATCATCTTTGTTTACTATATTATTAGAGTATTATGTACAAACATAGATTATTTATTATATTACACAAGACATAACATCTACTGTAGTTCGGGATGGATATAGCAGCTAACTTGTTAACTATAAAAGTCCAGAACGAGGTAACTTGGGAGAGAGGATGCAGAGCTCATTGGCTTTTAGGACATTTCAATCGATGGAGATTTGGTTTATTGTCCAATTTGCGATTATAACCACCGAGTTTCATTTTAGGCACCTGCCCCCCCCTGGACTAGAGTACTTGCAACTTGTATCGTCTCACCTTGTTGTCACATCATCCTTATGATGGTTGGTGTGAGGATAATCGTGCAGAAGATATTATACTGTCTAAGCCTGTTAAACAATAATCGAAGGAGATTGTTTGTTAAGAGTCTTGACGGTCGTAACTTGATCAAGGAAAGGCCAAATCGGTATTGAACCTGTGTCTTTTCCTTTAGTTGGGTTAGGGGGTATACTCCACCAACACACACTGAGAAAAGTTTCACAGCTCATGATTCCGGTAAGCTAGCTTTTGATTGAGGCCAAGTCTGGCTGGCCAAGGCTACACCAGTTAACTCTAACCGAATTAGAGCCTCATTTTGCGGTACCTTTTGATTCCTAAATCACTTGGTAAACCAAGGCGAAGCCAAACCCCCTTGTGTCCTATAATCCTATAACCGCATGTTGGATACATACCCAAATACCTGAAAGTACCTTGTAGCTCATGCTTTGGTACAGGACTACACAAATGAGTCATGAAGTGGCAATTGTATGTTTCTCATTTCATGATAAACTAGTTGCCAATCCATGGTTCTTGCCTTCGGAAGCACCTAATTGTATTGATTTTATCAATTTTATACAAATAACATAATCTAGTATCCAGTTTTACTACTAATGAACTCTCATGTTTGCTGTTGTCGCTGGTCGGGACATTTGTGGATATTACACATACATTATACTCTGTACAAAATTGTGGGAATGCCCCACCCATCTTAGAAGCTCCCAAGGTTGTTTAGCGATGGTTGCGTGTCACAGAGCTGAATAAGGTTTAGTTGTTGACCCACATCCATATGTGGCGAGACTATCTCAGGAAAGGTTTCTGGCCGACACGTTCTCCCAAACATACCAAAGGGATATCACACTCCACAAGCTACCATGGCTACTACAGCCCGGTACGCACTTCATACAACTGTAACATCAGGTTATGTCCGATTTGGCGTTCCTCTGAGTTACCACACAAATATCCATGTCTGTTATCCGGCCGGGTCACACTGATATGGGACCTGCATTGGGTTAGATTGGATACAATACTAACTAACTTACCTAAATTTAATCAAATTGGGTGTTTCCACCACCTTTGTTTGATGATGTCCTCTTCGGAGTTGATGGCGCCACTGTTAGCGCGTAGATTAGATTCAACGGAGAGTGATGGATTGAGTCTTGAGGGGACGGAGGAAGAAGACTCCCGCAACCCCTTAGGGTTGCGGTAACACACATTACAACTAGATACATACCTATATCTATATCTGTCCTACTTAATAATGTAAGCTAAACCATTCATGTAAGCATATTCATAAGTATAGTTATTTATATTTATATAACATTGCATATTTTCTCATTATATATCTATCCTTCCAAGTAATATCCTTATTATAATTTAGAGTTTATATACCTATACTTATCTACCTGTTCTTAGAAGATAGGATACTGTAGCAGCACTTGCCACCGCCCTGATTCACATCTAATTTTGTCTAAAGCATACCACATGTAAAGATCTTGAGTTACTACATCTTAAAAACACAACGTAGAATATTGTCCTAAATCTAGACGATCACTATTACAATTGGCCATTTGAATATTTAACGTATGTTAACTGTTCACCGCTTTATTCACATGATAAAGTGGGTTAGAAGGTTTAGTTAGAGGGGGGGTATTTTTACAATACGTGCCGTGGACCAGGATGTCTGGCAGCGGCTACAATGGTGTCGCTTTGATCACCGGGTGTGGTTCTTAAAATGCTTTAGATAAACAGAGGTCTTGGGGGCGTGGGCAGTATGTTTGTTATCAGAATATAGTGTTTCATTCTAGCAATTAACCAAACACTTTGTGCGGTTCTAGTCTAGTATGTAAATTGAGACATTGCTTATTACAAGTTTCAGAAATCTAATTTCCTATAGATACTTACATTTTTCGTGAAAAGAAATAAACACTAAAGAAAGGACGAGGTGTTTACTGCATATATTTATTAGGTTATATTACCTTTAGAAAAAATAGACACACCTTAACAAAAACAAACTTTGCAGGTTAATTTATCTTATGTTCTGTTTCACCGTATTATGTGGTTTCTATTGAAAATGTTGCTTACAGGAACTTGGGTGAATATTATTTAGGTTCCATTATGCTTTTCTGTGTGTTTCCAGGATTTATATTAAGGTTCCCCATGTTATGTGTTTTCTATTATAAGTGTTGCTTACAGGAACTCGTTTGAACACTAATTGGGTACTATCTTGCTTTCACTGTGCGCTTTTAGGCCTTGTTAATTATTATTTAATTAGTGCAGGAAAATATGCGTATTTGGGACAATTCACTCTCAAGCATGATTAGTTGGTTCACATTAAGCTAAAACAAAAGAAAACGCAATAGATTAAAAGCGTGCAAACAACAGGCAGGTGCAGAAACAATAAACGACATTGATACCTCACCAGAAGCTCGGTGGTCACGTCAATTTAACTCAATTCTTAGCTATGGCATCTGTATAGCGTACTCTAAACAACTTTGCAAATAACACGGGTTCAGCCAATAACAAAGTTAGGAGAACGATCGGTTTATACTGCATTTGATCAGCGACATAAGTAGAACAAAATTCCAGCAGATTTCTGGGGACGGTATCTACTCAGATTCGATTTTATAATAAAACAATAAATGACAAACGGGAAATGTCAAAATTAAGGTTATTTTAGAGATGTCCCACCACTTTACAATTTTACCGATAATCGATATATTATCGAAAAAAATCGATAACTATGTTTCCATGTATAGGCTACGGTTTCATTTTAGATATAGGCATTTTAGCTCTTGTTAAAGATTTAACTTGAAAATTCTATGAACATGTACCCATGGTCATTAATGAAAATTATTCGTGTATAAGAGTGTTACTTTATAGGTAGGTGTTATCAAGGCTCCTCAAGGATTTTTATGGGAAATGGCCACGGGACTGGCTGGTCGTGTGTAAAGTGTCCGGATATGTAACACGATATGTTACTATTAAGTACTTAATTAATTTACTTGTAACAATGACCCTTTATCAATCATTGTTATTTAGAGATTAATACAAGAGTAGATTGCGCAGGTTTAGAAGTCCGGGTTCTAAATTATATAGCTCCATCATTAGCTTTCCAATATTCTCAATAAACCACCGGTTTGATAAAGTATCGAATCGATAAAATCATTAATACTGCGTAATCAGTCTGTCGAGTCCACCCCTAGAGAAAAAAAAAAAAGAGGAAGAGAAAAAATAATAACGCCCTCTATGGGTCCCGGTAGATAACTCTTTACCAATCGAAAGGCAATCTGTGGTGGGTTAGTTCTTGTCACTAGAATTGTTAGTTCAATAGGAGGCGGTTAGGTGGCGTGGAAAACAAATTACATTTTCTTTGAATTCAATCGAAATAAAATAAAAGGATAGAAGAAAATGTATAAATATATAATGATTAAATTAATGTTAATTAATTTCAATTATTTCCTATAGAAAAAGGGGAACAACCCCATTAATTTAAATTTTCCTTTCGGGGGACGTTCTAAAGTGGTTTATTATCTTGTCAATAAGGAAGTTAGTTCAAGACAAAGCAGATAGGTGGCGTTATTTAAAATTTACAATTTACATAATTTCACAAAATCCTGAATGTTAATCTATGTAAATTTATTTTATAGGTAGGTATGGTTAATAATTATTAAATAATTTTGTTTCATTTAATTATTATCTGCTCGAGGGTTTTATGGTCAAATTTATAAAAGAACATTTACTAAACTCCTTGTACTTACTTGAGTTTGGATTAGGCAAATTTAGGTTAATTGTGGCTTGAGATTGAATAAGTGAAGTTCAGTGTTGATATTTAGTGCGGTTGGTTGTTATGTGTGTGGATGCAGAGACCGTATATTCTGAAGATGGACCCTATTGTCTAAATGTTGTCAAAAAGAGGAAGAAACAGGAGGAAAATATCCAGCCAGCTGCCATATAAGTAAGAAAGTTGACGTTGAAGAGGAAAGTTCGCGCAGTACGACACGAGACTTCAATGGAAAAAAAAAATCGACATCTGCGCATCGGGTTTTTATCAAGTAACTTGCCGGCCACTGTAACCCGGGGTTTTATATATTTTCTTCTCTTTAGGGTCTTTATAAGTTAATTCGTTTTATATTCATTCCTAATATATTAGGTCAGACAAATTGATTGTCCCATCTATGTTAAAGAATATAAAAAAAAAAAAAAAGGGGAAGATAAAGGAGGTTTTTTTTTACACGTTATCCATACCTAAAAATAATACCTACTCCTTTCATACTTTTATCCTTTTGGGTATTTCAAATTCGACCACATCGGACTCGGACCGAAAGAAAAAAAAAAAAAAAAGAAAACGTCAAACAAAATTATGACATTATTAATTTCACGAAAATATCGATTGATTTATCGGATAATTCCAGTATTTATTATTAAAAGCGTTAAGTTTAATAAGTTACAAATAGAAAATTGTGCATGGAAGATGTCCCAGTGAACAGATGGGAAATATAAACAAGTTCAAGTGATTCCGTGTAATATAAAAGGCGTACTCAATATCGCTAAGAGAGATAGATATTGAGCAAATTGGATACCGACACCTATTTACTGGGGTAAGGCTTATTCTTTAAACTAAATCTAGAATAAACTGGATGACCTAAAGGTCCGGGTAGGTTAGCTTTATGATTTAAAGTAAATTAACGTGTTAAGGTTACTATTATATCAAGACGTAAAATCTAGGCATTAGACAAGGCCTAAGACCTTAAAATTATGTAGATAACGGCTGATAAGAGATAAAAGGTTGAAAATTCAGAATCTATTAGCTACATAAATAGGTTAAATTATATTTTTAAGACTTAAAATAGGCCTAGCATAACCAATTACTAGATAAGGATTTGAACAGGTAGGTTATAGAAAAGTGACACGGTGTCCTGATAAGCGGAGGTATTATACTGAGGTACTATACTACTATAGAGGGGCACTCTACTTCATGTAGTAAAGGATAAGGAATTTAGATGCCATTAGTAACTGATTCATTATTTTATTTACCTCAATCTAACAAGTAATAGCATACATTTTGATCAAAGATTAGGTTACCGAGTTAGACTATAGATATAGGTTATGCAGATAGGTGTAATAACTAAATAAAGTAACTATCTTGCTTATGTAGGATAGGAAGTTTTCAAAGACTAGTATAAGAAGATTTTTGGAGTTAGATCATATTCTGAAAAGGTGTTATTCAGGGGCAGGGTTGTAAAGTGTTATGTAACTGCGGGGGGCGTTGAGTAAATTTTGTAATAGGTATTCTTAGAGATAATTGATTTAGGTATATTTAACTAGTTATTCTTTAAATTCTAAACTAAGTCTAATTATAAATAATATAAGTTAACCATAATTGAACTTCTAAAATCAGATGGGTTAGTACTTAGGTATTAAATGTGATAATAGTACCCTGACATTAGATGGGGAGGTTTTCTTATTCTGGTTCTTTTTTTATTTTTTAGAATTTGCCGGTATAAATATCAAGACAACTTCGAGATGCCCAAACAAAGAACTAAGAAGCCAGTAGAAACCAGGACGGCTACTAGGCTACTAGCTTCCAGAGTTAACCCTATGCCTGCTCAACCACGAATGACTGCCATACAATACATGTCAGAAATGATGCGGTGAACGGTCCTCAAGCTAAGTTCAAAATTAATGAATTAAGGTATTTATAGAAAACATCAATTGTTTGGTCATTACTTGTTGATTACCCCTTATTTACCTTTGAGTACTAGTTTTGTGAAGCATTGCTATTCTGGAAAGGGAATGTTTGGCCATGAATGTGGATTGTATGAGGGGCGTGTTAATTATAAGCAAACCCAAGCGGGGGCGTAGTATCAAGCCTAGCGTGAATTTTCAAAGCAAGACCAAGCGGAGCGAACATAACGTGCTTTTGCAAGATAAAGCGTAGTATCTAAAGCAATGCTTAAATTAAGAGCCTTACCAGTTTATCATTTTGCAAATCAAACCTGTTGAAATTTAAGTTTGAAGTAACTCTTACGCCTTACAAAGGGATTTGTATGAAGGAGTATTTTGGTGTTAGGTCAGGACAGTGGTCAAGTCATCAGTATTTACTATTAATACTGGTTTCATATGAATTCCGTACTCCACATGCAGCAACGATACGATTTCCCACACTTATACACTCTGAAGGAATAATAGTCAAATATGTTGAGAAACCAAGTTGGTAGAGTTGGCGCTGCTGATTATTAATGGACTTCTGCGTGGATACTCACTAAGACTTGGAGCTCTTTAAATAAATAAAATAAATAAATATTGCATGACGTTGCACACAGCGCAATCTAGCCCCAAACTAAGCACTAGGCTTGTACTATGGGTACTGGACAACGGATATACTACATATTATACTTTTTTTCTTTACGATCATCCTAGTAAGAACACAGACCCTGCCACAGGCCAGGGTGTGGACTGAAGTGATGGTTTTACATTGGACCATTAGGGTCGACTAGGATTCACACCCTAGCTCTCATAGGAAGTTCTAAGGTTTGTCCTTAACTTAGGGACATTTTAATCAGAAGGGCCAATTAGGATCTTGATATTTTCAATCTATGCGAGGATTATCTTACTCAGTTGCACTATACACATTGAACTCAAATGATACAGGTCAAAACACTTTAGTACCTACTTAGTACAAATTTCCTCTGTGAGAGAAGAAATAAGGGGAGATTTTAATACTATTTATTTGAATGGATGTTATCTGTAAATACAATATTACTGAAAGGTTGAATTAGGGATTACAAGGGGAACTTAATGATAATTCTGATGTCACGGTTAGTGTACTATATAAGTATTGTCTGAAATAATACATATTGTGTCAAAAAAATATGTTGTAAACTTTTATTCATTGATCCTATACCTATATTATACCTATAGGTACCTTTTTATTTTTTTACTTTTAATAGGATTATATCATGAGTGAAATCAAAATATATTAAATTGAATAAATTAATTTTAATGATACTAGTTATTTATTTAATAACAGCCTAATGACAAGCTCAACTTGCAGTTAGGATACTATATAGGTTAAAGGTCGGTTATTCCATTGGGTCATAAAGTTTAGAAACTCTTTATTCACATGATGGTGTAAGTATTAAGATGAAAGTTTTACCTAGTACAAATACATGTAAATGTTGGGTTAGGGAAATGTCTCAATTACATCTATTGGGGGCGGTTGAGAGATTGGTCAATGACAATATTTTGTTCTAATGTTATAAAAAATTCAAACACATAAAATTTTAATGCTATAGGTTATTGAATCTGTCCTTTTACCCAATTTTATATTTTGCGGACTTAAACGCTAGTCAATGGATATAGTTGGTGGGGCGTAGGGTGACCAAAATTTTTTATAATTTATATTTATGTAAATAATTTATATCATAACAATAAATAGCAGGTTTAGCTTAGATAGGTTAAATTTTAATCTTTTTCCCCAGACGTTGCGATTGAATGATTGAGTCACTTATTAGAGGTTGTATTTTTCTTATTATTTAATTTATAACTCCGGTAAACCTTGTTATAAATTAGGGGGCGATTGTAACAATCCAACCTCTTAGTCGTGCCTAAATCTAATCTCTTTTGGGACGCAACGCCTTGCTAAAATAGAATAGCAACATAGAAATACCTCAAGTAAGAAATCAATCGGTATAATTAACCTAACTAAAATTCTTTAGGTGATTAAATACATTAACCAAGATTAAGATTAGGTGATTAATTACCTCTCTGATAAGCGGTAAAAATAGGTTAACCCTAGGTTGTGCTACGAAAGATATTTAATATAACGACATCTCTGAGAGAGTAGGAGTCGCGTTGAAAGAACCAGGTAAAGTGGGGTCTATTGTCCCACTGCTTGATAATAGATGGCGCTGTAATAGATAAGGGAGGTAAAGAAAACAAGGTTATCTTCAAAATCTATTAAATCTTCGATCTTTTTGTGGTTTGTACATGGAAATATAGTTGTAAATAATTATAGCGTAGGGATAAACATGTAACCGAACCCGGGAGGAGGACAAGGAACGGCTGATTAAGGAATTCTTCTTTCTAAGCCACAACAAAGGCTGTTGACATTGGCCACCTCAAAGTGCAGACAGCGCCGCGTTTCCGCCGGAAGTTCATGGGAACTCTCTCTATGCATTTATGAATAGTCCGTTTTCAGGGGAACGTTTTCAAGCTTCCCCATTGGCTACTGAGGAAATGAAGGTATAAAGCATGGTTTATGAATAAACCCCTTTCACGCCCATTTTAGAAGGTTTTTCAGGAAGAACTTTTTCAAGGTGCCCCATTGGTTGTTGGATAAATGGAGGTCAAAGCATGCGTTGTGAATAACCTAAATTTCAGGAGAAACATTTTCAAGGTTCCTAATTGGTTAATAAGCCGATGGGAAGGGAGTCCAATCAACAACCGTAACATCTTTAAGGAAATGTGGCCATAGTCAGGAGATTAGGGGAGTTTTGGAGAAAATATGGCCGATTAAAAAGAAACTAAAATTGGGAAAATAGGTCGATTGAGGTTTATACTGTAGGTCACGTCTTAAACCTAAGCAATAATCAAGCAATGGTAGGTCAAATAGAAAAAAATATACTTTAGACCAAAGAAAAAGGCAGATTAGTTTTGGGAAAATTGGCTAATTGAGAAATGCGATTTTGAAAAGAAAAACTGGTATCCCGAAACTCAAAAAGCGAATTTTGGGAGAAGGGGAAGATTTTGAGGCTTTATAAGGCCCTGCCGCGTTCATTTAAAGGGAGTTTTGCGATAACGAACAGCTCCTGAAAAGAATCCCTGCCGAGTCGCGAACTAAAAAAAGTTTTGTTATAACGAACAGCTCCTGAAAAAGGAATCCCTGCCGAGTCGCGAACTAAAAAAAGTTTTGTTATAACGAACAGCTCCTGAAAAAGGAATCCCTGCCGAGTCGCGAACTAAAAAAAGTTTTGTTATAACGAACAGCTCCTGAAAAAGGAATCCCTGCCGAGTCGCGAACTAAAGGAAGTTTTGCTATAACAAACAGCTCCTGAAAAGGAAATTCCCTGCCGGGTCGCGAACTAAAAGAATTCAAACTAACAATCTCCAAGTGATGGGAACCGCTACCCAAACGCGAAACCGTTTAATTTTAACAGTATAGCCCAGTTTAGTTAGTTTCAGTATAGCTAGGAAGTTTTTTCCGAGAAACAGGAACTCCTAAAAAGGAAAATCCCTGGCCGTTCGCGAACCAACAGTGCTCCAATAAAATAAATCACAAGTAAAGTGAGACCTCTGCCCAAATACGAACAGTTTTATTTTAACAGCTTAGCCCAGTTTAGTTAGGTTCAGCATAGCCAGAAAGTGAGAGGTCTACTGGTAGAGAAGTGAATAAAAGGTGATACCTATTTATTATTATTGATCATGGCCTGTCTTGTGAGTGAAGTGATTTATTTTAGGTGATAGGGTCCTCATTGGAAATCTGATCGTCCTTCTACCTAGAAAGACAACGAGGTAAGCAAGCATGTTTTCTTTGATAGGAATTGCTGCCAGGTTCTGGGGAATTCTGTCTCCTCGTCGGGCCATTTTCTTCCAATTTAAATGGTGCCAACTTTTCTAACTAGAGCCCGGGGACGGGATTACTAGAAACTGGCAGTAATTGATAGGAAAATGTTAAGGTGTCTCTAGTACGATGTTCCTTACTTTCTTTTGTGTGCTCGTAGCTTGGGGAAAGCTCTGGGCTACTTCTTATAACCTAGTGTTTGGCTGAAGAGAAACTATTTATCTCAGCCCAGGGAAATCCCCTGGCAGAGACTACTCTCTGAGGTTGTTCTTATTTTCATAACAAATAGCTGCTAATTTCGCAGTCTCTCAGTCAAACAGTGGGTATTATCGTGCGAATTAAATTATACTCTCGTAGGGACCCTCGAGGTCAGCTGTGCGAATTAGTTTGATCAAAGAAAAGTCACGTATCTATCTTGAAAATCCAGGAGCCATGCCTGGCATAAACTAAACTACCTAGTTAATTCTTTTCTATTAAAAGTTAAAGTCGTAAATGTTATGTGACGATCAAATCCAGGCATTAAATATCATATAAGCTCATATTGTAAATATCTACGTATCTACAAAAGATATATTATGTGTCCCACCTAACATTCAACTTATCTCATCATCTTTGTTTACTATATTATTAGAGTATTATGTACAAACATAGATTATTTATTATATTACACAAGACATAACATCTACTGTAGTTCGGGATGGATATAGCAGCTAACTTGTTAACTATAAAAGTCCAGAACGAGGTAACTTGGGAGAGAGGATGCAGAGCTCATTGGCTTTTAGGACATTTCAATCGATGGAGATTTGGTTTATTGTCCAATTTGCGATTATAACCACCGAGTTTCATTTTAGGCACCTGCCCCCCCCTGGACTAGAGTACTTGCAACTTGTATCGTCTCACCTTGTTGTCACATCATCCTTATGATGGTTGGTGTGAGGATAATCGTGCAGAAGATATTATACTGTCTAAGCCTGTTAAACAATAATCGAAGGAGATTGTTTGTTAAGAGTCTTGACGGTCGTAACTTGATCAAGGAAAGGCCAAATCGGTATTGAACCTGTGTCTTTTCCTTTAGTTGGGTTAGGGGGTATACTCCACCAACACACACTGAGAAAAGTTTCACAGCTCATGATTCCGGTAAGCTAGCTTTTGATTGAGGCCAAGTCTGGCTGGCCAAGGCTACACCAGTTAACTCTAACCGAATTAGAGCCTCATTTTGCGGTACCTTTTGATTCCTAAATCACTTGGTAAACCAAGGCGAAGCCAAACCCCCTTGTGTCCTATAATCCTATAACCGCATGTTGGATACATACCCAAATACCTGAAAGTACCTTGTAGCTCATGCTTTGGTACAGGACTACACAAATGAGTCATGAAGTGGCAATTGTATGTTTCTCATTTCATGATAAACTAGTTGCCAATCCATGGTTCTTGCCTTCGGAAGCACCTAATTGTATTGATTTTATCAATTTTATACAAATAACATAATCTAGTATCCAGTTTTACTACTAATGAACTCTCATGTTTGCTGTTGTCGCTGGTCGGGACATTTGTGGATATTACACATACATTATACTCTGTACAAAATTGTGGGAATGCCCCACCCATCTTAGAAGCTCCCAAGGTTGTTTAGCGATGGTTGCGTGTCACAGAGCTGAATAAGGTTTAGTTGTTGACCCACATCCATATGTGGCGAGACTATCTCAGGAAAGGTTTCTGGCCGACACGTTCTCCCAAACATACCAAAGGGATATCACACTCCACAAGCTACCATGGCTACTACAGCCCGGTACGCACTTCATACAACTGTAACATCAGGTTATGTCCGATTTGGCGTTCCTCTGAGTTACCACACAAATATCCATGTCTGTTATCCGGCCGGGTCACACTGATATGGGACCTGCATTGGGTTAGATTGGATACAATACTAACTAACTTACCTAAATTTAATCAAATTGGGTGTTTCCACCACCTTTGTTTGATGATGTCCTCTTCGGAGTTGATGGCGCCACTGTTAGCGCGTAGATTAGATTCAACGGAGAGTGATGGATTGAGTCTTGAGGGGACGGAGGAAGAAGACTCCCGCAACCCCTTAGGGTTGCGGTAACACACATTACAACTAGATACATACCTATATCTATATCTGTCCTACTTAATAATGTAAGCTAAACCATTCATGTAAGCATATTCATAAGTATAGTTATTTATATTTATATAACATTGCATATTTTCTCATTATATATCTATCCTTCCAAGTAATATCCTTATTATAATTTAGAGTTTATATACCTATACTTATCTACCTGTTCTTAGAAGATAGGATACTGTAGCAGCACTTGCCACCGCCCTGATTCACATCTAATTTTGTCTAAAGCATACCACATGTAAAGATCTTGAGTTACTACATCTTAAAAACACAACGTAGAATATTGTCCTAAATCTAGACGATCACTATTACAATTGGCCATTTGAATATTTAACGTATGTTAACTGTTCACCGCTTTATTCACATGATAAAGTGGGTTAGAAGGTTTAGTTAGAGGGGGGGTATTTTTACAACTAGACTAAAAAGAAACTAAAATACTGGGCAAGTGCGACTCGCTTTCGTGCATGAAGGGTTCCGTACCATTACTACATAAAATAATGATTGATCGATTGAATAATTCTTTATTTTACACACCACAAAAATTACAAAACAAACAACATGAACATCTTATCTATTTATGGGCGGCCTTATCGCATAAAGCGTTTGTTGTATGCGAGCCCTAATTCAATATTTATTCGAAGTTCAGTAACAGAGTCATTTTATCTGCCCAGACGACTCAGCGAAGCGAATGGTAATCAGTTTTCATAGTTTTTCAACGGAAATACAGCATCTGTGAACATTTCAACTGTCTAGCTATCACGGTAAATGAGATACAGCCTGGATGGCAGACAGGGGAGTCTTAGTAAATAGGATTTTTTACTAAGACTCCTCTCTCTAGATTCTTCTTCTGTTTTCGCGATGTTGTATTGAAATTACAGACATTTTTCGGTTCGAATCGCGTGGTTTTTATTACTTTTAGCATTGTTACAACGCTCAACGTTTCAAGACCTTTCCAGGTCTCTTCTTCGGTCTATCCTGAAGAAGAGACCTGGAAAGGTCTCGAAACGTTGAGCGTTGTAACAATGCTAAAAGTAATAAAAACCACGCGATTCAAACCGAAAAATGTCTTTAACTCCTCTTTCTGTCTCCAAAACCATTGTAACATAGTTGAAACGTCGAGGTAAGAAAATAAATAATAATACGCGATTAAGACCCGGCAAAATGTAACTTTCTATGTTAACAAATCGTGTGCATTTAGAAAGTTGTCAGTGCCTAAAAGGGTTGCGTTTTTACCATTTAGGTACGGAACCCTAAAACGAAGTAAACAAAAAAATCAAGTAAAAATGTAACCAGCGCGTTATTCGAATAGCAGTTGTAGCGAGTAGCGAGTAGCGAGTAGTGACCCTGCATGGAAAATCGCATCGGAATCGATTATCGCATCGTCGCACGTATCGATTTTACACTCGAATAGAACAGCTCTGCCGACGTGAAATGACCAGTTTGCGGGTTCCGTGTTTGAACGCCGCATATGTGACTGTTTAAGTTTGTAATTTGAATATGGAACGGCTATTTGATTGGCCTAGATCTTGAAGACGAGCGCTATTGGTTTAACTGGTTGGACCTTAATCTAATGAACAAATTGAATCTTAAATCCTGCCCTAACCACAACCGCTACTGACATAGTGACGTCATAATGATGATTCCACATTGTTGTTACTTTTTGTTGGCTAACACTATACCTATAACTATGCGATATGTTAAGTTTTGAACTTTTTTTTAAGTAGCATGTTGCCATCGTTGGTCGCAAAACCAATAACAAAATAATAAAAGACAGATCTTCTGCTTCAGCGATGTTAGGTTTTAATCGCATTGTATTTATTAGTTTTCGGATTTTTTCAATGCCTGACGTTTTGGACCTTTACAGATCTCTCCCTCAGGGTAGAAAAAATGCTAATAATAATGAACACAATGCGATCAAAACCAAAATTTTAGTTTAATTTAAATATAAAGAAAGCACAATAAGTAACTGGTATATGTGAATGCACCATAAAATACCCAGCAAGTAATTTTGTAAAGCATAATAACTAATATTTTTACAATAAAACCAAGACAATTTTCTATAATTTGCATATAGATAAGTTTTTGAGCGCAAACCGACAAAGGTAATGAAATTGCCTTTAGTTTATTTACATATTGAATTCTGTTTTTAGGTGAATTCGAATGCGGGGCTTTTTAAAGGGGTTTTATGTTCAGGGTTCCATATTTCAAGAGAATATATGGAACCTAGAATAATGCAGAAAGGAGGTCGGCTGAATTGGGCGGAGATAGACAAGTTATTCGATATGTTCATAAAATATTTTGTATTTTTCTTTATTTTATGAGCATTTTAGATTTTTCCTACAACTTCGGAATGATTTTTTACCATAAAATCGTAAAAAACCTCAATAAAAATCTACCATTTTCGGTCCTTTCAGATATGGCAATATTCCAAAAGTTACCATTTATTTAAACGATTGCTGTGTCGATAATCGAATGATTTTGAATCAATAATAATGTACCTAAATAATCCGTTGTCTTCTTTGTTTTGGTTTTAATTATTATCGTAACTATTTATTAACGACGTTTTATTGGACTCGATAATAATAATTCAATGAATAAATGACTAGAGAACTATGAGAAAATGTTTTAATAATTTAATAAAAATCGATTTAATAATCGATGTCAGATCGATATTGTATCTGTGGCAGATGTTCGAGTGTTTGATTGACAGCTCGCTTTCTGTCATTCTTGGGGATTTTGTGTTCGGTGTATTTTTGTATGTTTTTCGAGTTTTTTTCAAATCGACAACCTAGTGCTACGTTTACGGACTGATTGATCTTGCTCACACGACTAAACTTGGCATTCCTGGATTTTGTTTGGATAACTTGAACGATATACTTATAACATTAATTTTAAGGTTATTAAATTGACAATTAGTTGATCAAGTAAAATTCCAAATATCTCACTATTCCGGAGTTTTGAGTTAGAAAAACAGATTTTTGTATAATTAGTAATAAATCTAGATTCCAAACTGCTACTGTTCATCTCAGTTCACCTTCCGCCCAAGGTTCTATGAAGAGTTGCCGATCTCCTTTATGGACAATCGGAAGTAGGTGCCATCTGAGCATCCGGTTTTAAATTATGTTTTTGCATGAATCTTTATAGATTATCACTTAGAACTTAGAACTCTGTATACCTATGTACAATTTAGGTATCGTCTAGAATCCAACTCCTAGAAAATGAAAAAGAAATCAAAACATAGGGGCATGGTCGTGGCAGATATAGGTTTTATGATATAAACCTAATTATTTCCGCTGCCGACTATATCACATTGGACTAACTTTGTATAAAGAAAAAGTAGGTATCGTTTCCTCTTAAATACTACAGTTGGTATGAAAATGGGAAGCTTTATTATTAGTGACATTGTTCTAATAACAAATATTTTAGATATTTGTCATATCTACGTCTTCTTTCTGATTTTTTGACCACAAAATTTAGGGTTGACCTATGATTGTGTTATAGAGCCAATTTTCTTGATACATAAAATTAGGCTGGGGTGCAACAGTTGGTAACCCTATCTACTCATCAGGTACCAAGTACACACTATTATGGTGAACCCATAGACTAAAACCATTAAAGTCAGCAGGGACTCAGCCGGGACCGTTCTTTAACAGTTTTTTACAAAAAAAAAGTAAAATAAAAAAAAGATAACGTAGCCACTAACGCACAGAAAGCTCGCGGCGTATCTATGTAATACTTACTTGTTTATGTATTCATAACGTGTATTCAATAACTGAACGTGGATTATTTACTTATTTAGGTACGTTATTGTGAGGTCAAGGCTTACGTTCTGCGGTCACTGTGTCGGCTGCTGCGGGCACCATATTACAAGACTACATAATCTGTAGTCTACGTCTACTACACCGGTAATACCCACGGTTTCAAAGAATCCAATGTAAATGTTGAATTCAAAAATAGCTAAGAGTTATTATAGAAAGATACTTTGGAAGTTCGAGCTTTTTTTATAGTTAACTAGCTGACCCGGCAAACGTTGTTTTGCCGTATAAATTATAGATAGTAGCCGATTTTCAGACGTACTGAATACGCATATAAAATATGGTAAAAATCGGTAAAGCCGTTTCGGAGGAGTATGGTAACTAACATTGTGCCATGGAAATTTTATATATTAGAAGAAGAAGATAAAAAAAAAAAAAAAAAAAAAAAAAAAAAAAAAAAAAAATAGATCAATAGCTTCCCCCCCGAAGGGTTCCCGCCTTGTCGTGGCGGGGGGGCTTAGTAGCCGTGGCCTGGACACCCACGGTGAACCAAGCGGAACCCACCCGAGGAGGGGCCGCTCGCGGCTGAGGGTTTCGGGGCCGCGGCAGGAGAGGAGTGTCGGTGTTGCGTTGCCGCTCTCCCTATCTGCCGCGGCCTCGGCGGGGCCGCCACCGTTGATGGCGGTCGCGGTGGGGCTGCAGGGGAAGAGGAGTGTCGGTGTGTCGTTGCCGCTCGCCCTATCCCCTGCAGCCGAAAAGTGGTCGGCGACGGGGCCACAGACCTCACCCGTCGCAGGGGAACCAGGAGTGTCCGGACATCCCTGGTTCCCCTAAACGGCTCTTGGCGGCGGACTCGGGGGAGTTCGTCGCCAAACACTGAGCCACGAGATGGCGGCGGCGTGTCCGCGCCGCCTCTTGAGAGGGTTTTGCCCATTTGGGCTCGGAGACAGGGTCCACCCGGACCACCCGCCGCTAGAGCTTGCCGAAGTTATCCGAAAGGTTCCGGCAAGCTCTGGCAACTGCGGCGCGAAGGACACCGAGGGGTTTAGTGGGTATACCCTGGCCGCACACCATCTTGGCCGGGGGGCCACACCGGGCCGCTCTCCCCCGGGAGCGGCCTGACGGTCTTAATTAGATTCCCCTCGTAAAAAAAAAAAAAAAAAGAAAAAAGATCAATAGCTTAGTAGATATTCACAAGGATTAGCCACTTTATTGAGCAATTTATGTGTCCCAGGTTATGCCAGCAGTCCTTTCAAACTACTGTACAGTAGTTCTATCTCACGAGTGATCTTGGTTGTGTGAGTGCATTCACGTTCATATTGTTCCTGTGTGCGTGGGGGGGGTAGTATAATACCGCCTTTATCCTTATTTATTAAAGTACCAAACACAAATGATAAATGTAACATAGGTTTCATTTTGAACAAAATCTATCGTTCCTGTAGAAAATCGATACAAATTTGTTTAAAACGCAAATACTTTCGTTAGAATTGGATTATTTTTCTAAACTCTAACCATCCGATAGGTGCCGTGTTTGTCGTACATGGTGTTTTAATGAAATGATGTCCGTCCCACGTACACGTACGTACATGGTACATGTACATGTATAATACAGTTATCGTCGTTCAGCCAATCACTCGGACAAAAACAAAGGTTTGTCAAAGCAATTACTTGATGTCATTATTTGAAGAGTATTTGTCTATGTTTCGAGGATTATATTGCTTGTTCATTACAATAGTATATTGTATTGAATACAATATGATAAAAATATAATTGTAGTATCTACAAATATTAGTTTTCTCTTTTTCCTATTCTTTTATACAATAAGATAAATAGGAAAATAATACTATAATATAGTAGTGCGTGGATCGCCTAGTGTTTGAGTTTGCGTCAGGTGCGAAAAAACCTCTAACATGACCTAACGACTGGCTGTCAGAGATAACAACCGGGACCAACTGCTTAAAGTGCTTGAGAAAATGTTTTTTTGCCACACAAAGTATTAGTTACCCATCCAAGTATCCATCACCGCGCATGTTTTAATTAGAAATTAAACTTATTTTTCGGTTTTAATCGCATTGTGTGTATTATTTTTAGCATTTTTCAGTGCCCTACTTTTCGAAATTAGAAACACGACGCGATTATAACCGAACAATGAGCAGATAGATAAAATTTCAATCACACATCGCAGAAACAGAAAATAAAATCAATGTTTTAATTTATTCAACGCTGGCTTCAGTATGTTATGGTTAGATTAGAAAACGACTCAATATTAGCATAGTATATTACAAAGCCAAACCATTGCGCTCTACAGATATTTTAAAATACACTAACCATACTTTAGAGGTACAAGTTCAATTAAATCATAAAAATTATGTAATTTCCAGCCAGGTTCAGACATATACCGCTGTACCTCGGCAATTACAGAGCAAATTAAATTCATTTTCTAGCTTAATTATAGATAAGTAGAGTTTATACAACTTTGTTGTAAAATCGGACAAGCGTGAGTCAGACCGCGCACGAAGGGTTCCTTACCACTATCACTATTGAATACAGAACACTAAAATTAACAACGGACTAACCAATTTTAAAAAATTAACAAAATATTCTCTAACTATTTTCGAAAAACATTTAATTTTCGAAAAACATTTAACCGAGCTGAGGCAGACTTGATACATTTTACGTTATAATGTTTTGAGTATCTAATCTTTAGGGTTCCGTACCCAAAGGGTAAAAACTAAACCCTTTTACAAAGGTTCCACTGTCTGTCTGTTTGTCTATCACTAGGTTGTATCTCAAGAACCGTGACAACTAGACAATTGAATTTTTCACATAATTATATTTCTATTGTCGCTATTATAACAAACAAAATTAAATAAATATTTAAGTGGGGTCCCATACAACAAACGTACTTACTCATTTTATAAAAATGGTACGAGTACCTTCGTGCGTGAGTCCGACTCGCACTTGGCCGGTATCAACAATTACTACAATTCATAGTGACACGTAAAATACCTCTATAGTATAGAATAATTGTGTATGAAAACAGATGACAGGCCCCACCCCCTGCTTACCCTTTAAGTTATTCCATACACGCATGTCTTAGCTACAGGGTGATTTGATCAGAGACGGCGCAGGATAACGGTACGTACAGTCGGGGTCAAAATTGGTCCCTCACCATAAGGTTCAAAACTCTTTTTTACTGTAATATAAATCATATTCCTTTAGTGCTAAAATGTTGAACTTCCCAAAGTGTTATAAATCTCACAATGTTAAATTTCTCAAAATGTTGAATTTCCAAATATTTTCCTATAATATTCCACGGCCCGAATCAAAATACTTTTGTAAAATTTTTGCTCGTTTTGAAGGTCCTTTCTTTGTCAGACGTTCCACCACTGAACCCTTGAGTGTAACGAAAATCATAAAAGATGTTAGAGCTCCAGCCCAATAAATCCAGAACGTTTTAATGGAAAATTTTACTCAATAGGGAACAACTTTTCGATCTGACTGTGCATATCATATACAAAGGTATTTATTGGATTTCTTAGCGTTTTTAATTATATTTTGTTCACTCTAAGTCGGCATTCTGAAGTAAAATAAAGAGAACTATATTTTAATGTAATCCAAATCCACTAAAAGTTAGTGTTTTGGACCATGCTGTATCAACAGTAAGTACCTTTGAGAATAAGTCCCTATCCCTTGCACAATATTCAGTTTTACAATTAAAGCGGGCCCTTCAGATATTGCACACATGTGCAGTCCCAAGGGCAGGGTCGTGTTTATTAAACACCCTGTATGTGTAGGGTGACCATAGATATTATAATAAACAAATAAATAAAGTGTCAGTCTGGACTTGCTATTTTCTTAAAATAAATATTGCGCCAATCAGGACTTGCTATTTTCTTAAAATAAATATTGCACGACGACGCGACGTTACATACAGCGCAATCTAGCTCCAAACTAACCACTAGGCTTGTACTATGGATACCAGACAACGGATACACTATACCTACATATTATAATTTTTTTGTAAATACATACATTCACCCAGACCAGAAACAAATACTTATTTATTTTTAAGCCTAAATACTTTCACCCACCGGAAATTGAACCCGCAACCTTGTATTGCAGTTTGGTCTTCACACGATGCGCTAAATAGATAAAACATAAAAATGTTTTTTTTTAATAGACACTATTACGCACCAACATAAAAATATATTTTATCCGGCCTCCCATTAAAATGTAAAAAACAAAAAGCCGAATAAAAAAACCAATACTTTAACCTCTATATTTGTAAAAACGCAAGCAGACTACGAACTATTTTAACTGACAGTTAGAAGTTTAGGTTTTTTATTTGAAATTTTATAGTGAGGATATGTAACAAAACTACACGACAAAACGGTCTGAAATTTTGACTGTAATCGTTTTGAAATTAAAGACATTTATACATTAGAATGACAAATTACATCTCAGTCAATCCTGAAGAAAGGACCTGTAAAGGTCTCGAAACGTTGAACGTTGAAACAATGCTAAAAGTGGTAAACACCACGAGATTAAAACCGAAAAATGTCGTCAAAGAAGGAAAATCCATGTAATCGTTTTATTTTTACAGTAAAATAAAGAATTTTAGAACTTGTTGGATACAACTACATCATTGGAATAATAATTAATTTTGTAATTTTAATTTTTTTGATTTTGATTACAAAAACTTGTACCAAAAACCGAGTAAATGTGGTAACCCCACAACCCCTTGGTCCTTGACAGCCCTCAGTTGCAAATATCTGAGTGTTTGTGTTTCGGATCAAACTCCTCGGAAGGGTGATGAGTACCTACTCTATCGTACCTATCATATCTAGATGTCTCTCAGATATGAAACCTGCTGTTTGGGGATCTAATATTTTGTTAGCTTGCGTTCAGGTGGTGGGAGGAAAGTATACCCACTCGTTCTCTATACAAACGTAGTTTAGAGCTAATATGTTTATGACAATTAAATCTATTGAATATGCCATGCAAATGAGAAAACCATTTTGTGATTAGAACAGAAAAAAAATAGAGTAGGTACAGGATGGTGGACAGAAATCCCGTTACATTTTACCGGATCTTTATTATTTCGGGTATTATTATTTACTACCCGGATCCGGCGAACTTTGTTTCGCCTTAGAGGGGGAAAATGAAACAAAAAAAAGGATCCTATGTCCTTTCCCTGGCTCTAAGCTACCTCCCTACCAATTTTCAGCCAAATCGGTTCACCCGTTCTTGAGTTATAAATAGTGTAACTAACACGACTTTATTTAAAGATGGATATAAAAAATGCTTTTAAAAATTCTAGTACCCGCGAGACTCGAGCCCGTGACTACTGGTAACCCGACCGAAGCAGCGCGATTGCCGCTACACCACGGGTAATACTCTTATTGAATTAAGAAAGCATCTCCTCGTGTTCTTGCTAGTAAGACCTCGTAGTGACATCTACCGGCGAACTTTACAGTTCTAACTCGGCTCGTATTTTTCTATATTCCATACAAATTATTACGATATAAGACATCCCAAACACACACCCCTTCAGTCTCTTTCGTGTGAATTTAAGGAGTTTATTAGAAAGTCTAGGTATTTCAGAAGGATAATACTTGTGTTTCTTGCTAATAGGTACCTACTGAAGTCAAAATGTAACCTACAAAGTTCAGGAGCGTGTGTTGTTAGACACCTCGTTTTTATGATATTTTATGTCGCATTGAACACACCTGGTCCGGAGTAGGTGCGTAGCGTAATAGCTACCTACTTGTTGTGTTCTTTATTTACTTTTAAGAAAATGTAGGCACTGTGTTAACTAGGGCGATACGTCTGGTATGACGGGGCTATGAAACCCCGGACCCAGGCGTGGGAGTAGCCAAACCCAACACGTAGAGACCGTTTCTAAAAGCAATTTAAGTATTTCTTTTTGTTTTTATTGCTCAAGGCATTTTTACTCCAAATATTTTACAAGGAGAAATGTATCATCAAAAATTCTCCCATGACAGGATTAGAATTTGTGCCCCTCGCTTGCCGGGCGAGTGTGCTACCATATTTCTCCTTGTAAAATATTTCTAACAATTTAACTCGCAAACTATGAGGACACCATTATTATAACATCAAACTCTTAAACTTACTTAACCAAAATATCTTGGTACTATAGAAAATTCCATGAAGCGTAGTCTTTGCTTTTTTTTCCAGGGTAATGTAATGAATAATATTAATATGTTACTTATGTTACATTATGTAACTTAATAGTTTTATAAATTAAACCTATAACCGGCATGGCCACGTGTTTTTTACCCGACTGCACGATGAAAAGGAGGGGAAGGTTAGGTATGTGTTTATCAGTCTATGTAAGAATGTTATGTTTTTCATCTTCTGTAATTTAAGTAAATAAGAAAATGTTTTGTCATGGTAACTGTTCGAATTTATCAGGACTATTGTAACTCTGTCTGTCTCTATGTAACGCTTTCACGCCTAAACCGCTGCACCGATTTTGATGATTTTGGTATAGAGAATAGATGGGACCTTGGAGAAATTCATATGCTACTTTTGATTTCGATATTCCCTCGGGATCGGGACTTATGCGGGTAAACCCCTGGGGCGCAGCTAGTATAGTTAATATTAAGAAATAAATAAAAATCTTTTTTTATGAATACCAGCATCCTTTTTAGAGAATTTATTATATTATATTTTATAGTGAACAATGGGTAGGTAAACATTAAATACAGTTAGTTATATAAGCGAGCTAAAAAACTAAAATATTTACTATGTGAAACCATAACTGTTATGGTTCAATTTAGGTAACTAGATATACGAACATTACTTCTAGTTCAAACTAGTTAGTTAACTAGAAAAATATTTGTTTTCTTACCTAGTTTTGAATATTCTATAGAAATTTTAATAAACGTGTGATTCTTTTGTCTACCGCAGTGTTATTCTATAAAACTCGCACATCACTTCAAAGTCACTTTCGTCTTCACTTCACTCACTAGCTCATGAGTTAAATGAACTCGCCTCGCTCTAGCTTTAGTTTAGTTTACCTCGCTGCTAGCTGGTACTCTAGCGCGCATTCACACAATGAAATTAATTAAATACCAATTTGAAAATTTACTGCGGAATTCGCCGTGAGTTGTCTGTGAGTTATCTACAGAATCGACAGGCTGAAGTACTTAATGCAGAAATTCATTACGTAGTTACCTACTTATGTAAGTGCTTAGAAGATCCAACAAGACGGTTGTAATGTTGGTATATAATAATTTAAGTGAACAATCCCCGAGTTAGTTACTAAGTTAGGCTACAACAAGATACAACTGAATTATAGTCGTAATATAATATACGGAGCAGATTATGTATCGTGAAGCAATGGCCTTGTATAGAAGACGTATGATCGTTTGAATCCATTTATATGAGCTCCATTTCTAGGAACATTTCGCATTAGATTTGAATTGTGTTTCGGAGGAATATTCTGGTTGAATCTAGTTGAACCTTAATTGACTTCTTTCTGTCTCTATCTTTACCTAAACTTAGGATATTTTGTCGTTGTAAAAATGCTTCCCATAATTAATACTCGCAAATTGTATGGAAAAAAACCCGAAAGGTAAATAATTTGATCTTCAAAAATGAAATAGTATAATAATACTTCTATAACAACTAGTTATAAAACAACGAAAGAAAAATCTTCTCTTGCAACTGGTTACGTGATCTCAAGTTACGAACATGGATAAAGGCGATAAACTGCGGGGCACTATTAGTGCTAATAATCTTGGAAGAACCCGAGCAGTACTTACATTTAGGGTGCCATATATCCTCAGTAGATCTGAACATCTTTATCTCCTGACATCTGCTACAGGTAATTACGTCTTTTGTCATCAAATACGTCATCACGTCTCCTACGAGTATATCCTAAAGAAAATTGATCATTCAAGTCGTTCGTTCCGTGTATTTAACTGGGGATTAAGGTTCTAATCCCACCGTAAAGGTTGCGGATTACTGTTTGTCATTCGGAGATTATGTGGTTCAAGAAAGCTGAGAAGTGCGTGTGTGTACGCTTAGGGAGGACGGTGTTGGTCTAGTATGGCTCAGAGAACTGGGCTGGTCTCTATTAGAGACTAGAAGAAGAAAGGTTCCTGATAGTGATCCATTTCAAACTTGTCTCTGTCGGACGAGCTTCACCAGTTCCAGTCGTGGTTTTGAATCCCGACTGCACAGCAGTATTTTCTTTAAGAAAAAGAAATGTGTGCTAATAACGCTTATAATGCTAACAACGCTCCTACGGTAAAGTAAACATTATGAGGAAACCGACATATCCTAGGACACGGTCCAAAGGCATAGGACATTCCTCAATCCCTCTAAGAGGAGCCCCTTGCCCTACAGTGGGACAAATGAACGGGCTAACAAAACAAAATATTTTATGTTGATACCTACTAGTTTTTACTGAATTTTTGGTTATTAAAATTAGCCAATGTATTAACCCAAACCCAGCTAGGTATCTACATACAAAGTTTCATCGCAATCGGTTTGGTAGTTTTTGCGTGAAGGAGAAACAAACAAACTCGTTTACTTACTTACGCACAAACTTTTGCATTTATAATATCAGTAGGATTGAATTTCAAAGTGGAGGTTTACTTTGCAAATAACAATTGTTAAGTACAAAACTTTACCTAACAATTTGAGCCAATAGATATTCAATAAAAAGGAATAGACATTCAAAAGGTAAACGAGATAAAAATATAAGTTTTATTTCCTCTCTGTGATGGCGGTAGGTAAATTGGATTATTTGGTTTTGATATTTCCTTTTTATTTACTTATTTTAAACTAATATATGGCAGTTTATGCAAATTAACGTACAAAGTACAAGTAGGTACGTGTTTTTTTTCATTTTAAACATGTATACGTAATTGAATGTTTGATATACAGGTTGTATTTTTTTAGGCAGAGTAAGGGGTGGTAAAACCATTTCTACGGATACACGTCCTCGGTAGACCTACCTACTCCTATTTCCTTCCTTATCGTAAAGGCTTACTCTTGCACACATGTCAGCCCTTACGACGTCAAGCCAGCAATTCTTGGATCTTCCCAATATACGGTGTGGTAAAGGCGCCATGGCAAGACATTTTGTTCTCCACGTAACTAGCCGTTTTCCGTAAGACGTAACCCCGAAACGTATCCAATATCCATAAACACCGTGATTTCTGAAGGAAACCACAACTTTGTAAACAATCTATGCAAGTTAAATTCACTTCTCTCAAGAGAGGCGAGTCTAAACAAATGCACTCTCGGTCCAACGGTGAATACAGATCGTAAACTTTAGGTCGAGTTGACTGTATATGAGACAGCTAATATGTTTTGTTTGCCCTTTATGTCAAAGTCAAAATCAAACTTAGTTTATTTAATAAGAGATCACATGGATCATTTTACCTACTATTAACAATTTAATGTGTCTTCAGAAGGGGTCCTATTCCAACCTCCAATGAGAAGAAGACTCAAGAACACTCAGGGTATATAGTCAATAGGTTTCGGAACGCGCCCTCCGATGAGAAGAAACCACAAGAAACTCATGGGGTTTTTTTTTTTCAATTACTTATTTTTTTTTATCATGTTTTATATTACAATCGTCATAATACAGATCTTTAATCTGAACAGGAGCAGTTAACAATCATGTCCATGGATTCTTCTCATCAAAATATTTCGACGTGCTATAGTACGCCTTATTACACAATTTAAGTTTAATATATTTTTTGAATCTTGTAATGGACATGTCAAATACGTCTTCAGGTAGTTTATTATAATAAAGTACACTAGTGCTACAGAACGACTTACTTATTTTCTGGAGCCTACTATAGGGCACAGTCAGATCATCGGCAGGAGCAGCTAGACCAATAAACTCCTCACTGTAGGTAGGTCGTTGTATCGGCCGATAGAAAATACTCTAGTCTATGATCGCGGTCTAATAGAATATTCTCAGGTCAGAGTCGCTTAGTACAGCGGAATGAAGTCACAAAGGGGTCTTTCAACGATAAAAATATTGCAACTTTGTCAGGTTCACGAGATTTTTCACTAAAAATATTTGAATTTAGTTCCGAGATATTTAGTTTTTTTACCACGGTTTATTTTTGTATAGGAAACTGGTCACTGTGTCAGGTGGCCACAACTTGATGGAAGCAGTGACTTATTTTATCATTCAAATTGAAAACCGGTGGTTGTATCCACGGGTCCGCCGTGGATACAAACACCGGTTTTCAATTTTATAAAGTCACTTGACCGTCTGTCTTTTTGTTTTCCAGTTCCAAATAAGATTTCCGGTTGAAATTTTTGTCTTCTTCCTCTTATAGTTTTTTTTTAAAGTGGGGACTCACCTAGTGTTAAAGTAGTCAGGTCGCCCTAAGGCCTCTAACTTGACCTAACGACTGCTATCGTATATAACAACCGAGATCAACTGCTTAAGGTGCCATTCGAAGCACGGAGAGCCTAGCATAAATATTTTATATTAAAAATGTATCTAGCATTGCTCATTTGAGTATTAAAATCCAATACGTAGATAGGACCAACACATACACGAGTACATCAAAGGCAAAACTACTAATATGATGACCGAAGTGCCAATACAGAAATGTTGACAACTCCAGTCCGCTCGGTGAGTATTCTGTATCACAGCATTAACTTCAGTAGCTACTTATTGCTGCTACTAGTAGCAGAAGGTACTACCAGTAAACTGGAATAGTTGGATGGAGTAGACTGATGAGTTACCATAAGACAACAGAGAGAGAACATAAGAGACATAAGAGACACATAAAAGTTCTGAACTGTATTTTTATAACTTTAAAATATTTTGAAAGGAGAAATGCATTATCAAATATTCGTGACAGTGACAGGATTCGGTCTAATGCTCCCTCGCTTGTTGGCTGCTGTGCCATACGGGAACCCACGTGACATAGCGAATTAACACAGGGAGAAAGCATAATCGTTAATTCATTGTGTTACGTGAGTAAATTTGCTTGAACAATATACATTAGAAATACTATTGCTATAAGTACCTATATATAATATATATATAAAAACTGAAGACTATTTTATTATGAAACCAAACACCTATAAAACATAATTAAAATTAAAAACTAAATTAAAACTAAAACTGATTAAAATAAAAATATACTAAATAAAAATACACTACATATATATATATATATATATATATATATATATATATATATATATGTAGTGTTGTATATTTCACATACCTCAAAATGAGGTTAAATAGCAAAGGACTTTCATAATTTTTATCATCCAATATAATAATATATATACTACTCTATTTAAAGTGAATAAATGATGTATGTATGTATGTAAGTTAATTGGGTAAAAATTCTTATTATGTAGGTAGCTAATACTAGTTATTTCGATTTTATTTTAAAGTGTTTCCTACACTTGGATAATTGATTTATTTGAAGAAATGTTTTTCAAAAATTGCACCGGACAGGACTTGAACCTGCAACCTCGACATTCCGTGTCGCGCGCTTACCAATTGCGCTACAGGTGCTTGTTCTGTCGTGATGAAATTATGAACCACATCTCTTCGTTTTTCTTACGACTAACGCACGTAGCGACATCTAGTTACTAGTTATGTTCAGCAACTCATGTTTACGGGCTGCATTTTTAAAAAAGTTATTTCTTATTTTTTAAATTATTCGCTTACCTACTAATTTTCAATCGTGTCACTTGTAAGATACGATATGCGGCTTTATGGAATACAGCCCCATACAAAGCTACATTCAACTATGAAAGTTTGTTCGTATTCAAAATCCTGACGGTCTCCTCGCTACGTCATAGAGATATAATATCATTCTAGAGTTCATATCAGTTTGTTTTCTTTAGTAGGTACATAGGTACATTTTATCAGATTTTTAGGTTATATTATATTACTGGAATGACACCCCGTGATAAACAAAAAATAAATAAGAATAATAAGTAAAAGAAATGGTGAAGATCTGATTAGAATGTTCGTGGTTATGAGCAGAAGTAGCTCGTCTTAAATCTTAATACATTAAACTAATCACTTTTCTACTTCTAATTATAGAATAGGCCCTGTATCTTCAAGGTAGGTACTGCATTAATGTGATCCTGGAACCACCTTCTCAGCACAATTTTTTTACATGAAAAAAAAACTGCTTTTTGTCGTTGGTTAAAAACCTATGGTCCTTGCTTCCAATACAGTGCTTGCGAGGTCTACTATTCATAGATCTACTAGTTACTACGTTATGCTACGTATTTTGCAAATACCAGTGTAAATAAATTGTTTTTGAATTTCGTTTTATTGTAAGAGCATGAAAGTACAAGAATCTGGTATCACCTGGTGTACTATCTATTGCAGCATAAGTGTCTTGTCTCTATGTACTGCGTCGATTGAAGGAAACACACAGTTCGGGGTAAGTTAGGTGTGAATGTGTTTGACACTGGTCTCTAAGGACATTGGTCACAGTGCAGGGAGTGCAGTGGGACAATACAGCAAACACTTCATTAAAACGTTATAATATAGATAAACAAAATAAAAAATAGAAAAGATGCGGATTTTATTATTATTGACCGAAGCGTCTCTACTTCAAATTGGGCGTACATTAGGCGTACCTCACGTAGTAGTTATAGCGCTACACGAAAATCAATTTAGGAGCTCACTAGCACATCCTCATATGAAAATTTCAACTGCCTAGCTATCACGGTTTATAAGATACAGCCTGGTGACAGACGGACAGACTAACAGACAATGAAGTCTCAGTAATAGGGTCCCGTCTTTACCCTTTGGGTACGAAATCCTAAAAATCAACATCCCTACTGGATCGATCGTACACTGTGACTGTAAAGGAGAAGTTTGTTAATATTGAACAGTAGTAGTGTAGTACCACGGAAGGAGTTGCCCGCAGTAGGCCAATTTGGAAATTACTGGCCCGACTTGCCTTGCCTAACGCAGATTACAGATACTTGACGGATTGCACCACAGACCGGAGACTATGGCATCGACCGATGGATACTTGTATTAAAAAAAACGTGTGGCACTCGGGGACTGCCGCGGTAAAGCTATTGCATAGCATTTTTTATCAACTTATGCAATTATAACTATTTATTTATTTTGTACCATGCCAAAATGGTGGGCGGATTGGGGGGTGTGTAAGGTTTTATTTTCGTTACGGAATTTCTTGATTCGGTGGCCGCGCTCAAAGCCCGCGATAAAAGCTATGCAAAAGCTTAAAACACAGTTTCTATTTATCGTTTATATCTATAAAATGATTTGTGATGACTAACTGATTGATCAACGCACAGCCTAAACCGCTTACAGTTAAGAGCTGAGATTTGGACAGTGTGTTCTTTGTATGATGATAAGAAAGGGTTTTTCGAAATGTCTTCGGAATTGGGACAATATGCAGGTGAAACCGCGGATAAATAAATAAATATAATAAATAAATAAATAAATAAAAATCGTTTATTGCAATATTTTGTGGTTGTTTACAAAACTTTGATAGCCCTGCCACTTGAACGAGCGCAAGCTGTATAACAAGTGACAGTTCCTTCCCATTAAGTGGAATTACTGATTTCGTAACAATTATACAAAGATTATTGACAAATATTGACCAAAAAAAAAATAAATATATTGTACACTACAAGAATACAACAGAAAAAAAAAGAAGGAAAAAATTAAAAGATAATTAATATATTGGTACGCATTGAGTATAGTGAACTGTGTGTTAGATTGTGTGTGTGTGTGTGTGTGTGAATGTCGTGTGTGTATGTCGTGTGTGAATGATGGTATAGAGGGGAGGAGGTGGATATTTTAGAATTACCACGTCACCCCAGAATCTAAAGACCCTGGATAAGTGGGTTTACTTAAATAGCGGTGAGAATGACAATTTGAATTTTGTGTATAGATTTTGTGTAGTGCATTGCAGTTTATAATTACACAACCACAAGTAACAAGTCCTCAGTTTCCTTGTAACTAAGTTTACTAAGCCATTCCTTGGTTTTGATTTTGAGGTTATAATTTGATAAACTACGCAGCTTATAACTACAATAAAGCTTGCTGTATAACCTGGGAGCTTGAAACCTATAGCTGCGTTTTGCAAAAGCACTATGTACACGAGGTATATCACCAGTTTTGTCCCTTCTACTCGATGTAGGTGTTGCATCTACGGATCTGTGAAAACGTCTTATAGCTTCGTAAACAAACATCTGCCTGACAGAGAGGACCTTAGCTTGCTCATGAACTAGGGATGTAGGATGTCGAAATGGTAACTTTAACAGAACTTTAAGAACTGCGCGTTGTGCTCGTTCTGCAACAATTAGGAACGTTTTGGATGCTGCACCCCAGCTGCAAATGCAATATGAGATTAGGCATTCGGCTAATGCCTTGTAAGTTTGTATCAATAAACTTTGATTTGAGATAGTTCTCAAGTCCTTGAAGATATAAATAAGTTTCCTCAATCTATTTGAAATATACGTGATCTGCTTCATCCAGTTAAGCCGGTCATCAATATAGACACCGAGATACAACAAGTATCTATATGAAATGCTTTATCCTGACTGACTGTCTGGTGGATCAACGCACAGCCCAAAGCTCTGATAGTAGAGAGCTGTAGAGAGTGTGTCTTTTTTATGATGAACTAGCTGCGTTCCACGGTTTTACAAGCTTAAGTCTCGATCTAATGGGAATATCGGAATCAAAAGTAGCCCATGTTACTCGGCGGGGTGAATGTAGCTTTTTAATGATTAAAGAATTTTTGATATTGGCACAGTAGTTTTTGAGTTTAATAATTACAAACATACACACACAAATACAAATCCTTCCTCTTTATAATATTAGTGTAGTATGATATTCCCACGGGTTTAGGACTTTGGCCGGTGAAACCAAAAACCCAGCTAGTAATAAATAAACCCACAAAGTTTCCCATTTATCCCCAATATTAGTGGTAGGTAATGTACTGGTAGGTACAGTAATTTGATTTGCCATTTATACGGTAAATGTTGACGTTATGAATAAGCCGGGAATAACGAAGTTTTTATTTGTTTTGTTCAAATAACAATGAAATAACTACGCGTTACGTGTTTACATTGATATTATTATACTCGTAGTTGGGACATTCATTTGGGAATGATCTGCCTAACGACAGTCGATGAGTTAGGAAGGAGGTAGTTCGATACTGACGACGCCTCTAAAGCCGGGTTCTTACGGCTCAAGATATCTGAAGTCTCAGTTGCAATTACTGGAAAAATATCGAGCTCCGTAAAAAAAAAAATTAAGCGTGGTAAATATAAAAAAAAATTGAAAAATTTCGTACGTTGTGCCTACGATTAAAATTAGAAGCATTTAGATTTTTTATCTGTTTTTTGGGAATGAAATTTAACTTATTTTAGGATTCCGTACCTTTAAGGCCTCGTAGTAGGTCAGAACTGATGTTTCTAGGATAAATTACTACAAAAGTTGTTAGAAACGAAAGTTTTTGAAACCATATTTATTAAAGTCGAGGATACTTACTAAGTCTGTTATGACGTGAAAACACGATTCCTGAAAATTTTCTCGATAGAAAAAAATCCCAAACTTCCCTCTAAATTGTACAAATAAGTGATTTTACTCAGTCAATATTTTACGTAAACTAATAAAACTTTGTATAAGAACTGAACTTAGCTCAATACAGTGCAGTCATGATTTGAATTTCAAAATTAATGTTTTATTATCGTGTTATTACCTATTGTTTGATTTTACGCTCTAAAATTTTGCGTAGTAGCATCTTACGTCCTTCACTAACGCATCTGATATTCGCTAGCGTTATCCCTGTCAAGCAATTAGGGTTATATGGACCGTTAAATAAAAAATAAACCCTTACATATCAGATCACTCGTTAGTCCGTCGCACTTATTGGTTTTATAGTGTTCCGCACCCAAAGGGTTAAAAAGGGACCCTATTAATGAGACTCCGTTGTCTGCCTGTCCGTCCGTCTGTCACCAGGCGTATCTCATGAACCGTAATAGCTAGACAGTTGAAATTTGCACAGATTATGTAGGTATATTTCTGTATTAAAAGTAGGTAGGTATGTCCCTATAAAAGTTATCTAATTGTCTTTTCAAAAATAGAAAATAAGGGACTGAACTTCACTATTTCAATAAACCTTTGTATTTCATTAGTCAAAGAAGAAATAACGAGACTGACAAATATTTGAAATCAAATTTAGCGATTTTACAATGCTTAATTACCTTAATTAATACATTCCCTGTTGACCGATGTTACCTCTCCCCTGACCTCCGACTGGACCCTATCAATCGCCCCAACACTCATATAATACCAAAATTGACTTAGTATTTTATAAATTTGCCCCATAAAGGTTCAAGGCAAACCCAATTTTCGCCTCATGGGGCATAAAAGGAAATTTGACCAGAGTTTGAATGTCAACTGCAATCAATTTAAGCTTTATACCTTTGATTTACAGTTCATTTTTGCTTGTTAAGATAAGTTTGTTTAAGAATGGAGGACTAGATCTCGGTTGATTTCGTTAAGTTCTATTTATTGATTTGAGTGGTGGAAGCGGACGTTGCGGCGACTGCGAATAAAATGTTTTTTAAATTTGATTACGCGAGGGATATTGAACTGCTTGCTGAGATTTCAGCTTTCGTTCGGAAAAGAAATATATTATTAAATTGTTTAGCTAAGAGCTGTGAGGACAAACGTAACTAAGGTCTATACATAAAACGACGAAGGTATGACAAACTTCCGTTTGTGACAACGGTTTTTAAAACAAAACCAACTCCATAAAACATTAAGATGACCTCTGTGGCGGGTCAGGTAAACCGCCGACTTCAACCTAGAAGGTTGCGGGTTCGATTTCCGCTAAGGACAAGTATTTATGCTGACCTTAAAGGTTTTTTCTGGTTCTGGGAGTTACAATATGTATCATTTGTGTATTAACAATAAATAAATAAATATTAAAATAGTATGTCCCTTGTCTAGTACCCATAGTAAAAGCCTTGTCGCTTAGTTTGGAGTTAGACAGCGTTGTGTGCAACGACCTGCCATATTTAAAATTTAAAAAAGTTCACAAAACGCAATTTTAATGTACTTAGGACTCCATAAAAGAGCTATGAACAAAAAGGTAAAAATTAACAATTCGTTTGCAAAACTTAAACAAAAGTGTATTGAAAAGCGTGACGTCTCTAAGTAAATAATGGTAGCAAGTCAATTAAATACGAGAGACGTTAATAAATCCATCGTGATTAACGCGTTCCATTGAAGACATTCAGCTTTTGTCAGCGACTGTACATTGTACACACATTCATCGTGCCGCACAACAAAACTGAAACCACTAAATATTTCCACACAAAAGCATCTCCCCTCTCCCTCCAACACCAGTTTTTCGCGATCGGAATAAGAGAATAAGTGAGACATTACAAGAATAAATGGTTTCCTTTGATGTCTACTGCGCGCTGTACCTCACTACTTCTTTAACTTTGATGAGATCACAGAGCAGCGAATCCTTGCTTCGACATTTTTGTTTTCTGACTTTCTTGAACAGTTTTGCTGCTTATTTGTTTTGTTGTATGCGTATGTTTGGAAACAAAAACTGGAATGGTGATACATTGGTTCAATTGTTTGTTTATTTGTGCTTATTCGGCGGTAATAAGATGAGTTTGGATGTTTGAACGCTTTGAACTTGAGAAGTTCTCTACACAGAGATATTTGAACTATTTTTAGTATAATAAGATTATTTGAATGACGAAAATACATTACAGATGTTTATTTTATTTTATTTAACTTAAAGATGCCGTCTTCCTTCTTCTAGACGAGCGTCCTAAATCATACCCAGACCATATAACCACTTTACTTCTTATGTTTGTTTGTGTTTCCGCAACTAGCCCTATAACTAGGTCTTTTTGCGTTACTTTAAGCCGTAGGTTTCCTCACGATGTTTTCCTTCACCGTAAGAGCGATACGCTCATAAGAACGTTATTAGCGTACTTAATTTTTTTTTAAGAATAAGATATTGGTGCCCGCGGGTTGGCCAGGATTCAAAACCACGACCTTGGGAATGAAAGTCGCGGTATCTACCACTAGACCAACACTGCTCTAAACATCATATCATCATTTTCTATCCGATCAGATATAGTGGGAACACGCTCATCTACCTTGTGTCAAAAAAGATTTCTTTTTAGAACTTTTATAGATTGCAGAATCTATAAAAGTTCAAATCCTGTAGGGTGCAGACCCTACAGGATTTGAACCAGCAACACCTGGAATTGAATACTCATGCATCAACTGACTTACGGAGTTTTGTTTAAATTGCCTTATTAATAAAGAAATTGGTAGGTAACTTAATTCTATTAAGTTCAAAATCAGTTCAATTTGATTATCAAAAATAGTATGAATTCACGGAAACTTTTAGAACAGCACAGTTTGGCATCAAAACAAGCAATCATTGAGTCTTCACACCAAGGGGTGACCAGTAAGATTAATGACGTCTACCACCCCCTCCCACCCCTCATCCCCCACTCTCTTCCTACCCCTTATTCTTCCACCCTCCGCATCAATCACTTAGCCCTTTGATGTATTATTTACTTGAGAAAAGTTATTTTTGTGTATCTCCCGAATCTGTATTTTAAGGGACACGGAATATTTGTTCATATAATCTGTCTTCTGTAATCTGAATGGGTGACAGTTGGCGTGGTATGTCGCGGTGAAAGCAACGTACGGACGACGTGATTTGATTGTCAATCTCTTGGAAATATTCATATACGAGTATATAGAGGTGTGAGAGTTTGGTAATATTAGTGTTAATGTAGGAACCTACTACTATAAGGTAAGAAACATTAGATTAGGTAAGCCAGAATGTCAGAATATACAGGATATCATGACGTCAGTTTGAAAATGGCAGTGTTGGCGGAGCTTTGTAATATTCAAGAATGCGTGGGAATATAATATCACCCACAAAGTTTCACCTTTATAATATTAGTAAAATAGGATACACTACCTACATTAGAACAATTTGAGCACGTAGTAGCCACAGGGTCTCCCGTCAAGCCGGAATTAATTACCTACTAATCATTTTTTTTTTCTTCAATTTACTAAATTATGAATTTCGGGTAGATAAAAGAACAGAACCGTTGTTACTACTTCACGTAAAAACTTGAACCGTTTGCGATTAAACTTTTCCCGCGGGATCGCGACCCACGTGGATGAAACGACGCGGACGGGGCGCAGCTAGTATATAAAAAATCAATATATAAAAATTTAAAGAGAGCCCAAACCTCAGGTCCTAGAGACATGAAACTTGGAGAGAAGGCATCCACTAAGAAAGGTTTTTTGGAAAATCCCGCGAAATCGTGACTTATGCGGGTGAAACCGCGGGATGCAGCTAGTAATATACGAGTATAAACAAAGACTTAAACTATGTAAACACTGATTAAAGACACACAACATCAAACGCCGGACCTTTTCGTTTCCTTTTCTGAACAACTTCGTAAAAATAAAACGAGAAGGATTTAAGATCTCATCGGTTGAGATTGAAAAGGGGTTTCAGTGACGATGGTCGATTTGTTTCGTCCTTTTTGTGTGTGTCATTTTGTCTCGACGTTTGTCATTTGACACCTTTTTGTTAACATATTACTGGCGCGATGGCGGCGGGGAAGGATAAGCGTTATTTATTAATGTTGAGTTTGTTGGCGCGAGTTTGTTTGATTTTAAAGGATTTTAAGGGTTCGGGTCGAATGTAGAGTTCCGAAAGCTGACCGTTTTCTTTCAAACCGGTTTGGTTTAAAAATGTAAAACAGCATCTCTAAAAATAAAACAATTCAGGACTTCATCGCGTGCATTGGGAATGTCACCTTGTCTCTGCCTATCGCACAAACTTTACTAATTCGTCCATCCAAAGGTTGCCTGGAAGAAATCGATTATAGCGATAAGGCCGTCTATTTATACAACGTTTTACTTTTAAGCTTCCTGTGTATTTGTCTCACATGATGACTAATTGTAAACTAATTGTAAATTGTTTGTTGTGCATTTAAAGCATTCATTAATTCATTGAGATATCGTGTATACTAATACCGTATACCTTGTAGCCATAGTACAAGCCTTCTTCTTCCTTCTGATGTCATATATCTTGTAAATTTGAGATAGATGGTAACATCATGGTTCCCTTCGTATTATACGACTAAAACATTCTAATATGACTGCTTAACTGCAAGCACCTTTAATCGATATATAAATCGTCCAAACGTTTATTGTGCAGAACGAAACGCAATTAAGCTATTTTCCGTTCCGTTCTATTCTAGTTCTTTCTTTAAATTCTCCTCTATTACGATTGGTAGTCCAATATTGGTAAAGATATTACTGTCATGTAGAGATAACATCTAGGTAAAGATTTTTATCTACATTCGAGACATATGGTAAGGCTTTAGCGCACTAACCGTCGCGAATTCCTGTGACAAATATACAGAATAGGCGCACAAAGTACGCGCGCGACGCTACGGCGACGCACCTCCACATCGACTTACCACTCAAGTTTAGTCTAAGACTGACACATTACAGAATGGGGCTTAAAATAGATCATACATTTTAATATTAGGTTAGACATTTTCAAGCTTCACGCTGTTTCAGGCATAAAAGTAAAATTACTATCTTACTTTTACTATCCACATCTAAGATCATCATCATCATCATACATCTAAGAACACTTCCTCAATTTCTAAATAGGACCAAGTCAAACACTATTCAGTCAATAAGACTCAAGCTCGGTTTATAAGCATTTTCAACGGCTGTTAGACCTAATCATGAAATAGTTTTAATTACTTGTTGATAAACGCCGCTTAAAATCTTAAGAACTTCATAATGTTCTCTCTATGAGTAAGTATTGAAAGTATGTCATACATAAAAGAGGTTTATTGGCATAATCCCCACTAAAAGGTCCCCACCAGTTGTGCCTTATTTTCAAAACATAAATATCGGCTGTTAAAAATCTCCAGAAACCAATCATTATCTCTATCCCACGTCCTACAGTAATAATTGAATATCATTGTCAATAGTCGAAAAGTGTGTGGATGTCGTATTTCACTGCAACCATTGCTCGCTGGAGCCGCAATTTACCGGATTAGCTCTCTACAGACGATCTATGTACGCCGCGCGCCGCGCTCGGCTTCCAAATTATGCTCTGCTTTAGTCGTCTTCGATTTGTTATTGGTTATCTGTTGCATTTGGTCATTTTATTATAGGACTTTAGTTGTTGATATGTGGACATGTTATATTTTGTGAAATAGTTAAAAAATCGTATTCATAATAATATTTTATTGAGTAAGATTTCACATGACCGTTTTGTGTTGTCAGTAATTTAGTGTCTTTGGAACGCGACCTCCGATGAGAAGTGAGACAAGATAATCTTGAGGTTTTTTTTACGATCGGCTTCCAATCTATCTCTTCTTCATGATTTCATTCTTCGTTACTGAAGGTCGTGCTTTTCTTGAAAGACTTTAACGATGACGGTCACAAACTGTATCCACATGACTCTATCTTAGGCTAGTCGCAAAGATTAGTCGATCAAGGAGTCCGGTGAGATTTTTTACAAGTAGGTGAACGGTCCCGTGGCCTTTGCTCTCTATTATTTCTACTACAACCAACTTGTCTAGGACTAGTTGTAAGGTTTTTTTCTGATTTGTGATTCTAAACAAAAGCGATACATCACAGACCGCATTATTTTTAATCGAAAAATTCTATATTTTTAAATTACAAATTCAGAAACACTTTATCCTCCTATTTTGACGTAGGTTAAAAACCTAAAATAGAAAATGCTTCCAGCAACACAGCAACGTTCGGTAATGCCGTGTTTACACAGAGAACGTGTCTGTCGAACGCCGCGCCGCGTGACGCGCGTCTCGTGTGCGCCGCGCCTTATTGCAAACAACGCGAACTGCGCGGAATGCTGATCGAGTTACCGAGCACAGAACAAGGACTCAACGATCGGCCGACAGCCAGACGAGGCTCTCATATGGCGCACTTCGCAAAATGAGCACTCACCAAAAAAATTACATTTCTCGGAATGTGCATTTCTCAAATGAGGCAATTCTCATAATGTGCACTTCTCCGAGACTGCTACTTAGTGAAAAATCGTTGGACAGTCTCATACTATACAAAGACAACTAAATATTAACTAAATCTTACGATGCCGAGATCTCTGGTTTGCGTTTGCCGTAGGTGAAGTCATATAAAATAATGTACTACTATGATATTTTAATATTGAATCCTTGTTCTGTAGTATCTTACGTGTTGTTTCTATCCAATCAGCGTCAACTATTGCAGTCTTCTTCTTCTCCTTATACCTCTTAGTGTGTCTTCTAGTGTTAGAGTTGTCAGGTCACCCTAAGCCCTCTAACTTGACCTAACGACTGCTATCAGATATAACAACAGGGACCAACTGCTTAAAACGTGCCTTCCGAAGCACGGAGGAGCTCGAGTATTTTGAATCGACTTCAAAAAATGGAGGAGGTTCTCAATTCGACCGTATCTACACTAATATTATAAAGAGGAAAGATGTGTTTTTTTGTGTATGTGTGTTTGTAATGAATAAACTCAAAAACTACTGGACCGATTTCATAAATTATTTCACCAATAGCAAGCTATATTATTGAGGAGGCTAACATAGGCTACTTTTGATCCACATATTCCCAGGGGATCGGGACTTACGCGGATAAAACCGCGAGACTTTGCTTGTATTGTATATTTTTTCTCAATTCGACCGTATATTATATATTTTTATTGTTTTTATTATATTTTGAACACGAATTTCTTTCGATGTTAACTCTAAGTATGGACAAAGGCAGCCTGCAAATCAGATGGTATAACAACTACCTTAGAATTAAATCCATATTACAACAACAGCTCTAAATGTCCAAAAATAATAATATTTATCCATAGTAACATTAACGCGGCGTGACGTTTCGGCGTGACGTCCATTTCCGTGTGCGCGCGGCATTATGTTTGCTCGACGGGACATTAGTGTCACGTTCACACGACTGACTTGTTTGTTCGCCGATCGTGTTTGCCGATTGTCTTCACAAATATGTCCTTCTTAGTGTTTGTAGGTTATATTGCGAATATATTGTCTTACATAAGTTTTATTACTTAGTTATTATTAGATCAACTCGGGAATGTAATAAGGTTTGGGTAATGATATCTGATTGTGTAACAAATAATATGTTTAGATCGAACTATCAATATTACTCTTCCTCTTTCCAAATAGTGGTGTGTCTCACCTAGTGTTAGAGTTTTCAGGACTCTAACTTGACCTAACGACTGCTTTTCGTAATAATAACCAATATCTGAGATATCAATATAACTAGGCATCTGTAAATATAAAAGAAAGCTCTGTTAGGTCGAAATACAATCACGTACAAATGGCTAAACCGATTTTCGCAGAACAAGATAGGCACGAAGAAATTACTTATTTTTTGTCTTTAGTAAGTAACGGGGGCATAGTAGTTCCAGAGTCAAGTTGTTTTGATGTGACCGATAGCGATTACGAAGTGCGCCCGATCAAAAAGTTTAAAATATCTACTTTAAAGTTTTTTTAACTAGGTTGCCGTCACTACGATCAAATACCACTAAAATAAAAGTTTTGGAAATGCAGTTTTAATATTTTATTGGCACCCAATTTCTTCACGGGATCTCGATCTTAATTATTTAGGGTAGTCTGGACTAACGCGATCGCAAGACCCAAATATTTAGGGCAAACAATTTGTACAACAAGAGTACAATTTGTATCATACAATCACCATAACTAATATATCAGTGTTTTCAATAGTTTATCATTATTACCAGTAGCCAGCAAAGCGAAGTGTCTCAACAATATATCATTTTTAATAGTCAATATACGTGTCTAGCACCAAGTGTTTTATATGCTAAGCACGGTCGAGGCCAATCTAAAGAAAATTCCGCGAGTCCCAGGGGAAATACTTCTAAATGAACTGCCTTTTCATTTCGTACCCTAAAACTGACTTATTAGCGTATTGGGACAGTGGTAATTTCGGTATCTGTCGATATAATCATAACTGATAGAGGGGGTGAGGTGAAACTTCTAGATGTTTTTAGTTACTGATAAAATAAATAAGTATTTATTACCTACTGAGTTGATAGAGGGGTTGAGTTTCAACTTTTGCCCTTTTAAGGACTTCCATTAATAAAGATTTGTGAAGTTTTTCCGTTTGATCGTGTTTTGTTTCCGAGTGACAACTACCTAAAGGGATATTTTTTATACTACGGACGCAAGAAAGCAACTTCTTAAATTACATTAAACCCCGGTAATGCCCCGCGGTTTGATCCGCTTCAGTTACGATCCCGATGGGATATACGGATAATAAGTAGCCTATATGTTGATCCAGATCTACAGTTATCTGCATACCAAGTTTCATTATAATCGGTTTAGTATTTTTGTGTAATTGACACACAAGCATCCAAACAAACTGACATGTAAACTTTCGCATTTATATAATATGAGGGGTGTAATTTCAAAACCCCCTAAAATACCCGTAGTATTTTAGGGGGTTTTGAAATTATAGCCCTCATATTAGTAAAGTGGGATGGGATAGTTAAAAATCCACCCTGTCTACAAATGACAGTAAATAAACCGAGTCGTCAACTATTAAAGTAAACTGTGGTACAAACTTAAGAACGAGGCGACTCTTACCATTTCCATACAAACTTAATACCAAAATAAATTATGAAAAATTTAGAATTCTACCGTAATATCGATATTATTCGGATTAAGATTTTACTTTTAAAGTGTCCCCACCACAAGGTTTTCTAAATTCACCACAAGGTTCACTAAATTTTTTATAATTTATTTTGGTATTAAGTTTGTATGGAAATGGTAACAGTCGCCACGTCCTTAAGGTAAACTGTGGAAGTCGTAAGACTTTACACTTTTTGAGAAAATAGAATTAGACTTTCAAAGAAACAGGTGGCCCGGTTTATTTTCTGCTCAGTATATAAAGAGACCTAAAGAAAACGTTAATCGAAAATCTTGTATAAAAATGCACATAATAAATTCCAGCTCCTTTTTAAATTCACTCAAAATTTAAAAGAGCTGAAACCGGAAATTCATTTCAAACCACTCAGAAATTAATACCAGCCAGATTGAAAAAAACTCTCGTATCGCACACGTAAGTATGGCACCCTTGACGTAAAATATAGAACTTGAAACGGAATTCCAGGAAATTCGTCCCAAAATTTATACAGCGAGTGAGAGTGACGGCCTATTATGAATCTCTAGAAAGATACATTGAGGGACGGTATAAGTGGGCTATTAATTACGGTAAATTCGGAGATTTACCGGTTATTTCGGTGTTGTACCGATTTATACCGGCGAGTACCGGTTTGTCCCGAAATGATTGAGATCGATTTGCCCCAATTAGTGGAGGACGAAACAATTAATTTTAAATTAATTTTGTAAAGTTTGATTGATGGCGGATATTACGTTGTTTTGAATTATATTTTGGTGAATTTTTTGTGAGAAAACATTGAAAAGTTAACTTGTGTATTTTTAATAAAAAGATTTCAATGAATTGAAAATGGCGTTTTTTAACCAGACGTTTCGAAGGCTTTTCTTTTCCCATGGTCACATGCTGAATCTGGCAATAGACATGGGAGTTTTTTTTGTTTAAAACGTTTTTGTAGTATTTTTAATTTTGGGAGAACATAACTTTTGGTATGAAATCCTGTTAAAAGACAAAATATCAAAGTGACGAGAGACGTATACCATAGCCCAAAAATATACACAAATGGAAGGATTGGACAAGAGCCTCCCTTTTGTCCAACAGTAGGAAAATTATGGCTAATCTATACCTATATCTATACACATTATCGCTGTCTGTCCCTATGTATACTTAGATCTTTAAAACTACGGTGTTGGTCAAGATGTAGTTTTGAACGTCAAGCCCCGTGGACGGGGGCAAGTTATAAACGTAGTTATAATTACTTGCCCCCGTCCACGCCACGTCGTCGCCACGCCCGCGCCACGTCGCCTCGTAACCTCCCCGACGCCTGCTGGTTCCACTGTGACAATATGTGCTAACGAAGTCGCGTCCACAACTACGACACGTACAGAGATATTTCATACTAAAATGAATTTAGGGACTTTTGTTCATACATTTAGATATTTCATAAAACTCTCGCCTATAAAGGAATAACTTTTTATATTCTCTTTATTGCCCAACACGTAGTTACAGTCCCGAGTTAAACTTTGTAATCTGTATCGGTTAGTACAAGTCTTGTAAGTCCTATTACTCAGTAATTACTTACTTACCCTCTACTTATAAACAATAATTAACAGCTGAATAAACTATGTACCTACCGTTTGTCTTTTACTGTGATATGAAGTTTCAAAGTGGACAGACAGGAACAAACGTTACATAACTTAGACATCTGTTACTCATCGTTTATAAGTAGCTAAGAGGGTAAATGAATTATGTAATTTTAAGCTTGCATAGCTTTTGTCGCGGGCTTTGAGCTTTGAATGAAGAAATTTCGTAACGAAAAAAACCTACCACCCCCCACTCCGCCTACCATGGCAACGTGGTACAAAATAAAAAAATAATTATAATTCCATAAGTTAATAAAAAATGCTATACAATAGCTTTACCGCAGCAGTCCCCGAGTGCCACATGTTTTTATGTACTTATTTCTTAAATGATCCTAAAAACGAAGAGATGTGGTTCATAATTTCATCACGACAGAACAGGCACCTGTAGCGCAATTGGTAAACGCGCGACACGGAATGTCGAGATTGCAGGTTCAAGTCCTGTCGGGTGCAATTTTTGAAAAAAAATTCTTTATATAAAATCAATGATCCTAATAATTAATTTTGTTTAACATTTTGGCCCCAATCAATTCAAACAAACAAAGTTTTATGAACTCATCACGAATAGTCATGCACTAAATCGGGAAGTATTCAATATGGAAACTCGACGAGACGTCGCGTGAGACAATGGACATATACCTAATTCTGTGATTACAAGAAAAAAAGCGACAAAAATTACAATTAAAAAACCTATATAAAAAAATGTTGTAGTTTATTATATTCAAAGATACCTACGTTTTACCTATACCTACCTATTATTGATTTTAAAATTAATACTTACATTTAATCCAGTCGTTTAATAAGACGTTTGATTTGGTACCACTGTCATTTTCAGATTCTAATTTGGATCTTAGATCATAAAATCCCCACAACACTGAGTAGACAAAAAAATATATTTTATAACAGTAATCGCTGAAAATATCCACATAAAAGGTCAAATTGAGAACCTTCTTCTCTGGGAAGTCTGTTATTAAAAATAACATTAAAAATAACCAAAATAATGATTTAAAAATAATCCATTAAACTTTACACACATCAAAAAGTAATTAAAATAGAACTTCAAAACACTCAACAGATCAGTATAAAACGGGACGTCAAGTAGTGTAGATATCCTAAAATAGAAAATACCGCACTCATCTAGTTCCCCAATCTGAACTAGTCTCCACGAGAAGCGATGTTCCAAATATAGTAGTTGTCAAATAACCACCGATGTCACTCTCAGTCGCAGATGAAGTGAACGGGGGCTTCGGGCTGAGACTCACGTCCACTGGACGCTATGGAAATATCTTAACTAATTCATTAGGGCACCACTTCATACACCAAATATTTTAGAGGAAAAATGCTTTATACAACATACCCCAACGTGAAGAATAGTCCAATAGACACACATGAACGACTTACCCAATCGACACAAATAAACGACTTGACCAATTGACACTATTTCACTGCTGACGAATGAACACTAAAATTTGCGGCAACTATACGCTTGACCAATTGACACTATTTTTTGACTTAACCACTTGTAGATTCTTCTTCTGTTTTCGCGATGTTGTATTGAAATTAAAGACATTTTTCGGTGGTTTTTATTAGGGTTCCGTACCTAAAGGTAAAAACGGGACCCTATTACTGAGACTTCGCTGTCTGTCTGTCTGTCTGTCCGTCTGTCACCAGGCTGTATCTCATGAACCGTAATAGCTAGAAGGTTGAAATTTTCACAGAAGATGTATTTCGGTTGCCGCTACAACAACAAATACTAAAAACAAAATAAAACAATTATTTAAAAGGGGCTCCCATACAACAAACGTGTTTCAAACATAACAAGGAGTCAGGACAGGAAGAGGGACAGGAGGACAAATCGAGTTGGTCATGGAATTCAAAATGGCTGCCCTATCTGTCAAATATACCAGTCTGCCTTCACTTACCAAAGAGTTTCTTTTATGTTTCAGATTTTCTTTGTGCCAAGGTTTTTTTTTTTTGAGTGATTCGGTCGTTTGATGGGAGTAAGAATCGAAGATAAATATTTCATATTTTCCTATAAAATTTAAAAATTGGTTGTTGTAAACCATTTTAGGGTTCCGTACCACTATCACAATTGGATACGGAACCCTAAAATGGTTTACAACAACCAATTTTTAAATTTTATAGGAAAATATGAAATATTTATTTTTATGCGCGAGTGTCGCACTTGCCCCGTTTTTTTACTTTTAGCATTGTTAACCACTTGTCCACTACATCGTCTATTCAGACTAGAAGCTCGGGTGGTGTAGTTTGAATAGACGTTAAGGTATTGACCCAAAGACGCGAGTTCAAGCCTTGCCGCGAGTGAATTTTTTAAGTCGTATTTTTCCGTTTTAATATTTCTAGTAGAACTGCCCAAAATAAATAAATTACGAATAAAATAATTGTATCACACTTGCCTGTATTCTGAAAACGGGCTCTGACAAGGCATGTGTCAAATTGCCTACAATTTCCTAAAACCTACCTTTCCTACAAATAAGATACCGGTCCCGGAAAACAAATGCGTATGAAAGATGGGCAATTGTAAGGGGTAAGCTGGGTAAACTGTGCCAAACCAGAGGGCGTGCATTCAAAATTGGTTAAATATGCCACATTTATTTAACACCAACTTCGCTAAGCGGTTTCACCCACGTATTCCTGATCCTGAAATATGGGGTTAAAAAGTAGCCTATATGTTATTTTAGATCTCCAGCTATCTGCAGACCAAGTTTCATCGTAGTCAGATCAGTAGTTTTTACGTGAAGGAGTAACAAAGACTGTTTATTTTTTAGAACTAGCTGTGCCCCGCAGTTTCAACCACGTAAGTCCTTGTTCCGCGGGAAGATCGGGATAAAAAGTATATAGATAGATAGATTAATACTTGGAATGTAATTGGAATTCGATGAAATAAATGAGTGTCTAATACTTTATTTGCACAGCAAATAAATACAATGAGTACATTGGCATATATTATATAACCATGAGATCTGGACTTATGGAGCTGAAACAGCGAACTTAATCTATTTAGGTACTTAAAACATAACTTTTTTTTAAATATTGTTATTATGGTCTCTATAAAATGTTGTTAGATGTTGTAGACAGAAGGTCCCTTATATAGGGACTTGAAATTACATGGATCTCAAAACCGTTTTGCGGTAGAAGAACTGAGTTGCGAGACTTGCTTTTTTACAAGCATGTTTTTGATGGAATTTATATTTCCAAGAACAAACCATCGGCTAAAAAGATTTACCCAAAATTGCTACGATAAAATATGTATTCACTGGAAATCGATCTTAAATTTTCCAAATGAAAGAGGCAGAAACTAATGAGCGGGCGAGATCAAAGAAACTTTATTCAAAGCAGTTGTGTAACAAATGGCCGGCCGCCGCGCGTCGGCGGACGACTAATCGCACGATTTGTTTAACTCTCCCTAATTAGAAAGAATTCACACTCATTTTCTGGATCACATTTTTTTAATAACAGCTCCGCACGATTTTTGACGTTAAATTAGTTACCTATAGTCTATTTCAGAATCTTAGATCAAAAATGTAAACAAAAATTCCGTAGATTTATTTGAAAGTGACAGCTCTTTATTTACTCTTTCCTTTATTAATTATCAGTTGTTTGTTTACATTTTTGATCTAAGATTCTGAAATAGAGTATACATTTTTTTTATGTGTAAGTGAACAGTGGACCACGTGATCATCAGATCATTTTTACATACGATGATTGTATTTTGGTTGCCGCTATAACAACATATAGGTACTAAAACAGAATAAAATAAATATTTAAGTAGGGCTTCTATACAACAAACGTTTTTCTTCTTCTGATAATGGTACGGAACCCCTCGTTAGCAAGTCTGACTCGAATTGGTCTAGTGGTTTCGGAGATTACTCCCAATATGCATACTTAAACGTTACCAACGTAACCTCTTTGTAATATTAGTACCTACCTATAGATAGATTGGTTAAAGAATTTTTGAAGTCGGTCCAATAGTTTTTAAGTCTAATCATTACAAACATACAAGCGCACAAAAATACAAATCTGTCCTATTTATAATATTAGTGTAGATGTCATTGTCAAAGGTCAAAGGTATAAATAAAGTCAACATTTATATGCAGGTGAAGCCGCAGAACGCAGCCAGTGGTTTAAAAACTTTGAACAAAAAACTGAGAATAAAATGGATGTAGAAAATGACGTCATTTCAAATTTCCAAGTCTGCGATTAAAAAAAGTTCTATTAAACACGACGAGTCCCAGCTTCAAAAGGATTATTAAAGTTTGGGAACTTTCTTTTACAGAAGAGAATAAAAAATATAAGTTTAGAAATCTATCCGGGCTTCGTTTTATCACCATTGAGGTGCTATGTACAGTATTATGTCTTCTGATGAAGTCTCAAAAAATATCTATGTTCCTTTTACGCGAAAAAAAAGCCGCTGTAGCGCTGACAATATTTTTACGTCTATCGTAAAAATAAAATGACAGTGGACAGTGTTAAGATTGAGTCGATGAATGACGCTTAAAATGTCAATGGAATCATTAAATTTGATGTAGTGCTTGAGTTGTGATCAATGATGCTACATCATTGTTCTCAACTGGGTTCGCTTGTTACAACTGTCCTCCTTCTGATGCAATAACTACTGTAGGGCAAGGCTCTCGTCTTAGAGGGGTTTGAAAGTAAGACGCCACGGGAGCCTACTCCGGATTGGCGAATGTCCCATGCCTTAAGACCGTGGTGAGTCTTGGGACATGTCGGTTTCCTTACGATGTTTTCCTTCACTGTAAGAGCGAAGCAAAACCTAGTGACATAACATTATCATAATACTGTAATAACATTCGAAATACACTTAGTGTTTGGATTTCACGAAACTGTAAGCAAAAGCTCTTTAAAATCTCTATAGGTACCTACGTATAATAAGAATGTAGAAAAAGTATTCATGTAAATGTACATCCTAATACTACTAATATTATAAAAGTGAAAGTTTGTAAACGAGTATGTTTATTACTATTCCTAGTTTTTTTTTTGTTCATAGTTGGATTTAAATTAAACATTTTTTCGGGTTTAATTACGTGGTGTTTTTTACTTTTACCATTGTTTTAATACTCAGCGTTTCGAGACGTTTCCATAGGTCTCTTCTTCAGGAAGACTTCTTACCTACCTACTACTTAATAATACTGAATAAACAGTTTTTGACATTTTGTCTGTGAACGCAGGCCGCAAAAACTACTGAACCGATTTTAATAAAATTTGCTAACAGATATCATAGGACTTGGGATACAACATAAGCTTCTTACTCGGATTCATTCAAACATCTATAACATGGATTTTTGCACGTGTTGTAGGTGTTCAAACCGGGCGAAGCCGCGGACAAAATCAAGTCTAAAACTGAAATTTAAATAATTTTATATTTAGTTCCGTAAGCTTCCGAGTAGGTAAAGCTAAGAGAATCCTGCGGAATCCTACCGTATGAATACCGACCTACCTACCTACTATGTAGGTACCTATAGCAGAGCTTCCAGAGTTTCAAGTTTCAAAGATTAACCTAGAATTTACATGTTTGCGTTGTTTCGCCCACGTAGGTACCTACTACCTACTGACTACCCAATACTGGGTTACTTACTGCCTAGTTGTGCGTATATACCTACCTACTCATATACCTACATTGCGTTTAATATTTTCTATTATTACTATACTAAATTACAATGTTGTGATATTTAATCTATTACTGAGACTTCGCTGTCTGTCCGTCCGTCTGTCCGTCTGTCACCAGGCTGTATCTCATGAACCGTAATAGCTAGAAGGTTGAAATTTTCACAGAAGATGTATTTCGGTAGCCGCTACAACAACAAACACTGAAAACAAAATAAAACAATTATTTAAAAGGGGCTCCCATACAACAAACGTGTTTTTTATCAATGCCCTACCATTCAAGGTCTTTTGACCTCTTGCTTAAGGCCTGTCAATTTGCTACTTCCTTAAAAAAAACTTGTAATTCAACAAAAAAAAAAACAAGTTTTAAAACAAATAAAGTGGTTGTTCACTGGGAAAAGTTACTTACTTATACAAAATTGCAGCGGACACCGAGTGTGTACATCCATAAAAACTGGCTTCAGTATAAACTGTTGTTGAAAACAAAAAACTTCATACTCACGCTATGTTTATATTATCCTCTCGGGAACTCTCGGGAAGTAAACAGATATAAGGGCTTTAAAGAATAAAGGAAGATTCTCGAATCGCGGACAATGTCTTGTTACGTATAGCTCTTGCATCTCTACCCTAGCGAGAACGCTGCGAATTCGAACTTCAGCATTGGTCAGTTCAATTATTGAAATAAAATAAAATAAACAGTAAATCAAGATTTATCTATTTTATTAATTTACTAGCTTTATTTTGCGGTTTCACTTCTTAAGTTAAATCTCGATCCGGTGGGAATTTTCAAAAATTCTTTCTTACTGGATACCTACAATCCACAAAGAACACACACTACAAAAGGACACTACGCCTAGGTGACCTGCCGTCGAAACATCAGAATGAACGGTCACCTTAAAATGTTTTGGTACTCCTAGAATACGATGGAAGCAATATTCTGAGAATAGGAAGTAAATAGAAGCAATTGGGAAGCAATTCATGAGCATAAATTAAACGTAAAATACGCCGATAAATAGTGACTTTTCATCCTGACGGACACCAAATTTCAGGTCTTTATAACCTGTGATTTCTCAGAACTTTGAATTTTATACGTTATCCTAACAGTCTATCGAAGCACTACTGTGTTATACGAACATACAGATAGCTATGATATTGTGATTTTTGAAAATACACACGGCGGCGTCGGAAATTATGAGGGTAAACCCGCGGTTCACAGTTAGATATATTTGAATATGACATTGTAGTCATCGGTTGTGAAACAAAGGACAAGAATGAATGTTCGATGAGGCCGAACTGAGCGGAGTTCCACTTACACTATTTACATTGATGGCGAGTGGAGATTTCGAGGACTGGTGATTGGTATTTCGGTCCGCTCCTTTCTACTCCACCCAACTTCGCGTCATCAGTGGAAACGCACCCGATCCCAAAAACAAATCACGTAGCTTTTTAAGATGCAAGAAGTATAGACGTTTACCTTGGCGCATTCCTTTTGTGGGCTCACTGTACACGATAAATATGGGTTTTTGAAATATGAACGGACACATTTTTTGTAAGAAAAATTCAGCTTTTTCGTAACAATAAGAGGCTATTTTATTTATTATTGCTCTTTACAACGTAAAAGGCTACGACAAAGTAAACTGAGGTCTAGTAGAACGTTCTATTTGAGTTAAACTATTCCTTCGCAGTGCGAACAAGGAATGACGAAGCCAACTACTTAGAGAGTTGTTACACTCAGAGAAACGCCTGTTCCCACAAAATGGTGACCAAAACTGGACGACAGGATGTGTTTTCGCTCTCATTTAAAATAGCATACGTGCATCTAGCACTAGTGCTATAATTTCAAAGATTCAAAGATTTATTTGCTTAAAGTATGGTACAGTATTTCAAGGTAATTTACCCTCTTTTTGTAGCCATTTTCGTTTCAAAGAACCCGCACCTAAACCTACAAAACTGGGTGTTAGTTTGCTTCCAAGTATCACGGTCCCCCACAATGTAGGTACCGGATAAACCTGCGAACCATAGCTAGTTAAATGCATACGAAATGAAAATTATTCATGTAGAAATAACGGTTTTCGGAACGATTATTCAGATGATGTTAAAATAATGATATGCACATAATCAGTTAGGTATATGAAACCGTGTCTGTGTAGGTAGGTACCTACAACACACGCTCATGTGAAGACGTTGCATATATTACGACGTCATTACAAATTTGACAACTCTCTGAGTAGGTACCTATTTGTATTTAGTAGATACACATATTCATATAATTCATGCAATGTATCTACTGATTCATTATAATCTATTGCACGACGTTACACACAGCACAATCTAGCCCCAAACTAAGCACTAGGCTTGTACTATGGGTACTAGACAACGGATATACTAAATACTTTACTTTTTTTTGTAAATACATACATTATGATACATAGAAAACACTGAATATCCCATGTCTTCGGACCGTGGTGAGTCCTAGGACATGTTGGTTTCCTCACGATGTTTTTCTTTCACCGTAAGAGCGATGTTATTAGCGCACATACCTTTTTCTTAAAGAAAAAGACATTGGTGCGCGGTCGGTCTGGATTCGAACCCACGACTCTCAGGATGAAGGCCGGGGTATCTACCACTAGACCAACACCGCTCTAGATTGCTCTATGATTGTAGAGTCTTCTTCCTACGCTCATCTAAAAGCATGGAGTCCGCAGTGGAAAAAGATTCGACCCGTCTTCTTTAATGGCTCGTTGGTCGACGTAGTTAAAATGAAAGTTAGGTATAGATTTTTCTTCTGTTTTCGCGATGTTGAATTGAAATTAAACTAATTTTTCGGGTTTGATCGTATTGTGTTTATTACTTTTATAATTGTTTAAGTGTTCAACGATTCGAGACTTTATAGGTCTTCTTGAGATACTGAAAAAAGGGTTTTATTCTTTATTCTTTAATGTACACACCATCAATACACAGGAACATTGTTAACGAGAAAACAAGGGCGAGCTTAACCCTAAAAAGGGTTCTATTTCAACGTTAGGTATCCTACTAATATTATAAAGCTGAAAGTCGGTGAGTATGTATGAGTGTGTTTGTTACTCAATCACGTAAAAGCCGCGGAATAATTGTATAAGTGAGAGTTAGCAACTCTAATGCCGACTTTCCACTGCGAGCGGAGCGGAGTTAAAAATGTGTCAGTTTAACATCCAGCGATCGATTCCATAGCGCGAAAGAGTTGTATGACTATGAAAACAACCGTTGTATCTTGAACTGACACATTAATGACTCCGCTCCGCTCGCAGTGGAAGGCCGGCATAAATCTCACGTTAAAACGTTGGATGACAATAACATCCAAATTGATCCAGATCAAAGAGGTTCTCCATCATAAACCAACTTCCCAGAATTTACCGACTTACAGAGCAACATCAGATTACTTTCCAAGAATAGAAGACATCAAACGAATTACAACTTAATCTCATCATACTTGTTACTAAAGTGAAGATTCAATAAGTACCTACCTACCTACAGATTTTTCGCCCAATCGAAAGTTTGCCTTTGCCGCAGATTGTACCTTCAAAATAGATGGTTGCGAGTTCGATCTCATTCTTGGAATGTACGTAATAGTATGTCTTATGATTTACAAAAACAGGCGAAGTGCGAATAGGACTTGAGTAAAATAAAAACCAGCCAAGTGCGAGTCGGACTTGCTGACTGTAGGATTCCGTACCCAATTGTGATAGTGGTACGGAACCCTTCGTCCGCGAGTCCGACTCGCACTTGGCTGGTTTTTATTTTACTATAGGTACTCGTTATCTTTTGTAGAACTAAATTGTATAATAAGCTTACAAAATTAAAGAATTTACACGCAACATAACTTGATTTTAATGACATTTCCTACCTTTTACAAAGTGACAATTTCAACAGAATCGGGTTAAAATGTGAAGTATTCTATCATTAACTTAGAATGAATGCGGAACGTAATAATTTAATCCCATTTTATTGGTCTATTAATTCTAAAATAAAACGTCTGCTAATGAGTTTGGAACTGTTGTCGATTTAAAACTATCACCATTTACATCAAAGTTTCTTCAACTATGAAGATTTGTGTGTTTTTAATCTGACCTTATTAATAGACTAGCTGTGTCCCGCGGTTTCAACCGCATAAGTCTATAATATATTTAATATAATTAGTCTTTAAAATACCCTTTCTTATCGGATGCCTACATCATATAAAGAATACACTCTAAAGATTATTTCTTAAGTATGTAAGAAAGACTTAAGAAAGACTGCTGTTTTGAAAGAAATGCTTTATTTTTTTTATTTTACAACCCTAGAAATTGTGTAAGCATTTAATTTCAAAATTTAAGTACCTGCGTAAAATTAGTACTCCAAATTTCAGCTCTCTACTATCAGCGGTTTAGGCTGTGCGTTGATCAGGACTAAGCCTTTTATAGATTGGTAAAGAATTAATTCCGAAAATGCTGTCTGTGATATTTTTAAACACCAAATATGCAAAACTTCTGAGTACCTACCTACTAAATTCTAGTCGAGCAACCCATCAAAACGTACGGAATAAGTTATTTTAAAACAGATACAGTGAAAATTGTATAAAGCTAATTTAATTTTAGAACAGTTTCAGGCTTTGTTCGGACATACAAAACCGCGGCTAAAGGTATGTTTACATTACGACAAGTCAAGTAACAAGTTTGGTGGCCAGTGAACAATTGAAACCAAATTGCTCGGTATTTACTCATTAACGGTAAAAGAGGGGTGATAGATAGATAATACACATTTATTTGTAGAACATAAAACAAGACAACAAAGCACAACTAAATAAATAGTCTAAACTAAATACATAGAGTAAGGACAAAGCGTTAAATGTTAGTTGCACAAATGGATGGCCTTATTGCTGATTGAGATTTCTTCCAGGCAACCTCCTGAATGAAAAGACCTGTTTCATTCAGGAGAAATGGCAACATCAACCTGGCGGTTAATGTTAAGGAAAATTGATTATCCATAGCACAACTGATTGTGCCAAGCAGTTGATACGTCAATGCGTACACTGTAACGTTAACAGTTTGAGCTTACCAGCAACGAAAAATATCGCGACCGGTGTGGCAGGAAATAGACGGCAAGGTAGGATCATACCCACGTCTAGACTCTTGAATTTGTTTGAAAACCTTTGAATTAGAAACTATACTTATCATAGTCAGTGTTATTACATATGCGTCCCACAGTTTTCATACAAATTCGTGTCCGTGCATACGTGGGTTCAGTATGTTTCAACCGTAACAGTTTGACGCTGTGCACAAGGTAAAACTGTTAACGTTACAGTGCACATATTTATGTATTAACTCATGGAAGGGGTAGTGGTTGTGCCAAGCAATTACTGTTGTGCTGGATAGGTTACGCTAAAGTGTCGGTAATGTTGTCGCTCACTGGGAGGTTACATTAAGCACTCTGTTCCTTGTCACAGAGATCAATTTATAAAGCTGTATCCATAATTGGGTGGAAGCAAGCCGCACGCGATCTTTCAATTAAAATCCTACCATTTCTCACTCGCTATCATTTCACAATGATTAATGATTGTTTAGTTTACCCCCGAGGTGTTCGATTTGAAACTTTAACACCTCGTAATAAGGGCTTTAGTTTTCGAAGTTGGCCGATGTCCACCGTAAGGGTAGATTTATTAGTTTCGCGATTTCCTGAAACTAACAGGACAGGGGACTGAATCTGTAATCAGTTGGAAATAAATCAAACGGGCTGCGTTTACTGTTTGTTTTTTTTTTCGTATTTTTTGGGGGTTGTTGATGAGTTATGTGATTATATTGTGTTTGAGAGGTAGGCGAAGTTTTTTACACGTAAGTACATAAAATATACATTTTAGCAGTGCCTTGTGGTTTCACTCGCATAAGACAAGATCTTGAGGGAATATTGAGAAAAAAAGTATGTGTAAGTTCACCCTACTTTATTTCGTCATTTAGGAATTATTGGTCGATAATTTTCATCAGCAGCAGTTTCAAACAAATTTGAATTTCGAACGTCAAAAATGTTCGTTCGAAAGAAACGCAGTAGCCCTGATCTCCAGCTACCACCATATCAAGTTACATCGAAAGGGATTCTGTAGTTTTTGTAACATCCAAACACACAAATAGACAACCAAACATCTAAACTTTCGCATTTATAATATTATAGTAGGACTAGTGGGATATTAGGTGAAGTGGGCGTATAAGCAATCCTTTTCCAAACCAGCACTTTGTCTTCTGTCACCTTGAATTTGAGCTGTGAAATGAAGTGTAGCAATAAACGGCAGTATAGATCGAACGCGACGGCGACACCAACACTCAGTTACAGTTTCTGGAAAATTTAGCAAACGATCTCATTTTCAAACTCCTACTTAAGTAAAGGTTTCCTATTCATTATGCTTCACTGTGTTATTTCAAGCTAATTCGGGAAATTGTTAATTAATCTATAGGTCTTATCTTATCTTCGAGAAAGAGGTCAATCGTCGAATCCAGCTCGGATGGGCAGCGTTCGGGAAGCTCCGCAACGTCTTTTCGTCTAAAATACCTCAGTGCCTTAAGAAGAAAGTCTTCAATCAGTGTGTGTTGCCAGTGATGACATACGGATCCGAAACGTGGTGCTTCACTATAGGCCTTATGAATAAGCTTAGAGTTGCTCAAAGAGCTATGGAGAGAGCTATGCTCGGGGTTTCTCTACGGGATCGAATCAGAAATGAGGAGATACGTAGAAGAACGAGGGTCACCGACATAGCCAAACGGATTAGCTCTTTGAAGTGGCAGTGGGCAGGACATATAGCACGGAGAGCAGATGGTCGTTGGGGCCGAAAAGTTCTCGAATGGAGACCGCGGATCGGAAAGCGCAGCGTTGGACGTCCACCAACGAGATGGACGGACGACTTAGTTAAGGCCGCGGGTTCACGATGGATGCAGGCCACTTATGACCGAAGCATCTGGAAATCTATGAGGGAGGCTTATGTCCAGCAGTGGACTTCTTACAGCTGAAATGATGATGATGATGAATCTATAGGTATCCATACTAAAATTATAGGTTATAAAGTGTGTGTGTGCGTCTGTATGTTTGTTATGAATAGACGATGCAAGGAAAACTTGGCAAAGTGAGGGATTTCTAGTGCTGTTCGCACTGTGCGATTGTGGAAGTGCTGTCCAAACAATGGCGCATTTAATGGCCTGCCCATTGTGTCCTGTTAGCTGGTCCGCAGCCGACCTCAACAGAGCCACAGACAATGCAGTTGCCGTTGCCGAGTTTTGGGCCAAGACTGAGTATTGTGGACAGTTTGACGCCGTTCACACGAAAAAGAAGAAGAACTCAAAAACTACTGGACCGATTTCAAAAATTCCACCATTAGAAAGCTACATTCACCCTGAGTAACATAGGCTACATTTGATTCCGATATTTCCACGGAAACGGGACTTACGCGGGATGCAGCTATTTTATATAGGTAATTATAAAAAAAGCAAAAAAAAAGGTAAGTTTCATCGCAATCGGTTCAGTAGTTTTAGGGTGAAGGAATAATAAAGATATACTTACCGACTCACAAACTTTCGCCATTATAATAATATGGATCTGAGTTATGGATCTGTGTTATGGATCTAGTGGGAATGATCCTGCTACGGTAGCCTCGTGGGCTCACTTCCGTAAGCATTAGTGGTCCCAGATTATGCGGCATATAAAAAGCGCAACCACACCATCTGTTTCTAGAAGCCGTTTTGTATTGCCCGTATCAAATTTAGACATCTTTATTTCTTTAATATGTAAATATTATTGCTAGCAGAATGACTGGGCGATCGCACACTGCAATATAGTTAACGGCCAGAATAATATTAGTACTATTTTTATTATCGTCCTAATTGTACTAAGCACTAACGAGCGCAAACGATCCTAAATTCATAGGCACCTAACTCCCTATTCAAATATTAATTAACTAGCTGGGCCCACTGTTTCACCCGCGTAAGTCTCGATCACGTGAGGATTTTGAAAACTACTTCCTAGCAAGGCAAATAGCTAATTTCATGAGTCTAGGACCAGTGGTTTGGCTCTGTGGTAATATATTGTATTTTTGTGTAATCGCGAGACACTGTTTTTATGAACCGAGTGGGAGAAAAAAATGGCACTATCGGGAATAAGCCTTAGTGAGTACCCCAGTAAATGTTTATACTTATATAAACTTGTTAAATCACACAATTTGTTGGTATAGTTACATCTAACATGTCCCCGCGACCAATACAATTGTAACATAGGAAAATGTAACAATGTCCAGATGATTCTTCTATTTTCTCGAGTTATTTATTTTGTCCATTTGCCCACCACGCCAATTTCACGTCACGCGATTAAAACCGAAAAATGAGTTTTATTTAAATGTTTATACCTACTTATTTATAAATTGCAAGCGTAGGTAGGTAGGTATTGTTTCGTGGTATTGTTTATCTTTTTTTACCAAAATTTTCATTTGCAACAAAGAAATGCAAAACAAAGTTATCCCGATACAGCTGTAATTTCCTCAGCATTAAAAAAAAGTTAATACAAAAATAACAAGTGAGCGATTCAGAAGTTGCGGACGAATATAATTAAGGGTGTTTGTTTAGGATCGGAGGTTGGTTGGTGCCCCCGTTTGTGCCCCCGCCCCCGCGCCCCCGCTCCCGTCCACGCCGCACGGCCGGCGTGTGAACCCTGCCTTATAGCAGTCGTACATTACAATACAGTGATGACCTATTTGTCTTGCGTGTGTGAGTGCGAAATAAGGTGTTTAGTGTTTTTGAGAATTAATTTGGTGTTGGAGTATTTTTTTGGGTTTCTGCATTGTAGAGTTTCATTGATTGCGCTGTGTGAAACGTCCCGTTATATTTTATTATTACTATTTTAGTTTCACGAGCAATTTTCTTTGCATTTTGGTATTTTTGGTACACCGACGCCACCCAATATTTCTTATCTCATTTTAAATAATTGTTTGACCTCTAGACAGAAGATTGTTAGATACAATATTTATTATACCCATTTCGATAAGAATCTTTGAAATATAAAATATCGTAGGTATATTGAGTAAAACGCAAAATTGTATTCAATTTACGTTGAATTAAGTGCTCGGTACCAAATACAAAGTATTTCAAAAACCTCTTAATTGAATTGTGACAAGGTTTCACCTCTAAGTGTCAAAGTTTATCACCTATAATCCGTTAGCAGACGTGCGGATTTTACGATCGGTCGATGGCTCGCCGACTTTTAGGGGCCTGTTTAACATGTCACTCTCTAAACAAAAAGAAAAACATCTTTTTCAGCCTATAACATAGCTACTCCGATTCCGGTGTTTTTTTTGTGTGTGTTATCTCGGAAACTAGGTCGAAACGTTTTCTAAATGTAAAGCATGCCCACTTTATTTTTTCTCAGAAACTAAAAAAAGGAAACAGCTATACCCTAGTTCTATAAGGTAATTACACAAAAAAACCGGAACCATGTACCTATGTAAATATGTTGGGTGTAATCTCCGAAACCACTGGACCGAATTTGATGAAATATAAAATCAAGATACAGTGTATCTTTGGGAGGAGCATTTTGTTGCGATAGTTTCACGGGACTTGCGCGGGTGAAACCGTGGGATACTGCTAGTAAAAATACTTCCAAATACTGGTCCATCCGTCCGTCTGTCTGTCCCCAACTTTGCGCAGATATTTAATTTAGAAACTTTCTATGGAACAATCGTCGTCGGAATCAACAGATCAAAAAGTCTTTAGTCTGAGTTTAGTCTAATAAAATAATGGAAATAAAAAATGTTAACTGTAATATTTCTTAGATTAAACTCATAAATCGTAGGATGTAATTGTAGAGACTCGTGTGAATGCTACAATTTATAATACTATTTTATTTTAATCTAGATTCTTAAGTTTTTATGAATACCTACCTACATTGTCGCTGCGAGGCCTTATTCGCAAAGACACGAGGAAATGCTTTTCTTGGCTGGTATTGTGGCGAAGTGAACTAACGCGGTGGTTCGAATGTTGTTGTTTTTTGTTTACTTTTGACGATTATTTTGTAAATTTGTTACCATGCCATGCAAAATTAGTCTTGTCGATCTATTGTCTGAATATTGCAATACTAATCAGCAGTATTCATACTATCGATAGTTTTGTTCTATTGACGTATGTAGTCGGTCTACTACCGATACCAAACATATCGATATTATTGCAGTACATAGGTACCTATGTACTAAACAAACTGATACAATAGTTATGTACTATACTATCGATAGGTCTAATATCGATGATTTTCAAGTTCAACCATCGATAGTCAAACTGTCGAGTTCGGCAACACCTAGTAAAAACTACATCATTCGTTTTATGAAACGCCTCTCTTAGGGTCTGACTGAACAAAACATGAACCCCATGCTTACCCCGTTGCCTATTAGTTCAAAATTCATTAATAACCTAGTGTGTTGGTAACATTGTCCCCTTAGTGGTACAAAAAGCAGGTAGAATAGGGTGCGGGAGGCGACGCGCGCGGCGTGAGACGGGAGCGGACTGGACAGTGGACACCGTATCGTTGTGACCAGACATTAGTCTCCGCGTACTAAGGGTTACACTGGGTGTATTTTAAAACCAGAGAGAATTAGTGAATTAGAGAACACATTGATTAGATATTTCTTATGTTTTCGCGATGTTGGATTGACCTCTTGCTCACGGATCTCTACCCGTGTTAAAGAGGCCCTCCTTATACTTAGCAGAAGCAATTAGAACAAGAATTTACAGTTTTTTAAATAAATGTCTAATGTCTATTATTGTCTATCTACCTGTTTATTTCTGCATTTAAAAAATACTGATCAGAATTTGGTTTTAGTCTATAGTAGCTGTATTTTAAAGGAAGATTGTGGTAGTTAATTTATATTAAAATCCAATAAGAAGAACCCAAGTAATCAAGTAAAGACTGAGTTAGCCACAGGCCCGTGGAGAATCCTGCGTTTTCTACTGGCTCGAGACTGGATCACGTATAGTTAGTTAGTCACGTATAAGATGATCTAGCCTGGAACTTTTTTGATGTGAAACATCTATAGGCGCAAGTAAACCTAAAAAAAATTCGTGGCGATACAGGCCATGGCGACGCCTCGCCATGCATAATTTTATTATGTCATGCCTACACATAGTGCTTGAAGTCTTAGTTAATTTCGAGTGACTTTCTAATGGCTCGTTAGCCGGTACCGTAGAGCCTCGGGCTTCTGTTCCGAAGAGGACGGCGTTCGAATCTCGTGATTGAATCATTTTGTTGACTTTTTACTGTAAAGAATAATTATTTCAAGTTACGAATAACAATGACAACAAATCATGTTTTTTCGACTACAAAGTCGAACGAAAACTTGTGTTAGTCTACAAAAATATCCCAAGTAGAGCCCAGTGTATCCATAACTGAACCGCAGTAAGTAGACACCGGCTCTGAGATAACCGCCTACATCAGCTGCGTGCCCGTGATTGATGACCGCCTACTGCTCCCAGTTTATTCTGTGCCAACTTTATATCTACTACGGTACTGGTACCTACTCTTTGGGTCAAGGAGCACTCGACACTCTTTGTTGTTTAGCTTACATACGGATAGCTTACGACTCATTTTCTTTGTAGGTATATATCTCAATACCTACAAAGAAAAAGAACGCTATATATCTCAACTTACTCACAGAGAAAATCGGGATATCTACCACGATACCAACACGAATCTCTTTTTAAGTTAATAGCAGTCCTTGGCAATAAATAAATGATTTACAATTTACAAGCGCGCGACACACCTTACCTACCGCTGTGCAAAACTTCACACTTTAGGGGAAAGTCTAACTAGGTACCTACTCATTTCTTTATACTTTGCAAACGTAGTCGATTGTTTCCTCCCTGAATAAAGACATTAGAGAAAATATGTTGATGCCATAAAACCGATATCAGCCTTTCAACAAAACGTAAGGGCTTGGTCATGCATGGCAGATTTAGATTTTATGGCATAAACATTTGCTCTAATATCTCTATCCAGTTAGGAAACAGTCAACTACGTTTGTATGGAGAAAGAGTTGGTAGACTTTCCTCTAAAACGGACGACCAAGAAGTTCTGGCCTGGCATCGTCTGTATTTCGATGTAATTAAGTAAGGATTTTTGCACAGCGGTAAGTAGATGTTCGAACAACGCGGACAAAGTCGCGAGCATAGTTAGTAATAATATAAACCGAGTGAGCTTATATTCTTAAACTTGAGAACTCCATAGCACTCGAGACACTCTGTCGACTGTAACTGTACACGACAAAAAAAACACCGTACGATTTCACAGCAGGAAAACGTCTCGGAAACCTGGCAACCGGTAGAATGGAAAATGAAATTGAAATGAGATATAGGTAGAAATTAAACTCCTTTTTTTGCACCGCAAACTAACTACCTGAGTTGAGATCGGCTTAAGTTTATTTTAAAATAAGTAAGATTTGAAACTAAACGTATTTTTTCGGTTTTACCTACAATAAGGTTTTATTACAATAAGCATTTTTTTTACGCTTTTAGGGTTCCGTCCCTCAAAAAGTTAAAAAAGAACCCTTACAAGATCACTTTGCTGTAGGTACGTCTGTCAAGACCCTATATTAATTTGAATTTAACATCGGAAAACCGAAGAAAAATCTAAGTAGATGTAATAAAATGTCGAATTAGGAACAAAACGTCAAACACAATGATATCTAAAACTGCATAACAAAACGCAACTCGTCGACTGCCCCCATTGTACTGTAGAGTGGCCCAAGTTGTTCCCCGTGTTGTAGTAGACTAGAGTCGACTAGACCAGACTAAACTAGTAGACCAATTGTGGTCGACAAACTTCGGAATTAGATAAATTGGGTGCTGTTCCCGAACTCATGCAGTTTTCACGTCTAGATTCTAAGTCAACTGTGTACTTTATTCAAAGTAGATTTATTAGTTTAATCTTATATAGGTACGTAAAAGTAACTTGTATTAATATAACCTTACCGTTCCTTCTTTTCTTTCTTTATCATATTATGTAGATATTTACCAAGAATCGATTTTTATAAATTCCCACGGGATCGGGACTTGCGAGTTTGAAATGTCATTAGAAAATAATGAGCTTTTATGTTTTTTTTTGTTAAAGAAAAAATAACAGTGAAATTACAGATTTTTTAAATATAATTTTGGGATGGGCAGATGGATGGACTAAGGGCAGCACTGGAGAGCATATTATAATATTAAAATGTATTTCAATTAATCAATTTCAAAAGATCTTTATTTTATACAGTATTACATCAAAAAATACAATTCTAAGTGTAAAAATATCCTTAGATCACATTAACATTAATAAATTACAATGTTTTAGGCTGATTAAATCAAGTAAAAACTTATAAGAATAAAATAATTGGTCAATTAAATACTAAAATTAAGACAATATAAAGTAATTCAATTTCATTTGGAAAAATAAGTTTACCAATCTCATCATTTCAGCTGTAAGAAGTCCACTGCTGGACATAAGCCTCCCTCATAGATTTCCAGATGCTTCGGTCATAAGTGGCCTGCATCCATCGTGAACCCGCCCGTGTTACCAATCTTAATCTTAATAATTACCGGACCCCGCGAACTTTCGAATGTATCACATTAGTTATAGTCGCAAAGACACATCGTTCTACTATTTTAAATCTAAACTTACAAATATTTAGGTTTTTTTTACATTACCTATAAGAGTTAGCGCCATCTAGTCCCATAGTAAAAGCTACTAAGCTTGTGTTACGGTGACTAGAAAACGGATATATAATACTTGTTTTCTTTTGTAATAAGATGTCAGATGCAGCGAAACAGCAAATATTTCTTTCTTTGTAACAATATATTTGAGCAAAGGTGTTGAAGTACGGATTTACTTCGATAGAATGCAAAAGTTTCAGTTAGATTTCAATTTGTAACCGGATTCTAAGACTAGATCGGTTCAGTTTAATTAAAACTGGGGATTTGATGCGATATTATAGTTTATCGATACGCTGTTTATTTAAGTCTATATTCATTTATAATTATTTGAAATATACTTACTAGGTTTATGTTCAATGAATTATAGATAGATATCCGTCTATTATGGTTTCATCCATGTAATCGACAAAAAGTGACAGGTATCACTTTTTGTCGATTACAATGGCAAAGACTAGGCAAAGACGATCGAAACTGAAACAAAAGACGATCGAAACTGAATCAAAAGATGTTCAAAACTGAAATAAAAGACGATCAAAACTGAAACAAACGACGATCGAACTTGAAACAAAAGACGATCGAAGTAGAAATAAATGCAATGAAGTACCTACTCAATTACATAGTTACTAAACGCTTAGTTACTTGAAAGCTGTAATTTAGCGTAAGTGACAAACTGGCTATAGGTCATCTATAGGTGCATAATATTCTTGTTTATTTTTATCGCACGCGCCGGGGATGTTTTTTTGTTAGAATATTCTTTGGTGTGTTTACACCTTTAAATCTCATTAAATATTTAAATTTCTTATTCATCCAATCAATTCTATTTCCCACACCTCCGTATTAACTTTACTAAAGTTGTATGTAAATACAGTTGCAACAACTAAATCACAGTGTGTATCTATTTAAATAAAAGCAGTGTAGGTAGGTACTACCAACTCTATGCAGTCGGACGATGTAGCAGACACAAAGTAGTGTCATCAATATAGCGCAGGTGTGCCCCGGGACGGCACCTAATATACACCTCTACGATCATTATGTTAGGGGGAAATACCTACTGACTGTTCCTGCTGCGCTGTGACTTGACCACTTCTTCTAGCGAGAGTTATTTTGTATAACAGTAGGAGTACTATCACGTTTGCGTAAACGCTAAATTTGTATGGAAAGTTAGAAAAGTGCCCGTAGCGGACGTGATGCGAACCTACTTCATTATGGAGAAGTTTTGCGTTGACCCAAACGTGAGTGGTTGTTAAAACTCGCATTTTATATAGCTGAAGGTATTGCATCTTTTAGACGCGTTTCAAAACGGACAAAGAAGTCCATATCAATAATATGCTTTTGTATCTTTAAGTCTAGAGTGAATATTTTTTTTCAAGCAAAGCATGCTACAACACGTAGGTACCTAAGTCTCAAAGCCGTGAAAGTAATGGGATAAACGTGTTACTCCAAAAAATGTAATGTATCTTCATACTTAATTTCATAAAAAGCGGTCATTGGTTTCGGAAGTTACCCCCAACATACATGTTACTAAGGTTACCTCTTTATAATATTAGTATTAGAATAAATAGATGCGCGTTTAACCACTATCTCACCTGAAGATAAGAAATGAAATTATGGTCTAAAATAATAGCACGCTCATCTAAAAGTCGAACCTATCAGTACTTAAATAAAAGGGAGCAATCAGCTTTAGACAAAGCAATATAATAAAAAAAACAATGTCGTTATAAGCGAGCCCGGGATCCCTAAACACACCGGATCACACGTAAGTCCGCCTCCGCCCCGCGCCCGCGCCGCCTCCCGAGACAAAGACAAACTGTGGACTTAAATCCACTTACAAGAATCGAGACCGACTCGGGACGCAAACAGAGCGGTCCGACCAAACAACGCGAACGCTACGGAGGGCACGCAAATTGTTGTCTTGTTGATACGTACGTACCTACATACATAAGAAGTTATACATACATTGTATGCTACATGTGTTGTGTGTCTACTTACGTACTCTGTTTAAGTTTGTGTTGTTCGTTGGAGACGGATTTGTGCTACTATTAAACATCCTTACTAATTGTTCAACTCTACTAATATTATGAATGTGCTTGTTTTTCTGTTTACCCCTTACTTAACACTACCTCCACTATTTGAAAGCTTTTGTAGCGCGTCGGTTGAATATCTCGGCTGGCATTTTTCATAGTCTTTTACCCATGACCGCCAACCCAGATCTAATTGATATGCTAAAATGCTTATTATAAAGGCTCTTATTATAATGATTTCTAAACACGATACTAGATAAATTTATCCACATAAATTTAATTCAAAAATACAACATTTTCTCTTCAAGCGAGACCTTGAATTTCAAATTGGGACTTACAGGCTTATAATATTAAACAAACAACCTTAAATACCTTTTTAGTTAACCTTAAAAATATAAAAAGAAATTATATCCAGGAGTGTTATCCGCAGAAGTTGTGGGGAACAGTTAGCAGTTAACTTTAACGATCATCAAGTGTTTAAACGTTATGTAAATACCGAAGTAAGCCTCGTTTCACTCCATTCTTTTACACTGGATGGTAGTTTTAAAATGAGTAAGTCGTAGTCGGTGTAAACTAAAGTAGGTACTTTTATAAATAGCTTAGGTTATCAGAAATTATAGAATGAGATTAGAATCTTACACAATAATTCAGTGGTTGTATTCATTGGATTACTTTTTTGTGTCATTATCTTGGGAATTTGAAAGTTATTTGGTTATTAGATGGAAAAATCTCTATTCATTATCTACCATGAAGGTATTTAAAAATATGTATATAGGTACCTATTTTTACTTATCCTAGGTATTTTCTAGACAAGCATGTTACATCATCGATCTCATCGTCGCTTCCCATCAGGTGAGATGAGATTGCATCATAGTTACTTATCATGTGGATTTTTCTAAGGTTTACCGCAACTCTTTTTTCGCTCCACGTTTCTAGGAGTCTACAGTAGGTACCTCTTGATCACGGGTACACAGGAGGTACTGCTAACTCTTGGAAATGTCGAGCGTTGAAAGTTGCTAAAAATAATAAAAGCAAGGAGATTAAAAATGAAAAATAAGTTTGAGGAGTAATAAAATGCCTGCCTGATGATTTGACGATATATTTGATCGTTGCTCATTCAACGGAGCCCCAAATAACCAATGAAATATAATTTTGTCAGATTTGCCTACCTACTTAAAAGCTCTGCAGAAGCTGCTAAAGAAAGAAGAGAAGACGGCTGATTGCAGTGTCATATGAGTAAGAGAGTCAGTTCAGAAAGGAAAGGCAATTATTGACATTCAAAGACAGCCGATGGAGACGCTGAAGTTGAATCGCCAAGACGGTCAAATCTTCTATTTTGCGCTCGCCATAAAAATACACCGTGGCGCCACTGACCGTTAATAGCTGTAAGCTAACATATGAGTTTTAGTGTCAAATAAAATAATTATACAGATGCACACAAGACATACGTTGTGTACATCTGTATTATTATTTCCTATATACTATATGGGTACTAGGTGCTTCGTCGTGCGATATCGCTCATCGTTATCGCTACAGTACGGTCTTTAATTACAATTTAAATTTCCACAGCCCGAACAACACCGGCGAACAAACCGCGACGTTGATCGAATCCACGCTAAGATATTTAAATGAAACGTTTATGTAATGTAATTTTCTTACAAATGCTTTTCAAAGCATGTTCGTGGAACATTCAAGATTCGTCAACATCTCATTGAATTTCAAAGGTGACGCCGACTGAGGCGCCGCCCGCGCCGTTTGAGCCGCGCCGCCCGCCGATATGTAAACACGAGAGATTTAACTACACTGACAGAAAACTGATATTTGATCGCCCGATAGCTAGTTAATCAGTTACTTAAGTTGCAGGTAAACTTTACATTTAGTTTTTAGGGTTCCGTACACAAAGGGTAAAAACGGGACTCTACTATGGCCGCCCATTGTGCCACCTAATTTTAGGTTGTGTATTTCTTTTCTATGTGTTTTCTTTGTGATGTAATTTATTTGGTGTGTACAATAAAGAATTTATTTATTCATACCTACTTCTTCTCATGTGCCATAATAGGTAGACAGATGAATTTTTTACAGAAGAGTATTTTTGTTTCCGCTACAACAACAACTAGGTACTAAAAAAAAAACTTGTGGCACTCGGGGACTGCCGCGGTAAAGCTATTGCATAGCATTTTTATCAACTTAATTATGCAATTATATTTTTTTTTTTTATTTTGTACCTACCACGTTGTGGTCGTGGTCAAAGCACCATGTAGCTCGGCCGAGCTACATGGTAACCATGGCAACGTGGTAGGCGGAGTGGGGGGTGTTAGTTTTTTTTCGTTACGAAATTTCTTTATTCAAAGCTCAAAACCTGCGGTAAAAGCTATGCAATAGCTTAAAACAGAACAAAATATGTTTTTAAGTGGGGCTCCCATAGACAACAAACGTGATTTTAATGTTCGACTCGCACTTGGCCGACTTTTCATTTGTCTTGGTCGCTCGTAAAGTTTTTAGTCTGCATTCGTTCCTAAACTCGAGTCAAAGACGACGCAAATTGGACCGGGGATGTCCCTTGTTTGTAAAGAAATATCAGAGAACCGAGTTTCGAGTGAAATTAAGAAAAATAATCCTCAGGAAGCGGAGACCGAGTCTGATTTCGATATCACTACGTTTTTATCTACAGTCACGTCCGAATGATGTAGTTATAAGAGTAAGAGAGGACGCACTTTGTTTCTCTTTAGAATAAAAATAAATAAATACCTAAGTTCTTATTTTTATATAGTTGTGTTGCTCACCTGGTGTTAGAATTGTCAGGTCGCCCTAATGCATCTAACTTGACCTTACGACTGCTATCTGAGATAACAACCGAGACCAACTGCTGAACGTGCCTTCCGAAGCACGGAGCAGCTCGAGAATTATTTTAGAAAGACAAATTATTGGTCACCCATCCAAGTAATGACCGCGCCAAGCGTTGCTTAACCCGCACGACCGTTGAAGATCGTAAGGTTCAGCTAGGCCAATGAGTTGCTCAATAAATTCTTAAACAACACAGCGCCATCTAGCCCCATGGTAAGCTTAGTGCTTGTGTAACGGTGACTAGACAACGAATTTAATACTAATATTTATTTAGAAAATTTATTTTTAAGAAATATAGCATTAATAAAATAGCCTGAAGCTACATACAAAAATTAAGAGAAATTAACTAATATTTTTTTTTTTAATTATTTCTTTAATAAATAATAAATAAATTTATTTTCTCCCAGATACATTCTTATCTTATCTTCTTATCCAGGTATATTCTTTAGTGTTCCATTTGATTCGTTTACAGGAGACTAAAGACTTTTTCAGGAACATTCAAGAAAAGCTACAACACGTTTTCACTGAAATGGGATGTCACTAACACTACAAACTAAAATATCCGATTTCCTTTGTTACCGTCGTTAAGTAAGTAGGAACTATTCATGCTTTAGATTAGAACTTGTTAAAGTTGTGTGAAAACTAGGTTAAAGAATCGACTTGACCTCAAATTAATTACTTTTCGAATACATTATTATTACACAATACAGATTAGGGACACGAATAATCTGAAAGAAGAGACATTTTTTAACAGTCGTTATAATTTAACTGACGTTAAAGTCCCCAATATTTCACTTTGCCAGCTGAAATTTGGGGAGGTTGAGGCATCCGATAAGGAAGGGTTATTCGAAATTCCTATGGCATCGGAACTTACGTAGGTTAAAACCGCGGGACACAGCTAGTTTATTTATATTATTGAAATTATTTCACAGGGCAGTGTAACTTAACCTAAATACCGTTGAAGACTTAATCTTTAAATATCTCTAGAAACTGAGGGCAGTCTGAAATAATCTTACCTTTTTCATAAGAAAGTTAATAGACAAAACCCTCTTCAATTATAACAGTTCTATATTTACATAAATTATTTTGATAACAAAGAGAAATGAAACGTAACACCTATCTTGAAACCGAATTACTTTTATACTTACAATTTCTGTACTTAATTGTTTTAGGTAGATATAAAATTAATGTTTTAACTTATATTGAGGTAGACACCTGCTGTGCGTTCAATGATGGAGGGGGCCTATTCCACAAGGCAATCAAAATGCACGCTAATGATAATGACAATGCTAATGTCAATGCACGCTAATGATTTCGATACACTAGTTTTCGTTATTGCGACTGTATTTAGCGAAACAGCGAAATTCGAGGTCTTCATAAGCGGAAATACAAAATGTAAATATGTGTAATTAGCTGCGTCCCGCGGCTTCACCTGCATAAAACCTAATCCCACGGGAATATCGGAATGAAATGTACCCTTCTCTAAGAACCTATCTATCTCTATTTCAAAACTTATTAGGCCTGAAAACGCAACAGACTGACAAATAGACAGACAGAATTACTTAATAAAAGACTAATCCCTGTTTATGCTAGCCGGCCTAAATAAGTAAGTAAGGAAAATAATGTATTCAAATTCAATTCCAAAATACCCTATGAGCCGCAGACATAGGAACAAAAACGAAGGAGCGATCAGCGTAAGACCTTGAAACACGATTACCTGGTAGATATAGAACATCTCAAGCAACCCGTATCGTGGAACAAGCCCAATTCTCTCTAAACAACAGCGTTCATTAATTCAACAAAGTTTGACATCGACTGACATTTTCATCTCATTGTTGTGACGTATTTTTATTGGAATTGGAAACCTGTACATTGTACATACCCTGCTTAGCAATTATTATGTTGTCGGTAATAATAATAACTCTTTTGTCTCACAATTTTTACTTAGTTTTTATTTTACAATACCAATTATTGTAATATTATATACGAAGGTAACCTTATTATTTTACCCGATGTAGGCAAAAGTAGGGGTATGATTTTTACCACGTGTATGTTTGTCTGTACACTTATAACGTCTAAACTACTTATTACAATTTAACAAATAAGGTATCGGTAGAGTTAAAAGACAATCTCGTGTCTGCTGGATAAAATAAATTACAAGTAAACTAGCTGCGTCCCGCGGTTTCACATGCGTAAGTCCCGATCCCGTGGGAATATCAGGACCAAAGTAAGGCTACTAAGCTACACATCCTGAGTAACATGCCTTTGTTACTCAGGGTGAATGTAGCTTTCTAATGGTAAAATAATCTTTGAAATCGGTTTAGTAGTTTTTGAGTTTATAACAAAGATACAGACAAACACACACACACACACAAAACTATAAATCTTTCTTATTTATAATATAAGTATGGATATAGATATATGATAGCTTAGCTGCGCCCTGCGGTTTTACCCGCGTAAGGCGTAGCCCGTGTCCTTCTCCAAGGTCCTATGTATCGCTATACCAAAATTGATCAAAAACTGCGTCATTAGTTCAGCGGTTTAGGCGTGAAAACATAACAGACAGTAAACATTGACTCGGAGGGGAGGATCTCTAAGAGAAGTCCCGCGCCCTGGAGGGGAGGATCTCTAAGAGAAGACCCGCGCCCTGCAGTGGGACAAATCATCGGGCTAGTTATTTATTTATTTTTAACCCCCGACGAAAAAAACAAAGGTTTTAGATATTAATCCTTCACTCAAAAATTACTGAACCATTCAATAACGCAATAATATTTTCGATATCATAGTCTACTCCTATTTCAAATGAAATCAACGAACCTGAACGTATTAAATCTAGTTTCCAATTAAAACATGTAATCACCCGCGTTTCCCACAAAACCGACCTTTGGCAGAAATTACCGGGATTTGACGAGGAAATTGTTTGGCAACACTCGCCGCAAATATTGGATGATTGCAACACTGCCGCAACATTCTACTAATGTAGCTTTTTATTATTAGACCTGTTATGTTTTTTCATCAACTATAACAGAGATAAGGCAAAAATTTAAATCAAAGTAGGTTTATTCATTCGGATATTAGCAAGATATCTCTTAAAAATGTCAGTTTATTATATCTAATCTACTGGTCTTCGGAACGCGACCTCCAATGAGAAGAAGACAAGAAGTTGGTTTTTTTTGTATAATTTTTTTGCAGTCTGTAGGTAATCAAGTGATTTACATTGTCGCATATTTATGATTGAACAATAGTGGAATTGAAGCAATAATCTATACTATAATAATCCTTACTAGCATTACAAGTACGAAAGTAACTCTATCTGTCTGTTCGAATAAATTTGTATACATATAAAAAAAACACTATCACATCCACAAACACACAACCCGCTCCGGGACCCGCCACCAGAGTTCAGCATCAGAAGGAACAATCAAAGTGAAAATCGTACTTCGTCGAATAACGGTTCCACTTGATACTAGAAAAAGAGAGTCGAGGACCCTCTGTAATTTTTGCACTGTGTCCTAGAATACATAACAGTATCTACAAGTAGCTGTGTGCAATTACCTGCAATAAATATTTATTTTAATATCGAAATTTATACTCTATTCTTACCAGAACTCCCTATTACCGAGACCGGACCCAGCGGGCGTGTATAAAAGACTCGGGCTGACTTCTGGCGCAGCACTCACTCGGATCAGACGTGTCGTAATTAATAGTGAACATTAGTGGTTAATTTGGTTAATTAGTTGTTGGTGATTTCTGTAGTAGATTGTAGGGTAATTATAAGTTTCTTTTTAAAAAATTAATTTGTGTTTGGATTTATAAGATCAGAAGTGGGATACGAACGACGTGCGTGTTTTGATACTTGGGTACGTATTTCGATTTACCGATATTTTGTTGTTATTTATCCAAATTATAAATTTGATTTAATGTAAACATTTGGAGGTTAAATTGACACGTGTTTTCTGATCCGGGTAAGTCTGTTTTCATTAGAACCATGCCGAGACCATCCGGTAGCTCGAGAAAACGCGATCTTTCGCGCAGTAGAAGTAGATCTCGGAGACATGGGTCTCGCCACGGTTCGATTAGTAACGATGAGGGTTCGGTTCATGTGCATAGGAGTAGGTCGATCAAGCGTAGAGAAAAATCAATTAGCCGTCACAGACGTACGCGTACACCGTCCCGTAGCCCTCGTCGACACCGTAATAGATCTATTGATCGTAGAAATTCTCCAAAGAGCGAAATTTTTGACCGTATTCTTATAAGATTGGATGCGATCGAAGATAGGGTACGATCAACGACAACACCGAGTGTTGATGCTTCTTCTCAATCCCAAGTCGAGCGTACCGTATTGTCGGCACTACCGCAGAGCACCTCAACCCCCGCTGGTGAGCAATCTGCGGGATTGCCGACATTAACGGCCCTAATCACGGATACCAATACTTTACCCACACCTAAAGTTAGCGACGATACGGATAGGGTGGTGGGGGTACTTTCAAAATTATTAAATTCAAGATCAGATCACTTTTATATATCTCCTTTTGATCCAAGCGTTCATAACTTTGATTCTTGGTGCTCCGAAGTTGATCGCGCTAAGATTTTAAATAATTGGGACGATCGGGAATGTTTAGGTCGAGTAGGTGGCTGTTTACGTGGTGACGCTAGGAACTGGCTGAATGAATGGACCACCAGCGATAGAACGTGGAGTAACTTTAAAACTGAGTTTCAATTTTTATGTCCAAAAGATATAGACGTAGCATCAGTCTTGTTCGATGTTATGAATAAAAACTCGAACGATTTTGCTACCTACGCTGAGTTTGCGCGTAAATCCCTTATGCGCTTAAATATCGTTGGCGGTCTATCCGATCAGCTGAAGGCGGCCATTGTTATAAGAGGTATCTCTGATCCCCATGTCAAGGCAGCAGCGACCAATGCCAGGTTGTTGCCTAAGGATTTGGTTTCCTTCTTATCGAGTTTTGTCAAACCAAAACCAATCCCGCGAATATTTAATAAAACCGCACACGCTAACTCCCAAAAACGTACCCATTCCAACAGCTTTACTGTCACATGTCATATTTGTGGCAAGGCCGGTCATAAACAGTGGGCTTGCACAAAGAAACCTAGACTTGAAACAACGGTTTCCCGTCAAGAGGTTCCCAAACACACTTCAAAACCTGCTCCGGCAGAACCTAACCACAAACCTAATTTTACTAAAGTGTGTACTTTTTGCAAGCGCAATGGTCATTTGGTGGACGACTGTTTTCAGAAACGACGTTCTAACCCGCCTAATAGTAAGGCTGTAAATTTTTGTTCAAAATCCAATCCCGAGGCAACAACTTGATACCGGCAGTGGTTCAAAAGATACCCGTTGACGTTATGATTGATAGTGGGTCAGATATATCGTTGATTTCTGAATCAGTGCTCAAATATTTTTCTTTTAATCGGATTCCAACATATAGAGTAATGAGGGGTATAGGGAGTCAGGAAATCGAGTCAACTTCTTACATCACGACAATTATAGAATTTCCTGAAATCTCTTTAGAAGTAGATTTGCATGTTGCCCCACCTGATTGTATTAACGCTCCAATCCTAATAGGTACCGATATTTTAAATCGTGAAGGAGTGACTTATGTTAGAAATAGTAATGAACAAAGGTTACTCAGATTGTATAGTCCCTCTATTGTACAGCATGTGACTACAGTAGAGATAGATAATGTCAAAACTTCCCTTACGGGTGATCATAAAGACAGCTTAATGAAAATATTGCGTGATTTCTCAACATCTTTCATCACTGGTACAGCAACCTCTACTGTAAACACAGGCTGTATGGAAATAAAACTTACTTCTAATGTGCCTATTTGTTACCATCCGTACAAGCTCTCGGTTGATGAGAAAAATAGGGTACGGTTAATAATTGATGATTTGATTAGTAAGGGCATTATCCGCGAATCAAAATCCGAATACGCAAGTCCTATCATCCTTGTCAAAAAAAAAGACGGGAGTGATAGGATGTGCGTGAATTATCGTGCCCTGAATGCGATTACAGTGAAGGAAAGGTTTCCTCTACCTCTGATAGACGACCATATAGACAAGTTGGGTAGGTTTAAGCTGTTTAGTAGTCTCGATATGGCCACAGGTTTCCATCAATTGCCTCTAAAGGACAATGATTCTATTAGTAAAACTGCCTTTGTTACCCCTGAAGGCCATTTCGAGTACCTTAAAATGCCCTACGGCTTAACTAATGCACCTATTGTCTATCAGAGGGTGATAACTAAAACTTTGCAACAGTTTATTGACACTGGTACTGTTTTAACGTACATTGATGACGTACTGATCATGTCCAATACCGCCGAGGAAGGGTTAGCTACTTTACGTGAAGTTCTTCGTGTTTTAACTGCCGCAGGCTTTTCAATTAATATTAAGAAATGTACATTTATGACTGAAGAAATTGAATATTTGGGGCGTCTTATTGGACATGGTCAGGTACGCCCAAATCCTGGTAAGGTCGAATCGCTTGTAAAATCACGGAGACCCACTAATGTAAGGGAGGTTCGCCAATTCTTAGGTCTTGCAGGCTACTTTAGACGCTATATTGCGGGATATGCTACCAAGACTGCTTGCATATCCAGGTTGCTTAAGAAGGGCGAGCCTTTCACATGGGGACCGGATCAAGATACTGCTAGAGAATACATTTTACACTGTTTGACTAATGAGCCCGTTTTAGCGATCTTTGATCCCACACTTTCAACGGAACTCCATACCGACGCCAGCTCCATTGGACTTGGCGCCGTTTTACTACAAGAGCATTCTGGTAAGAGGAAGCGGCCTGTTGCATATTTCAGTAAGTCTACCCAAGGTGCGGAATCGAAGTATCACAGCTATGAGCTTGAGACGCTGGCGGTCGTGAGAGCACTCAAACACTTTCGTCACTATTTAATTGGCATTGACTTTAAAATAGTGACAGACTGTAACTCGTTAAAATTAACTGAGCGGAAAAAAGACTTGTTGCCTCGCGTCGCACGATGGTGGGTATACTTACAAGATTTCCAATTTACATTAGAATACAGAAAGGGGTGCCTAATGCAACACGCTGATTTCTTAAGCCGGAATCCTCTTGCTAACGTATCTCACATCCGTAACCCAAATAATTGGGCTAAGATCGCTCAGACGGCCGATGCGGAAACACAAGACCTTATGTCTAAATTGAGGGATGGACAGTTGGATCTATGTAGGTATGAAATAAAACATGATCTTTTGTATTATAAGTATACGCCAACAGGCGAGGAATCGCGACTGTTGTGCTTTATCCCTAAGGGTCATAGGCTAAGCTTGCTAAGGATTTTTCACGATGATCACGAACACATCGGCATCGATCGAACAACAGATTTAATCTTACGTCACTTTTGGTTCCCTCGTTTGCGACATTTTGTCAAGAAATATGTCGGTCACTGTTTGGTTTGTCTATCCCACAAAAAAGTACCTAAGGCTCCACAGCAACCGATAGAGTCCTGGACGAAACCAGATATTCCATTTAAAGTTGTACATACCGACGTTCTCGGGCCACTCCCCGAATCTAATGGTTTTAAATATGTCCTTCTCATAGTCGATGCTTTTTCCAAATATTGCCTCCTTTACTCATTATACCGACAAGATGCTGACGAGCTCAAAAGGGTCTTTTCAAATGCTGTGTCACTATTTGGGACACCGACCACAATAGTGTGTGACCGAGGCAGGATGTTCGAGAGTAGCACATTTAAAAGCTGGGTAGATGAACTTGGTTGTTCCTTACACTTTATCACCCCAGGCATGCATCGAGAAAATGGACAAGCAGAAAGATACTGCAGAACGGTTCTCAACATGTTGCGTGTTGAAGTTGGCAATAAAGGGTCTGAGTGGTCGAGTGTACTATGGAAAGTACAACTTACGTTGAACGTAACTAGACAAGCTACTGTGCAAACTTCGCCCTTACAACTCCTAGTGGGCCTAGATGCTACAACTCCGGTTATTAGGTCTTTGGTGCGAGATGTGGCAATAGAAAATGCTGAACCTAACAGAGAAGCACTGTTAGCCGTTAGAAGACAGAGAGCTTCTAACCTACTTGATGTAAACCAGCAAAGTCAGGATGAATACGTTAACAACGGTCGAAAAGAACCTCGTATCTTTAATGTTGGAGATTCTGTATTTGTTAACAAGGCTTCTCAAAGTACAGGGAAAATGGACTCCGGAATGCGCGGCCCCTACAAGGTCGTGTGCGTGCTGCCCCATCACCGCTACAAACTAGAGCTGCTTGCCGGGTCCTACGGGAAAAAGACCGAGGCGGCTGCTGAGCATATGGTGCTATGGCGCGGTGAATGGACACCGGACACTTGCCAAGCCTTCTTCGAGGGTGGTGAGTGTTTGTGAATGGATATCCTTGGATGGGTCACTTACCTTATAAGTAGTGAACATTTAACGTGTTCCATGTCACTTGCAAATGGCTCTGGTCATGTTGCCTGCAAATGGTTTTGGCCATGTTGCTTGCAAATAGCTTCGGCTATGTTGCGTAAATAGTTGGCGTTGCCTAGTTTATGTTAAAGTGATGAATTAGTGAACGCACGCTATGTTACTTTAGTAAATGGTTGTCGTTGGCTGGGAGTAAACCAGTTAACGCAATCCATGTTACATGTAAATGGCTTCGGCTATGTTACTTTTAGCACTTGTTGCGTTTGTAAATGGTTGTCGTCGGCTAGTCCACTTAAAAGTGATGATTTAGTCAATTTCCGCCATGTTACTTGTGAATAGCGACGATGTCACTTTGTGAGTGGTTCGGTAAGCCATGTCACTCTATTGCTTTCTTATCTGATGCATTACTCGTGGTAGAAGTCCGGAATTCGATCACTTGGAATACATCTAAAAATTATTTGTTTCTTCAGTTAATTTTATTACAACAGAAGTTATTAAAGTTCTTTTAGTACATGTATGTCATCGACTTGTTTAGACATGAGTGCACGCTTGTCTGTACAAGTCTGGACTAATTACTTAAATAATACCCTTGAAAACTACAGTAAAATAACTTCTGGTGGTAGATTTCTAAGTGGGTAAGATGTTCAATGCATGTTAATGTTGCAGATGACGATGCTGTAAATAACGATGTTGCCCAATCTGTAGAAGTGGTCGAGGACGACTCACAGGCAGGAACGGCCGTCTTACCAGAACTCCCTATTACCGAGACCGGACCCAGCGGGCGTGTATAAAAGACAGCGCCGACCGGTACTCGGGCTGACTTCTGGCGCAGCACTCACTCGGATCAGACGTGTCGTAATTAATAGTGAACATTAGTGGTTAATTTGGTTAATTAGTTGTTGGTGATTTCTGTAGTAGATTGTAGGGTAATTATAAGTTTCTTTTTAAAAAATTAATTTGTGTTTGGATTTATAAGACTATACTAAAATTATAAAGAGGAAAGATTTGTTTTTGTGTGTGTTTATGTGTGTGCGTCTGTGTGTTTGTTATGAATAAACTCAAAAACTACTGAACCGATTTCAAAAATTCTTTCACCATTAGAAAGCTACATTCACCTCGAGTAACAAAGGCTACTTTTGATCACGATATTGCCACGGGATCGGGAGTAACGCGGGTGAAACCGCGGGACGCAGCTAGTTAAATAATAATTTGGGTACCATACCTACTTAGGAACTCATTTTTAGACTTTTATTTTTAATTAGGTATTACTATTAATTTTAGTTTAATCGGTTACTGTTGGTCTTTGCATTTTGTTTTTTTTTTTTTTTCAAATCTACTACTACGTCATACAAATGACGACCTCTGTGGCGCGTCGTGCGAAAGCGCGATTGCAATGCAGAAGGTTGCGGGTTCGATTCCCGCCGGGTGCAAGTATTTATGCTTAAAAAATAAATATTTGTGTCTGGTCTGGGTGTCCCTCTATGTATAACATGTATGTATTTACAAAAGAAAAATCAATATATGTAGTATATCCGTTGTTTAGTCACCGTAACACAAGCTTAGTCGCTTACCACGGGGCTAGATGGAGCTGTGTGTTGTTCACAGAATTTATTTATTATTAAAAAAAAAAATACTTAAGTCCAACCCTAACTACCTATTCATGACGTATACGTCGTTTATTAGGAAGATATTTAAGAGCGGTTTATTAAACTATCCAGGACATGATAACACGGATTATAACTTAAGAGGATAGTCTCCATTCTCTTTCTCCATACAAACGTAGTTTAAATTTTCCTCCCTGGATAAAGACATTAGAGCTAATATGTTTATGCCGTAAAACCTATATCTGTCATGAGTTCATGACAATGCATCTACCTTTTTTTTTCTAATTAAAATAATAATAAAAAATAAAAAAATAATAAAATGAAAAAAGTAAAAAGGTATATGCATAGTCATGACAGATTATAAGTTTTATGGCATAAACGTATTTGCTTTAATGTCTTTATCCAGGGAGGAAAATTTAAACTACGTTTTTTATGGAGAAAGAGAATGGAGACGATCCTCTTCAAAAAAATGAGAATATTTTTTCATAACAAAATATAACCCTCCAGTTCCAGCAGCTAATCAATAAGCAGTTTCTGGCAACCCTTTAGAACCATCTTTCAACATAACTCGCTAACTAGATTACTCAGGGGTAATGAACTTAAAGCAACCATTCTTCTCAGAGCCCTCAATTGCCTGACGTATTCGACGGAACAGTTCTGTTTAAGATTTATGAAGGATCGAGAGAGGTCACGCTAAATTGGTTTAAAATATAAACAGACTCGGGACCTGGCGCAGTGTAAATGAATGGGTAGGTCAAGTGCTTATCTTGTAAAATTTTACTTCAATTTCCGTGTTGGTTCTGTTTTTCATCAAATTTAAACTAACCAAGAATATAAAAAAATTGTTTAACTTAATTGATTTATGCTCTAAAAGTTGACTTATAAATTATTGAGTCTAATCGTGCATACATAATATGTATATAACAGATAATTTATTTCACATTATAACGTTACAGAACACTCTATAACATAGGTAGGTACCCACTAAAATTCTATTTTACGCACCATACCTAATATCCGCAATGGTTTCATTTGTGTTTTTGAGTTAAATTAAATCTATACTAAGCCGTGTTTCTAATCATTTTTTTTTATTCGTATTCGTACTCATACATCATATTTTCTAACACGTCCCTCGCGCAGTTACCAGATGAATGCGTTACCCACTGCACAATACACACTAAACTGTGTCTCCGTTGCTCTCATTTACTCCTAATATCAAGACATCGAGGCTTTTTGATGTGCTAAGGAGGTAAATCAGGTGCTTCTGATCTCAGATTGTATGCTAACGAGATGACGCCGCGTCTTTACGTCGTGTTTACCTCACAAAGATGTCTTATTTTCTCGTAAACTCTATATTTTAAGCCTTAAATATGAAGATTTTTGTTAATGAATATTCATACCTACCTACCTTAAATAAATAATATTAAATACATTTTGTGAACATCACTGCTAGCTAGCTCTATGGCAAACTGCTGAGCTTGTATTATGGTGATTAGACGACGGATATAATACTTATATTTATTTTTATTTTGTAAATAAAAACATATCATACGTTGTTTATTGCATGTTTGACTGGACTTATGGTTTGTAAATAAAAAAAATCATTTCATAGAAAGACGCCCAGACCCTAAACAAATATTTATGTTTTAACATAAATACTTGTTCCCGGCAGGTATCGAACCCACAACGCACGGTGCTACAGAAGTCGTCACCTTGAAGCGAATTCTTTAAAACTGTACATAAGTCCAGTTATCAATCCTAGCCAGCCCAGTAGTCAGAGCCTGCCGAACCATAACTCTAACAACTTAAGTACCATTCACTTGTCGTATAAGTTTGTTTGTTATTGCTGAACTTGTAAACAGGGTTCAAAGTTCTAATAAACACCAACATAACAGTTACTGCCAACATGTTAAATGGAATATTATTATGTTTCGTAAACACAACTTGCAACAAAAATTCGGGAGGAGCTCAATGGCCTAGTTGAACCCGGCGATCTTGGTATAATCGTGCGGGTTATGCAACGCCTAACGCTGTCATTCATTGGATGGGTCACCTATAAATTATATGTTTTTATTACGTGTGGCAAAATTTTATTTATTTGAGATCTTCCGTGTTTCGAAAGGCACGTGAAGCAGATGCAGATGCAGAAGCAGACAACAGGGACTGTTGTTATTTCTGGTAGCAGTCGTTAAATCAAGTTAAAGGCTTTATGGTGACTGAAATTCTTTAACACTAACTAGGTGAAAAATACCACCACATGAAGAGAAGAACAAAAAATCGCGAAGGGAATTAAACCCGCAATCATCTTTATCACAAGCGGGTATTCGTCCACTGTGTCACAGAGGTCGTGAAGCAATCTAATCTTGCGGCGCATCCATTCATGAAACAAAGATGACTTGCGGGATGTTTACGACGCATCAAAAACAGAACGTTAGAACAACTTTAATTAAAGAGTGGCCCGCGTAGATTACCATAGATAATAGAAGTGAGGAGAACAAAGTGGTATAATACTTTATACTTACCTACCTACTGCGTAGAGAGTACACGTACTGCGTAGAGAGTACACGTACTGCGTAGAGAGTACACGTACTGCGTAGAGAGTACACGTACTGCGTAGAGAGTACACGTACTGCGTAGAGAGTACACGTACTGCGTAGAGAGTACACGTACTGCGTAGAAGTAACTCAAGAACCTAACTTAAGAATATTCTGTAGTAGATGTTCACTATTTTATTTATAGGACTAGTCATCATCATCATCCGAGCGATGTTGCCGGTTGCATCCCTCTCGAGAGCCCGGGGTCCGCTTTCCTACTTTTACGTCTCCACTTCGCACGATCGTCGGCAGTATTTAGTAGGACCAGTAGTATGTATTTTATCTTTAAACTGCAAAAGAAATGCTATTTAGAGCTCTCGCAGAAAAGAGACTAAAGAAATAATTTAAATATAATACGAAGAAGTATTACTATTGTGGTTTTATGACTTTTGTTTGTTTCAACGTCACCTACCAACGCTATGGCATTATAAAGATTTTGAGCCGGTCGAAGTAGCGGGTAGACAATGTAAAGATACTCGATGTAACGTCAATAAAACCTAGAAGGGCAATTAGTAATGACATCCATTTAACTTTCCCGAATTAGGTACTGTAACGGCAAACGATGTCTTAAAAAACTTATTTTTTTTTAATTTTATCAACATTTTGTTATTATAACTCCCAAAAAGTAACCTCCTCAATTTGAAATTTGGTAAAAATCTATGGTTAGCCGTGTAGCAACCGGAAACATCGCTTAGATGAGAGAGAGTTGAACCTGTGGTGTCGTAGATTATCAAACCATTCGAACACGGTTGATGTGGTCATTATTTAGAACAATTTAACACACACCGGGGGGTTAAACATACCATCCCGCTAATTTCAAACGATATTACTGACCCACAAGCTGCTTGCAAAATATATGGCAATGGTATTATTATTATCGTTGGTAAATAATGTGTTTAGGCACCTGATTTATGGTTTAGCTGTATTTCATTGTTCCACCTGCTTTGATTCTAAATTGTTCAATGGAATATAAAAGTAACCAAAACCACAAGGGTAAAAAACCTAAGAAAAAAAAAACGTTTTTTCTATCACAATCAGTTGAGTGTTTGCATTTTGCATTGTAGATAACTTAGATTTTTTTTAAATTTAAATCTTATACATTTATGGTTCGAATTAAGTGATTTCAATGTCAATTTGACACGTTAGGCAGTTGGTTATCAGAAATAGCAGTGTTAGATCAAGGTAGAAACCTTAGGACGACCTGAAAATTCAATAAAACTTAAAAAACACTTGGTGAGCTTCACCACTATACGAAAAGTAGAATGACAATTTTCATACTAGCTTTCTCTGGAAAATCAGAGACGAGTTACAAGTCAATATTTGTGATGCTGACAAGTCGTCTCATTCGAGCCGTATGTATGTAGGGCAAGTTCCAGGTAAGTATTAGTGAGTACGAGTAGGTAGGTATACGTCGGATCTAATAATCGTATAATTGTTAACGTAAAGAAATTACCGACGTAACGTAACTAACCTGAATAAAAACGATAATTTGTGCCGGAACCCTTTTCTGGCCGATATGAAAATGCGAGTAAAATGTTCTGCAGCCGAACGTTTAAGACTTGGACGTTTCAGAGAGGTACCAGCCGGCACGGAATATCTATTACCTAACTTCTTCGATTCGGTTACGGTACCCTCACTGTAAGTAACATAACTCCTTTATTATACGGTGAGGGAACCATAACCGAATCGAAATAAAGCACAAAATCATCAAAATGCGCTCTTTTGCACCATTGCGTGGTCACGACCACAATCTATTAACTGCACTCCGACTTTGATTCCAAAGGTGAAGTTGGTAGGTACAGGTAGTGAGACCAATACCAGTTTTTTGATATTCATCATTATCCTCAAATACCGGAGTGATACCGTGATAATTAAGTCAATCATCTCTGACCAAAATATCCATTTTTAGAAGTCCGTACCTAACTTAAAAACTGGAAATTTTCGCAGATAATGAATTGAATTTATGTTGCCGCTATGACGAATACGAATACTACAGAATAAAATTAATATTTAAGTAGAACTCCCATACAACAAACGTGTTTTTTTCCCCTAATTATTATTCCAATTTCCCGCCCGTCTGCAGCACTCCGGCCAACTGCTCCCGTTTAATTGGAACACAGAAATTTATCGGACGATCTTTGTTATCCGATTACTGTCCAATAGAAATTATATTTGTGTACGTACTGTTAAATTAATTTATTGTATGCCCTCGGGCGGTGTCCGCGCCGCGCCGACTGCGCCGCTTATGTCACAATTTCAGATACAAACTCGATATCGCCCCTGACGGAAAGGGTAGGGGGGGGGGGATTATTAGTTTGAGGTATCTGTCTTTCTGTCTGTGACATCGTACTATCGAAATGAGTTTAGTAGTTTTTGCGTGAAGAGATAACAAACATCTTCACTTTCAAACACTCTTATCTATATCCTTGAAATGCTTTGCTCTGCTGAGTGACTGACTGACTGACTAATCGTCACATAGCCTAAACCGCTGATAGTAGATAGCTGAAATTTACGGAATGTATTATGTTTCCGATACGAAAGGATTTACGAAAATCATTTCATTCATTTCATTCCATTTATTTCATTGTACAGCATATAGGTTACAAAGATCTTAAAGTTACGTTTTGGAGTCTCCATATTCTGCCCCGGAGGCATGCACAGTTAAGTTATAAGTACCTAGGTATATTCAATATAATGTCTAATAAGTAATATCTAAGAGCTAAGTAATATCAACATTTCAAAAAAATTAGAGAACATTAGTACAGTGTCAAAAATATAAAAACATCAATAAATTTCTATTAAAATCTTACATAATAATTATGAATTTCAGCAGTAGAAAAAATTACAGTTGCCTAGCTGGTCTGGCACTTATCGTTCAGGTATTCATCTATTTTATAGTAACACTTCCCAACGAATATATCTGTTACTTTACTTTTAAACATTTTTTCATTCTCCAAAATCAACAAATCAGGACTTATGCATGTGGAACCGCGGGCCACAGTTATAATTATGAAGGTGTTATACAGGTATTAGGTGTCCTACTAAGATTAATAGGATAATTTTAGTATGTAGGTAGAGATTAGAACAAATTAGTGCCTAACTACGTCATAGTTTTATTACCGTTTGATAACTGGAACTAAAAATAATGTGTTAATACGAAGTACTCGAGCGAGAAATTAGTTATTTTCTAGTTTTCCGCAAAAATAACCAAGTTAAACAACGACATTATTATTATACATTGTTTTCCAGCTGCTTCAACTTCCGCGGGCTGGAAGTAACTGTTCTCTTTAACGATTTTCACAATTTCAACTTCACGTTAAGCTGCGTTGAAAACTGTGGTTTGAAAAAACAACATACGATGAAAAATACATCAATATACTGAACTTAGCAATATCCAGTAGCAACCATCAGCTTCTCCAGTCATTCATCATCCGAGCGATGTTCCCGGTTGCATCCTACTCGAGAACCCGGGGTCCGCTATGCTCGAGAGCCCGGGGTCCGCTTTCGAGTCATTTCTCATTTTATTTCATTTCATTTCTCCAGTAATTTAGAAGACCTAATAATATAATGAAGTGCTAAACTTTATTGGTCAGGATGGGTACTTTAATTCTACTAACGAAAGAAAGAAAATCTAGAATTAAAGTACCCCTCTCCTATCTCCATCCAAAACGTTTAGGCACTTGTTTTCCCGTGTTTTTCTATTACACGAGTTCGTCGATCGAAGTTTACGTTGAAGTTACTTATTTATCAATACCATCAAGATCCCAAAATTGTTAGAAACACGAGTTCCAAAGCACACAACGAAGAAAATTCAATAAAAAGTATTCACGTAATACAAACATTTGCTCCCACTTATGTTTTTGTTGGCACTTATTCGCAGTTTTCTTGTTTCTCCAGAATCATAGATATTGAATATCTACGTTAGATAAAACATCAAGGCGCCATAATTATAATATAAAAGTTTCATTATAAAGGATATATAAAATATTTATCACATTACACAAGAAAATTATATTAATTTAAATTAGAGAAAACATGAAAACAATATAATAATAAATTCCGACAAAAAGGACACAGAAGTTTTAGAACCTTCAAGTAGATACTTAAATAATTCGGTTTAACTCGTTTAATACTTACGTTTAATATTTACCTATAAATAAAACTTTTAATTTAAATTTTTATGTTGTTGGTATTTCAAACATTTTGTCTGCAAAATGTGTTAGCGTTGCCAGAAATTACAATGATAATTTTACTTTGATATGCAGTGGAAATAACCATGTTAGTTTAAAATCTTACACAATACTGTTGTTTTTATATGAACCCCATATTGTAGCATACAACGCGATCATTTCATTTTTGCCTATCAAAAATCAAAAATCAAAGTATGTTTATTCATTCGGATATTAGCAAGATATCTCTTTGACCTGTCATTTTTTTTTTATTTAATCTACTCTACTATGTCTTCGGATCGCGACCTCCATGACATGAGAAGAAGACACAAGAAACTCATGGGGTTTTTTTTTGTATATTTTTTTTTTGCAGTAATCATGTGATTTACATTGTCGCATATATATTATTGAAGAAAAGTGGAACTGGAGCAATAATCTATACTATAAAAATCCTTACTAGCATTACAAGAGCGAAAGTAACTCTGTCTGTCTGTCTATCTGTTCAAATAAGTTATAATATACAAAATAATAAACATAAAAAAAAATATTTACTTAAAACACTATCTCATCCACAAACACACAACCCGCCCAACACCGCCCAAACCGCCCCGGGACCCACCACCAGAGTTCTGTGGTGCCAGCCTTGCATTCCTTTCCTACACTCTAGAATTTTATTATAAAATTCGTAGGTAGAACCATCTATTTACTCCTTTCCATAACTTATCCTGCTACTTTACCACAGAACTCCATGAATACGCCCCAGGACGAACCGAACGGAGCCAAACGAACCAAGCATTCGCGAACGCGACCGTACCCCTGTCTGTCCCCGTCTTTCAATAAAGTATTCATTTCCATGGATTTTTATCGTTAATATAATCCGATGTATTATAGTATGCCATCCTGTACAGTTTGCTTTTAATATATGTTTTAAATTTATTAATGGACATGTCACACATTCTTGGGTAACTTATTATAGTAGAGCATAGATGAGCTAGAGAAGGACCTGTTTATTTTCTGGAGCCTACTCCAGGGCACAGTTAGATCATCTTTATTTCTTAAATTAAATAAATGTATGTCCCGATTTTTAACAAGCTTGTCCTTATTTTTATGGACGTATAAAAGATTTTCGTAAATATATTGTGAATATACTGTTAAAATATTTATTTCTTTAAATTTTTCTCTAAGTGATTCTCTAGGGCCCAACCCGTAGATAGCTCGTACTGCTCTCTTCTGTAAAATGAAGATATCCTTAATATCTGCAGCACACCCCCACAGCAGGATGCCATATGACATAATGCTGTGGAAGTAGCCGAAATAGACCAGGCGGGCAGTCCTAATATCTGTGAATTCACGAATTTTCTAAACAGCGTAAGCTGCAGAACTTAGTCTAGCGGACAAAGCTTTCACATGTGGGCCCCATTGAAGCTTAGAGTCTAGAGTTATACCTAGAAAGACAGCCTTCTCAACCTTTTCGACTTCCTCGTTATTAATTTTCACTACAGTTTTAACATGTTTAACATTAGGAAGTGTGAATTTAATACATTTTGTTTTGGATCCATTCAGTAAAAGATTATTGGTATTGAACCAATATACTATTTTAGAGAGAGCATTGTTCACGTCGTCTATATTTAATTGGCGTCTTTTAACTTTAAATACCAATGAGGTATCATCTGCAAACAATACTATCTCATGTTTATCCCTTACTAGGTAAGGTAGGTCATTAATATAAACTAAAAACAGGAATGGTCCTAATATGGATCCTTGAGGAACCCCCATTGTTACAGGAGAGCCGGGGGATCGTTTTCCGTTGACATCGACACACTGAACCCTATTGCTCAAATAGGAGGAAATAAGATCCAGAGCGCTATCTTTAATACCATAGTAATGTAGTTTCATGATCAATGTATCATGTTTAACGCAATCAAATGCCTTGGATAAGTCACAGAACACCCCATAGGCATCGTGTGACTCCTCCCAGGCTTTATATATACTTTGAAGTAATGCAATGCCTATGAATCAATGGACCTATGTTTATGAAATAATTTCAGAATGTTACCTCTAGAGTGTTAAAATATGTTTTATCTCTAGTATTCTCTAGGAAACGTTGGGTAAATTATATCTCCCGTTGCTAAGGATAAATGCGAATAGAATCTGATTAGATAATTGAATTAATTATAATAATTATTAGGGAGCTTCCATATATTATTTGCTAACATATTTATTTCAATTAGTTATTTTCCTGAAGGAGTAAATACAGCTTCATTAAGGTTTGTGTTTTTTAACCTTGTACAAAAATGTTTAATATTTACCTAGGAAAATTGACCTCCATTTTTGCTTAATGCTAAACGACTAAGCTTGTGTTATGGTGACCAGGTGACCGATGTTAGTAACAGATCTTCAGGCAAATAACATATTTTTAGTAGAATAAATAAGCATACGATAGAGGGAGGATTACGTACTGCCTCGGCAGCTAGCCTTGTAATATGGGCAACCAATAGAACATCTACATTAATTTTGTACCTATACGTAGGTGTACAAAAATGTCTAGACTGAGACCTAGACTAGAATGAAGACCTAAATCTAGACTATATATCTGGAAAACATGCAAATATCGTATAGGTTCAGGTATAGCACTATGACACCCATTCAACGATCAAATCCAAAACAAAGGACAATCGATACAAAAACAAAAGACGATCGAAATGAAAACAAAAGTCGATTGAAACTTAAACAAAAGACGATCGATGTAGACATGTACAATAACAAAAACAGACATAATATTTCATTTTCCTCCGACTCGGTCAAACATTGAATTCAAATAACAATGACGTGCTCCCACGAAACAATCTTAGTATTTTTTCGATAAGAATAAGCGGTTGGATAGGGACGATAAAAATCACTATTCATTCGTACAAGTTTCCTGGCAAATATCAAATACTTACAATATTGTAGTCTACTCACGTGCCACGGGATCTGAGGGTTCCGCACACTGAGGACTTGTCTGCGACGGACAGTTTAGAGATTTTTCAGAATTTAATTTAGGTACTAAGAAAGACGGGTCAGATCTTGTTCTACTTTCGTCTTTCTTCTTCTAGATGAGCGTTTTACATCTTAGACCTTATCATCACTTACCATCAGGTGCCATAGTGGTCAAACGCTCATCTAACGTGTGTAAAAAAAAGTATTAAAAGGCGGTTATGGTTTTCTAGCTGTTTCCCGTCAGTCAGTCAGGACAAGGCATTTTATAACTAAAGATTAATATTTTCTTCTGTTCGCTCCATAAATGATGGGAAATCATTCGTATTGCGCTCTCCCTTAAAAAATGACAGTCTACCTACTCTTTCTCCATAGAGAAACGAAGTCGACTATTTCCTCCCTGGATAAAGACATTAGAGCAAATATGTATGTATATGCCATAAAACCTATATTAGTATAAAAATAAAATTCGGAAAAATTAGAAAATGAAAAAAATCAAAACGTAGAGGCATGGTCATGGCTGACATAGGACTTATTTATTTATTTATTGATTTTACTTTATTTCGCAACAAAAACAGCAAAATATACAACAAAGAGTAGGTACACATTATAGGTTTGTTGCGAAACGGCCCCAACTCAGCATGATGCCTGTCTATCGACTGGCGCTGGCCTTCCGTTGGAGCCGTTCCGGTGACATCAACGTACAGACAGTATACCAACATAAAATATAATCTAATAAAATAAATGAAAAGTAAGAACAATACAAAACACAAAATAAAAATAATAAAAGTAAATAAAAACGCACATGGGACGCACACAAACGACGTATGGCATAAACATATTTTTTTTTACATTTTTATGCAGGAAGGAAACAGTCGACTACATTTCCAAAGTTTGTATGGAGAAAAGAGTAGGTAGACTGTTCCCTTAAAGGTTTATTTAATTGTGTGGTACATAAGTTGCAGGCGTAGTGCGTAGATTAATAATAATTGAATAGTTTGGCCGCGGGCCAGCTGGCTGCAGCGGCATCACTGCGTTACGTTTTACTGTTAGAGCTTTTTTGGGTCACTTAAGATTGATGTTTATGATAATTGACTGTTTTGCTGCTTCTGATACAAATAGATTAGAGCTCTGATCAATAATTTTACGTAGAGGACTTTTAATTTGGAGCACTTTTGGAGATTTAAGTGCAATTTGATGTATTACTAGCAGCGTCCAGGGGTTCCAAAAAATCTTTTACCAATAGAAAGCTACATTATTGAGGAGTAACATAGGCTACTTTTGTTCCCGATATTCCCACGGGACAGGGACTTACGTAGGGACACAGTCACTGCGGGAATCTGCTAGTGTTTGATATGGAAGTCCAATACAATGACTTTTGTACACGTTTTGGTGTGATACTGTTCGTGTAATAAGTAACTAAGTAAATAAATAGATAAATCTCATTTGATTAAACCCAACTAAATTTTTTAACTGTAAAGTTTAGTAAAAAGTCTAGTTTCTATCTGGTGGGTGAGTAATTAAGTAACGTGACCTGTTCGGTGTTCGATCACCGGGTGGTTCGTCGGAAATTGAATAATTCCTTCACTCCCCCCCCCCCCCCCCCCCCTCTGCTGTCCTCCTCCCCTGGTGTCCTGGGGGTGGACAGTCCTCGGTTAATTCGATTCAAATACTCCGGATGGACTCGAACCCGTTTAAAATGATATAGTTTTTATTGAACGTTCGGTGTTTTAAAGGTAGGTAGCTATTTGATTTTAGTTTTAGTTTCTTACATACCTATTTAGTTAATTTTATCATGTAAGTTTTGGCAGAAACTGTCTGGTATGAATGACTGACTGACTGAATGGCAGACAACCGACTCTTCTTAGCGTGTCAGCATTCAGCCATTATATTTTGTCAGCCCAACACAATGTCACAGCGATGGCAGCGTCTTTGACCTCGTTGGGGTCATCCACCGTACAAGTTTTGGGGCACAGTCACCATTGGAATAGGTGCTCCATGGACTGTCTGTTGGGGTCCCACAGTCCCGTCTGTCATCAGACGTCTGGCTAACTCAAAACGTTTCTGTTTTCGCTATATTAGATTGAAATTAAACAAAAAAAAAAATCAGGTTATTTATTCGCGTAGCTATATTCTTGTCTCATTAATATTGAAAAACATTTAAAAACGATAGTAATCTTTGTAAGTCTTGTAATTACAAACAAAAACAACATTTTCTCAATGAAGAATCAACGATTTTCATAGTACCTACCTACCCGTCGGATTTTTTAGTTAAGAGGAGTATATACGCCAACGACCTTGAAACTGAAAATCCCTGTCGGGCTCATCGAAAATTGTTGATTATTTCATGACGGAATGTCGTAGAACTTTTTTTTGTGCACAGATTGTAGGTGACATTGTTTCCTACATTTTGGTGTAGTTTTAAGACAAGAACCTCCTATTGGTGCAAAGCCTATCCAAATTTTAGACAAAAAATGTCTGATTTGGCTAAAATGTCGATAGGCTTCAATACGTTTAGACATATTTGTATGGAAACTGCACTAAAATATCGGAAACAATGTCGCCTACAATCTGTACACAAAAAAAAGTTCTACGACATTCCGTCATGAAATAATCAACAATTTTCGATGCGCCCGACATGGATTTTCAGTTTTTCAGAAAAGGGCCCTTAAGCGGCTAAATGCCTCTTAGCAACAAATTAGGAGCGGACTCCATCTTACCTTTTTCATTTGAATTACGAAATAATGAAGTAATTACTACAAAATTTGAAAGGGCAACATTATTAGTGTTGACCCTTTCAATATGTAAATTATTTAATTAAGATCCCGAGACCAGTTGAATTCCTCCACTTTCATCAAAGGGAACAATAAAAAAAGTGCTACGAACGAATACCTTTAACCAGCTGCCATTTACAGTTCTTGTTTTTTTTCTTGGAAATCTTTTGCAAATGACATCCAAGAGGTTTGAAAAATGACAGGCTTTATTATAATACTATTTTAATTGTGAAAACTGTAGAATGCAGGCTTGAACTATGTATAAACGATGTATAACTTGTAGATAGTAACGCCATCTTTTGTCTTTATACGTGACATGAGTTTTCAGAGGGAAACGTCGCATAACTATTCTTTGGTTATTCATCTGTATGTTTGAAAATTTTATTTCACATTTCACCATTGTAGATGTTTTGGGTTCCATACCCAAAGGGTAAATAGGGTTCTGTTTTTTTGCCATTTGGCTACAGAACCCTAAAAAGGGCATTACTGAGACTCCGCTGTCTGTCAGCAGGCTGTATCTCAAGAACCGTGATAGCTCACTGATAATAATCCCCCCAAGGTTGCCTGGAAGAGATCGCTTTTAGCGATAAGGCCGCCCATTGTACCTATATAATTGTTGGTTTGAGTTAAATTTGCGACAAAAATGTGTCAAATCTGTTTTTTTGTCTTATTTTCATAATTTTATCTTTCTGTTTCTTTTGTGCATTTTTTTTTAATATGTTATATTTATATGTATTATTTGGTACAATAAAGCATTAATCAATCAATCAATCAATCAATCATCCTTAACTTTAATTCTATAATATCTGTATGCATGTTTGTTACTATGTATGAATGTTATCTTCTTTATTATGTTGGTATCTCGCTTACTGCGATACAAGCGTGTGCTTAGTGTAGAACTGATTTATAATGTTATTTGGGAAATGTTTAATTAGTTGCATAATATTAAATAAATATTGTATTGTGTTGTATTGTATGGTATTGTAGATGAGGTAGATTGTAGATGATATTAGCCACTGTAACAACTACAAGATAAAACAATACACTAGCATACAATAAACGTGATTTAAAAGAGATAACACAACGATATCGAGATTTATTTTTACTACAGGCGCCATCTAGCGACGCCAATCGTAAAAATAAATATTGACGTTGCGTAACGTTGTCAATGTTTTCTTGTATAGTTAAGTACCATTTAAGTAGGTATACTAATGGCACGGAACTCTTTGTGTCGAGTCCCACTCGCACTTGGCCGGTTTTTTTTAATCAAATTGAGGGCTTTGTTGTTTTTGTCCAAAAATAAATAAAAATATAAAATTCTTTATAGTCATCATTATTTACCAAGTCAAAATGACAATACAATTAGACTAAACATAAACAAGTCCATTCTCCTTAGTTCTAAATTGGAAACAACTAAACGTTAAATCATGCGAAGTTTATTACGGTTCGCTCCGAACGCTTCGAACAACATTTATCATGTCATCGCTTAACCTTTTTGTTACTCAGACCTTTGAGACATCATTATCCTCTATTAACTTGACTATTGTATCAACCCACCTTCCATCAAACTTTAACGATCAACTTTTCAAATTTCAACTCTACTCGTACAATTTTAAGGTCCAATTTTGTAATTCCACGTGTGTGATATACAAAATTTATTTCCTCGAATCGTTTGGTCACGTGCTCACATTTTGTGGAGTAAAAGAAAACTCTATTTTAAGATGAATAAACAGAATTAGTTGTAGGGAATTCAGTAGGTTCCCTCGACGTACGTGAGTCGGTAGTGAAAGCTACGGGATTATTGATTCGAGAGCATTAGTAGAAATGGCCTTTTTGTGAAATGTTACTGAATTACGTGAAATACTTGGTTTTAGTGCGTTGGTTTCTGTTACAACTCAAATTGGATTAAATTAGTCTTACTTTAAGGATTTGAACTACTTCACCGGACAGATGGAGACAAGGATTCTTTGAGCCGCAAAAATCTATACGAAAGCTTGTGAGGATGTACAGTTTGGATATTTAGGACGTCTACACACAAAAACCAAGTACTTAAAAGCGATTGTAATGAAACTGTATTGTTGCACCCTGTATTCTTTTAGAAACAGGCTCCAAAGAATTTGGCTACGGAGTCTCTTTCCTGTCGTTAAAGACGACCAAAATGGGGTTGTAGGTAAAAGTATAGCGCTGATTAGGTAAACTGTGGTGGTTTGTTACCTCAGACCGACCTCAGTTCTGTTGTAGCCAAGCGACACAATCGTCCGTGTTCCGATACGTAGACCGTCGCAGCCACTAAGAAAGACGGGGCGGATCTTTCCACTGCCGTCTTCCTATCATCTAGATTTGAAATATAGTCTTGATCTGTATCTGATCAAGGCTATATTTCAATGTATTCATATGGAACCGGGACTTAGTCGCGTAAAACCACGGGGGCAGTTGGGGTGGTTATTTAAAACCATTTTACCAAAAAACTACCAACATCTAAATCGGTCATGCCGTTTTGGAGATAAATGAGACCATTAAATTGCGCACAAACAAACAAACAATCTAACAAATTCAGAAACGCACAACCTCTCACGCTAAATAAACCTACTCCCTTCTATGGGTAAAAATACACAATAACGTTTTTACCTTAATTTTCGGTTAAACATTCTCCACTCTCCATCATAACCACATACCGATATGGAAGCTCTTTACAAATAAATAAAAAGTTATTCAATTTGTTAAAACTGCTGAAAGCATTGTTAACGCGCTATGTTTCGCCTCACGCAGTAAAAAGAACAATTTGCTCGCGACCGAGCACCGAGCTCCGAGCACCGAGCGGGCTAGCGGCCGCCGGTTCGCTGCTTGTCATTCAATACCATCGGACCTTTGTTTACTGTTCGACATCGATTGCAAATAATGCAGCGATTACAACAGTTGTGCAATATTGCTATAGTTGGTATCTACCACAGCTGTAGATTGAATCTGTAAGCGAATGGATACTCAGTGCTTTATATTGGCCGAGTAGCTAAGTAGGTCTGTTTGAAATGTTAATGGTAATATATTTTTTAATTTGAACTCTTTTTAGGGTTCCGTACCTAAAGGTAAAAACGGGACCCTATTACTGAGACTTCGCTGTCTGTCTGTCTGTCCGTCCGTCCGTCCGTCCGTCCGTCCGTCTGTCACCAGGCTGTATCTCATGAACCGTAATAGCTAGAAGGTTGAAATTTTCACAGAAGATGTATTTCGGTTGCCGCTACAACAACAAATACTAAAAGCAAAATAAAACAATTATTTAAAAGGGGCTCCCATACAACAAACGTGTTTCAAACATAACAAGGAGTCAGGACAGGAAGAGGGACAGGAGGACAAATCGAGTTGGTCATGGAATTCAAAATGGCTGCCCTATCTGTCAAATATACCAGTCTGCCTTCACTTACCAAAGAGTTTCTTTTATGTTTCAGATTTTCTTTGTGCCAAGGCTTTTTTTTTTTGAGTGTTTCGGTCGTTTGATGGGAGTAAGAATCGAAGATAAATATTTCATATTTTCCTATAAAATTTAAAAATTGGTTGTTGTAAACCATTTTAGGGTTCCGTATCCAATTGTGATAGTGGTACGGAACCCTTTATGCGCGAGTGTCGCACTTGCCCCGTTTTTTTCGTGTTATTATTGCATAATTGCGAAAGTAGATACAGCTTTATATCACTTTAGTGTCAAAATAATTAACTTCCTAAAATGTTGAACTTCCCAAAATGTTGAATCTCAAAATGTCTACCTCGAAACATTTAGTCTTGTAGTACGGTAATTAGATGACGCAGACGTCGGCATCTGTGGCGTGTTGGACGAACACCCGGCTTTGACGCAGAAGGTTGCGGATTTTATCACACATTTTTTAAGTGGGTACATACATACAGAAAACCCGGAGTATACTCATAAAGACAGATTATCAAAAGAATAGATTCTCAGTCAGAAGTACAGAGTAGGTATACGTAAATAGGCCCATAACACAAGTCTAGTTGCTTAGTTTTCGTCAGTCCCAAACTTAGCAAATAGACTTGTGCTAGTGGAATTAGACCACGGATAAATAACATTTACGCCTTGTTTTTAAGTACGGAAATCGAAAAACAACACTTTTTAAACCAATTCAGTATTGCATAGGAGTATGCGGCTACACCATATGCATATTTTAGTATAAAAAACCTCCTGAGTAAAACATTTTTAGTCACACGAATAACACCTTTTACGAATAATAGTTCTAAGCTAAATACATTTAAATATTCGTCCGTTTGTGACGGCTTAGCAATGGCTTCGGTCGCAGATCCCCCAAGATCGACGTTTGTCAGAATCCTGTACGGTCATTGTGGACGCGTTTACGGATGCCAACTGGATTGTGATCCCCCGCAGACTTATGTCCACGGCTTCTTTAGCTCAGCGAAAGCATCATTTGTAAGGCTGTGATTGGACTATCATCTCATTTCATCGTCTACTTTGTTTCATGACAAACCTCGTTCTTTCGGTCGTGTATTTCTTAATATGGTTCCATCTGAGATGCAGTATTCAGTTGAAACAAGAGCCGCAGCCCTAATAACCAAATGGCAAATTAGAATATGTCTATTGGAGCCGATGTGTTTTATTCGTACAATGGTCTGAATGATCATGCATTTATGGCTATTTATTGCAAAATTTTGGTAAGCATTAAAAAAAATCTAATACTCCAAGTATAAGATACTTTAAAAATAAAATCAAGACGTTGTAACTCTTCCAAAACAAAAAATCTTATTGCTACCTCTTTCACTCCAGCAGTTTAAGTCATGTACCTCTCCTTATCTCTCCTCGCATAGTTTCCGAATTGAGAGTACAACCTCTGGACAAGAGGCCTTGGAATCAAGGTCAGTCTACCGTCCGATAGCGATCTCGGTAGACTCTATTCTTTTAGACGATAGCATCTCTTCGTTCCGGAGTTCGGACGTCCGACTAATGCGGGGTGACTCGACACTTCTCGAGAAAGGTTTTTTGTTTTAATGGCGAATGTTTTAGCGAATGATTAACTTGGTGTAAGTTGTTTTTCCGAAATTGTGCCAACGATTGTTAATGAATCCATGTTCTAATGATTTTTTTTTTTTTTTTAAATTTGTTTATCAAACAAAGATTTATTACAAATATATAACCTAAATAACATTTTAAAAACCAATGAGGTTTGTAGCAAATGCTATTAATATAATAATATAATAATTATTATTAGTCTACGCCGCGTCGTCATCCGTTATTGTTTAAAAAAATGAGATTTTAATTTTATCTTAACAGTATTTGGCCTGGAGATCGAGGAGATGATCGCCGAACCCAACATCATGGGAGAAGCCAAAGCCCAAAGACTTCGCTGGTTGGGCCATATTGAAAGGATGGGGGACGATCGTGCCGCCAAAAAGGCCTATCTTGGAGTCCCAAATGGCCGCCGCCCAGTCGGTCGGCCCAGATACCGCTGGAGGGACGCCGTGGAAGCAGATCTGCGCGAATTAGGAGCAGCAGAGTGGCAAGAGGCGTCCCAAAATCGGCAAAAATGGCGTTCTCTTGTGTCGGAGGCCAAGACCCACTTCGGGTCGCTGCGCCAGAGGAGTAAGTAAGTAAGTATTTGGTTTGACATTATCAGTATTTCGCAAGTTTGAAGGTAGATTATTAATTAGTCGAGGAACTAGATAAGCAGTCGATCGCTCGCCATACGTATTGTTCGTGCCACTCATCGTACATAGCTCTAACTGGTTTTGTGATGCCGCTCGTGTTAGTACAGGGTGTTTAGTTCGTTTGTGTTTCCTAAACGTCTGCTTGAAAAAGTTTTCCTTTAGTAGTGCATATTTAAACTGACTCTGCACCGGCAAAACTTTGCAATAACTAAAAAGACCATTGTCATCGTCATAGAATCGGTGTTTGATATTAGTAGAAACTATAAGGCGAAGGATTCGATGTTGTAGTTTAATAATGTCGTTTATGTAAGTAGCAGAAGTGCGACCATAACTACTCAATCCATATTGCACATAGGATTCGGCCAGTGCATTGTACAGTATCATTTTTACTTTAAATGGAATGCGGTCTTTTAAAATGACAATATTAGCCAGAAAATGCCTTAGCCTATTACAAACATGTTCAATATGTTTACCCCAGTTCAATTTACTGTCAATGATTAAGCCAAGGTTGTTAACATTTTCAATCTGAGGGCAGTTACAATAAAATGAAGAAATCGCATGAAGACAGTTGTGATTGTGAATAATTAAATTACGAAAAGGAGCGTGTTTGAGGTACGGTGACTTTATATGTAACAGTTTTGTTTTCTGTGCATTGAGTACTAATCCCGCGTCATGACACCATTTTATGAGCTCGTCGAAGTCGGATTGTAGGCGGTCGCTGGCTCTTTGTGGATCTCTATCTGCAGCAATCAGGCAGGTGGTCATCAGCGAACTGATAACAAGTACAGCACTGAACACAATTTGCCATACTATTCACGTATGAAAGAAAATGAAGAGGGCCGAGTACCGATCCTTGTGCAGTTCCCTCCGATACCGATTTATAGTCACTGTACGTGTTATCAATCCTAAAATGAGCTCTTGGCAAGGTCTGTTCCGGTGACATGATATTTATGTCACAACAGAATACCTAGAATTTAAGTTCGTCATGGTAAGGGCTGGGACTATATTTACCTCTCTTAACCAGAGTCAGTCAACTTAGTTATATTAGAGTTAGTTTTCAGATAAAATTTTGACTTGTATGCAAATATCATTGTTAAAAAAAACCTTGGAATCAAAATACTTCAACCAGCTTGCCTAAATACTTCATCAATTTGGTAGGTGACGAAGTAGAATAGAAATAGCAAATACTTTATTATTTTTAAACGTCTCAAAATTATGACTTTAGTGTGGTTTCGAAACGCGCCTTCCAATAAGAAGAAACCACAAGAAACTCATGAGGATTTCTTTGTTCCAGGACTCCAATGAAACGTCAATCAATGATCCAGTGAGACATGAGCCGGTCCAACCTGAAACCGTCGTAACCCATGGCCTTACAAAACAAAAGACACACGTCGACGGGGCATCCGGCCCGGCCGGAACCAAACTGCTTTCCCGGCCATACGGAGCGATAACGCTGCGATAAACCGTTTATATTCAGCCTTATGTATGTATCTACAGTTGCTGGTCTAGAATATGTATTAGGTAGTGTATCTAATACTCGATTCTCTGTCTCGAATCTACTTACGAGCAATTTGTTTAGTTATTTTGGTTTGGCTGTTTGTGAATTTATTCGTAACTGACTGGGTTCTGCTGGTTTACCCACGTGAAGTCCATTCTCGTGGGAATTCAAGCGAACTACTAGGTGTACTGTAAACATGACATAAATTAAGTATAACCAGTATTTAATAAGTTTAAATTTGGTTCCAATTTATTAGGTGATAATTTTAGTTTCTATTCTCGCCTGATATACAGGATTAACCTAGTTCAGGCATATTAGATTAATATCAAAATTTAGACTAGGTCATTTTGCACACATTTATTTGGAAATAATAAATTTATTTATTTTAATCAGCTGGGTACAATATTATTGTACATACATGCGATACGCTTTTGTACTACAACGAATTAGGGTCGAATACTGAGAATATAGAAACCGTATTCGGTGAAATTTGTCTTGAGGTCATTAATTGTTTTTGTGTTATTTTTGGGTTGTTAACTAAACTTCAATTAGCTCTCTTTGAGAATTTATTTGAATTGTACTACTCTAGATTTCAAATAAATTCTCAAAGAGAGCTAATTGAAGTTTAGTTAACAAACCAAAAATAACACAAAAACAATTAATGACCTCAAGACAAATTTCACCGAATACGGTTTCTATATTCTCAGTATTCGACCCTAATTCGTTGTCTTCAATCGTATTAAATAACGGTTGTTTTATTCCTAGAATAATAGGTCGGTCCAAGGACGGTTTATTGTTCAAAAATTAGGCCGTTCGCTTAGGATTTGTTCGGACTTCAAACGGTTCTTTGTTTCAGTGATTCAATTTCAGAAATTTCGTTTAAATAGTCGACCTTTTGTCTCGTCATGAAATACTTACATTATTGATTTTAGAACGAATTTAGATAAAATTTGTTTAAAAAGGCATAGCGTTATTTATAACTTAGATATCATGAACTTTCTTCGAGATTACCTTTGCCTAAAAATTATCAAGGTACAATAATTCAGTTCAATAATTTGTTCATAACTAGCTGTGCCCCACGGTTTACCTGCGTAAGTCCCGATCCCAGCGAATTTACGGGATCAAAAGTATTTTAAGTCCTTCTCCTGATTCTAAGCTATCTTACCACCAATTTTTAGCCAAATTAATCATAACTAAGTAAATCTTTCTAAATGAGTAAAATACATTATCATCTATACTAATATTATAAAGAGGTAACGTTGGTAACATGTATGTATGTATGTATATTGGGGGTAATCTCCGAAACCGCTAGACCGATTTCAAAAAATCTTTCACCATTAGAAAGCTACATTCACCCTGAGTAACATAGGCTGAGGCTACTTTTGATATTCCAACGGGATCGGGACTCACGCGGGTGAATGTATAATATATTTTATTATCAAACGAAATGAGTTTTTAAGATTCCAGTCAAATTGCTTTGTTACCCTTTCAGCTTTGTATCGAAGCTTTGTGTGAGTGTGAGGGACAGTCGGGCACTCCTGCCGCCCGCTCTCTGTCTCTGTATTGCAAATGCGTGGAATTCCTCTAGAACCGCTCTACTCCATGCTAACATATAGGGTAAAATGGAAAGTTTAGTCTGTTTCTGCACTTTAACTCTAAACTTTCCATGATAAAATTGTTTAGTACAATAATATAATAAGTTTTAATGTTTCAAACGTAGAATTTATTCGGTTTTAAACATCGCAACTGTACCTAGCACGCCATAGACACGTTGCCGTTTAAGGCGAAGCGTCTCGATGTATCCTTTGACCATTCCCAAAAGCAAATTTGCAAAGTCCACTATTAGTGAACTAATCCCAACGGAAAACGGAAAAGATTTCGAGGACCCTTAAAAGGATATAGAAAACGACAAAAAATTCGTCCAAAAATAGAAAGTATCTGCCTTCTCTGTCTGACGTGTAAATGAAATTACTCTGAAAGTAATATTATATAAGTAAATCAGTTACGACATTTTTGTCAAAGAACGCTGTTGTTTGGAATGATATTTATGTCCACTACCATATGTTTCATTGGCATGAGAATGGCATTTTTAGTATCTGTAATTATATACAGACCGAAGAGTTTCTGTGTTCTTTTGGCACTTTGTTCAAATTATACCTAATTTGCCCCCTTAAGTCCCGTTCCTGTGGGAATATCGGGGGTTAAAAAGTAGCATATATAATGTGATTTATAAACATACCGAGTTTCGTCGCAACCGGGTCAGCGGATTTTGCGTGAAGGAGCAACAAACACACACACACACGCACACCACAACTCACAAACTTACACCATTATAGTATTAGTAGGATAACTAGATCTATTCGGCTAGCGATGAAACAAGAAATTGACAAGCATTTTTTATTTCAATCTTAACATTTACTAACCCTTAAGAGGGTGGGTACTGTTACCATTTCCATACAAACATAATACCAAAATAAATTATGAAAAATTTAGTTTTCTACCTTAATATCGATATTATTCGGATTAAGATTTTATTTTTATGGGGCCCCCACTACAAGGTGTTCCAAAATATTCATTCAAAATGAAATAAAACGGAGAAACATATTTTTCATTTTTACATCGATATTAAGGTAGGAAACTAAATTTTTCATAATTTATTTTGGTATTATGTTTGTATGGAAATGGTAACAGTACCCACCCTCTTAAGTAAAGCCTATACTTATAATCTTCCAAACTCGAGCGCGTAACTGCTACATCACTGGAACCGGTGTTGGGTGACCGGACTGCGCGCTGCGTTCACAAGCGATCCCAATTCTAATATGTTCGGGTGACGGTTTTTGACTCGCTTTGATCAGCTGATGTATTAACAAAGCCAAAGCACGGTTAAGCCTTCCAGTTTTATTGTGAACAATTAATTAAAAAAAAAATAAAGATTTTTTGTTCTGTTTTCGCGAAGTTGGATTGAAATTAAACACATTTTTCGGTTCCAATCGCCTCGCGTGGTGTTTGTTTCTGTGATGAGTTTAATTAAAAAAAAAACAAAAAGGTAAAAATACGCGACCCTATTACTGAGACTCGGCTGTCTGTCTGTATGTTCATCCGACTGTCACCAGGTTGTATGTCATGAAAAGTTGAAATTTTCACAGATGATGTCTTTCTGAAGCCGCTATAACAACAAAAAAGTTGAAGTTGTTTTTGTTAATATATCTAGTTTTTTTTTGTTTGACCTTCTGTTGTTAATTTATTGTTGTGTACTAATTGTGTTTATGTAGTGTGTAAGTTCTGTGCCTGTCTGAATATACGTTTTTTCTTTCTTTCTTTCTTTTAACAACAAATATTAAAAACAACATAACTCCCAAGCAACGAACGTGATAATAAATATATGAACGCAATATTATCGCGATTTATTTTTTATTTACCTTTGATAATATCTGCTCTTGATATTTATATCATAACTAGCAACTACATATTTGCAAACTCTAACATATAATTCCCAAAACTAAATTAGTTAAACCAAATCATCTGTTACTAAGTGTCAATCATACTAAACTACACGTAAGGTTTATTTTAGTAAGTTTTGATTTTCGAGAGTTTTGATTTTCTAATTACTCGCTCTTTAGAACATATTTCACACAAGTTGGAATTAAATTTTGAATTTAATTACAAAGCTCGACATCGGTCCCAAACTATTTGTGAACTTAGAAAAAGCTTAATCAATTTGAACCGCATCGCTTGGGGAGGGGGGGGCGGATAGGGGGGTTGGAGGGATTCTTGCTTCGACCATAGGGACAGAGCCTCCGGTAAATTAGAACTGTATTTTTTACTTGGAATAATTAATTATAAACGAAGAACATTAGTCAACTGCCTTTTCAGTGAAGCTTTATCAGTGGATTTATAAAGATATATTTTTGAAGTTAAAGTACAAATTAAAGCTACCTAGAAATAATTTCTATTACGTTAACTTTTACGGCTTGACGTAATAGTGATGGGGCCTCTGATATTATTAATTCTATTTAGGTACTAAATGATGCGCTTCGTGGTTTATTTAGGTACTAAATGATGCGCTTCGTGGTTTATTTAGGTACTAAATGATGCGCTTCGTGGTTTATTTAGGTACTAAATGATGCGCTTCGTGGTATATTTAGGTACTAAATGATGCGCTTCGTGGTATATTTAGGTACTAAATGATGCGCTTCGTGGTATATTTAGGTACTAAATGATGCGCTTCGTGGTATATTTAGGTACTAAATGATGCGCTTCGTGGTATATTTAGGTACTAAATGATGCGCTTCGTGGTTTATTTAGGTACTAAATGATGCGCTTCGTGGTATATTTAGGTACTAAATGATGCGCTTCGTGGTATATTTAGGTACTAAATGATGCGCTTCGTGGTATATTTAGGTACTAAATGATGCGCTTCGTGGTATATTTAGGTACTAAATGATGCGCTTCGTGGTTTAACACGCGTAAGTCCCGATCCCGTGGAATAAAAACTAAGTAACGTATCCAGATCTCCATAGATTGATATAAGCTCTATTTTTACCACAAACAATATTCAAAATTCACAAAGTAAGACAAATACATAGGACGCTCAAAACTAAAACGTTGCACACATGGGCGGCCTAATCGCTAAAAGCGATTTCTTCTAGGCAACCTTTTAGATGGAGTAGGTAATTACAGCTATATAGTGTAGTAGGCTAAGTGACGATATCACCATACCAAGCTGTAGAATATTTTTTGTTTATTTAGGCCAAATATCCAAATATTATAGGTTCGCCCGACAAGAGATCGAAAGGAACCAAGATGTCTACAGCTGACTGTGCCAGAGACTTTGTACTTATGTCGTTTCATTTTTATTATATTAGTAGGATTCAAGTGTCATTGTCGTCTCTCTGTATAGTAATGACTAACATTTAAAACCTCAGGTTAAAAGATTGATATTTGTACTAAAATATCATCAAACAACAGACATCGAAAAGTCTAATTTGTGTATCTAAAATGCAATATAGATTGTGATCTCCTGTATCTATTTAATCAAACACCTACTGATACTAAATTTATTCCCACCCTACCATACCGGTATCAATATACGTAGAGGAAATACAAAATACGATCTGTCTACGTACCGTTGAACACAAAAGCTTCGTCGAACTAAGAAATCGCTTGCTGCAATTCAATTTTCACATACAAGTGATGCGGAGTGGCACAATGCATCTCGTTTCGGCTGCAATTGTACCGAGTTGTCCTCAAATTGCACAGAAATTGTTCCCAGTTCGGTCCCGAATGTTCACAGTTTGTGGTCACACGACGACGCAAATGGAAACAGAAATGCTTGAATTTTTAAGTTGCTCTATGGTCTTTAAATAGGTGTGTTATTTTGAATTTAGAACACCAACTGTTGCTCGCAAGAATGCCGCGTGCTAGTACACGGCACACGGCACACGGCACTCTCACTCGGCTATGTGGCTATGTCAAATATTCGATTGTACGCGTGCCTATCGGGTGCTATAAGGGTGCTGTTCCACCTTTACACTGCGAAGTTATCAAGATTTTTTTTTTTGCGAATAAACACATTAAAAAAAGGGAGATAAATATCCCAAGGAGCTCATCTAGCACAGTCCTGCGGGTTAAGCAACGCCTGGCACGGTCCTACTTAGATGGGTGACCGATAATATATGTATGTGGCAAAAAATAAGGTATTTATTTTATTTATACCTATCGCTTATCGAAACATAGTGGGATATTTAATAATATTGATAGACGTTACTTTTTCTTTAATAATGTATAGGTAGTTTTTAGAACTGAATTCAAAAAGTCTAGAAACTATATTATTCTATTTCGCTTCTACAAAAAACTCTATATGTATTTGTTTAAATGACGTTATTTAGTGGATATTAACCTTAAAGCGGTTTACGTGAACTATTCTGAACAAAAAAGCTGGTAAAGCCGCTTTGTTGTGATAAAACCCTTACAATACTTCGAAGCTTTTCGCTGGAAAACAATTTAACAGCGATTAAAGTGATGTTCTGGCTTTTTTGATTGAAAGATTTCGCGGTTTAACTAATCGTTTGGAGGGAAAACTCGGAAACTTTTAATAAGGTTTTTTTGAAAGGTAAATTGCTGTCATCGGAATTTTTATTGTAAGCCACAAGTTTAGTTTTAAAGTATTTATTAAGTAGACTAGCTGTGTCCCGCGGTTTTACCTGCGTAAGTCCTGATCCCGTGGGAATTTTAAAAATCCTTTCTTAGTGGATTACTTGTCTCTAGGACCAGCGGTTTGGGCTCTGCATTGTTATATACATAGTTCAGTCAATCAATCAGGACTTTGATTTTTTTATGCATCCTAGCTGGGTCTCGTGGTTTCACCGGCTTAAATCCCTTCAAAATTACGCTTTCCACAGCTGTTAGCGGTTTAGGCTGTGCGTCGATCAGCCAGTTAGTCAAAACAAAACTACGCATTTTACAGATAGAAGTACATTTTATTTGAGAATGTTGAGATTGAGAGCGCATCATCAACTGCGTCGGTCGTTTCTTTATGTCTTAACGTTTTTAGGTCTCTTTGTCATTTCTTTTATTATGCACTAGCAGTGTTCCGCTGTTTCGCCCGCGTAAGTTCCAATCCCGTGGGAATATCGAGATAAAAAATAGTCCTTGTTTTATTCCAGATCTCCAGCTATGTGATTAAGCAAATGGAATTTTCGTAACTTTTTTCCATACAAACGGCTATTTTCATACGTAGACAACTAATATTTGATCAGCTACTACCCTGCAAACTACGTACCAATCTGTGTGCGTGACGAGCAACACGTGACGTGTATGAATGAACTCCAACGAACGAGCCGCGTACAAACAAACAGACCAACAATACTACAAAAAACAAAATCTAAACTACAAGCATTAAGCTGTAACAAACGATCCCTGTAAACACTCGCTTTTCTGCATAAGTTTGGATTCACAAACAATTCTGTACAAACTCACCAACTTAACTTTACACTTCGATATACCCTTAAAACAAAGGAGTAAGTTTGAAATTGATCCGATCGAGTGGCAGTAATAAAGTTGGTAGCGTAAGTCAGTGCATTTACGAAGCTAGATGCTGGCATTCGCTACACTATTTGCATTGTTAATAGAGTCAACTGATTCAATATTATCGGCGCACAGCACCGTGAATGGCTTGCTTTATATATTTTATAGGGAACGTTGCGAACGCTCGCGTTTTGCGTTTCCGATGTTTTTATTGTTTGTTGTAATATTATTGTTTTATTGGTTTAGCTAAGTTTGCTTCCGTTGCGTCGAAGTAAGTCTTGGGATTTGTTTGTCTGTAATTGATTTCAGTTACGTTTAACTTTAGCTGTCTTAACTTACGTACTTACATTACCATTTATTAACTGACTAGCTGCGCCCTGCGGTTTCACCCGCGTAAGTCCCGATCCCACGGGAATATCGGGACAAAAAGAAGCCTATGTGTTATTCTAGGTCCCCAGCTATTTATATTCCAAGTTTCGTTGCAGTCGGTTAAGTAGTTTTTGCGTGAAGGAGTAACAAAGTCACATACAGACATACATCTGGGGGCACGGTATTGCCCCCGCCAAGACGAGCCAGCGAAGCGTACGGGCACTACCTACCTTTTCTCGAAAGGTTTCGTCGATATTTTGAACCCTCATAACTTGGGTTTGGAATATACCAGATAATTGTAATTCACGGGGTATAATGTCAATAGGGAACTTAATAAAAATACACAGTTTCAGTTACATAGCTCCTATAGTTTAGATTTTATTGATATCTAAAAACCCCCGATTTCGTCACTGACTCATTCACTCACTCACTCACTCATTGGTGATCATCAAAATTCAAATGGTACTTCCAGAAGTCCTAGAAAGCTAAAATTTGGTATGTAGGTTGGTACACAAAAAAACTAAAAAATTCTAAAAGTTAAAACTTTCACCCCCCAACTCCTAAAATTAAGGGATGGCTATTTGTATGAGACTTTCGCAAATTTTGATGCTAGAGGTAGTACAACTTCTTATTATAAATAATAAAATACAGAAAATCAGGATTTTTAGTAATTCACCCTCTACCCTTTAAATTAGGGGATGTATTTAAGCGCCCCCACAACACCTAATGTGTATAAGAGGTGCATGAGGTATGCAAATTGATTGATAATTAGAAAGGTTTACCGCTGTCGTACAGTGATGGACAACAAGAATATTGATTCTTCTTCTGTTTTCGCGATGTTGTATTGAAATTAAAGACATTTTTCGGTTTGAATCGCGTGGTTTTTATTACTTTTAGCATTGTTACAACGCTCAACGTTTCGAGACCTTTTGAAGAAGAGACCTGGAAAGGTCTCGAAACGTTGAGCGTTGTAACAATGCTAAAAGTAATAAAAACCACGCGATTCAAACCGAAAAATGTCTTTAATTTCAACAAGAATATATTTAAAAGTTGTTTCGGTATCCGCCAGTGATGGCCAAACAAGTGGTAAACATTGGAAACATGGGCCTAAACGCCGTACCTACGGCGCGGCGTGACGTGTAAGTCGTTAATAAACGACCTATTGAAAAAAAAGAAAAAAAATACTGATGTGAATACATCTACTTTACCTACTAATATTATGAAGCTGAAAGTTTCTTTGATGGGAAAAAAAAATGTAATAATTAGGCAAACTACAAAAAGAGATGAAATCCCCTCAAAAACATTTTCATGTAAAATGTAGCCAAGACGAGAGCGAGATCATATGATGGGCACTGTCAAAAAGTTATCAGATGTCATGTACCTAAAGCCAAGGTTATAACTCTTGTCACGTTGTGCAGGGAGCGACACACGTTGGTGCCACTTTGTCACGTAGGAAAGTCACCTTTAGGAGGTGACTCCTACTTTAGCCTACCTGCCTGTCAGATGAGCTAATTGGAAATGAAACAAGCTAGTAGGTGACAAACAATATAAGTTTTAATTAGAATAGAAATAAGGAGACAACAACAATTTATCTAAGTTCCTACTTATAGTTTTTTATATTAATTAATTAAGATAAGTTAAGTTAAGTTTAAGTTTAATATTGTACTTTTAAGAGACAGTTATTTTAGTTAAATTGATCAAGAAGTTAAATTTAATTCGTTGAGCTAAGGGTTTGTGGTGGTCCGAGCCTTTCTGGCCAGCAACAGATACCTCCAAGTACAGAGATGTTAGGTGTACTTATCTCAAGGTCCTCGTCATCTTTATGGTTGGGTGGCTATAGGGTCGGTCACTCCTTCCTTCATCCCATGGACATCACCTCCGGGGCCTTATCTGGAGGCATTATAGTAGGCGGGGTGTGGACCGCGTGGGTGTTCCCTGGAAAGCCATTGAAGCAGATGAGGACAAGCACCGGAAGCCCCCTTATGCAAGTCATCATGCCGGACCATTGAGATTTACAAAATTGATTGTGGTTGTCTCGGCATGGTGTCTTACACAAAGTGTGGGTAAAATACATTCATACAGGTTAAGACAGTGCAAAGAAAATAACATCATGAGGCAGCCAAAGCTAAGTACATCGCTTCAGCAGATGGAATATGTGTGCGCACAGAAACTCTTATTTCTATGTGAAAATACATTCGTACATACAAAATATTGCTAGGATCATCTCGTGTAAGCGTTTCTTCCTCGAGCAGCGAAGCAAAACGTAAGGATTCATTTAGCCCTAACGAGATGAAATAAGGTTTGGTAGTACGAGGAACAAACACAAGACAACCGCATGTGGGCCTTCAATATTTCTGAGAAACGGAAGTGCAGTTTTCAAAAGATTGACAGTAAAACACTCACCAGTAATGGGAATAAACTTTGTTAGTTAGTTTAAGCTGAATGTTATTAAGAAAATTAAAATAGGTCAAATCGTGACTGTTCACAAGAAAGTCTAGGAAAAAGTGGACGAGTCATGGCCGTTGTTGTATTTTTGAAAGATCAACGTCAAAAATATTATTACTGTCAGTCTAGGCGCAGTCGCAGAAACTTTTTCCCATTCAGCCCTTCATGCAGTGTGAGGATTTTTTATATTTAAGATATATTTTGAGTTAAGGTCGTTCAAAATATTAATCCTTGGTTTATTAATAAATAATTATGAATAATTTAAATCTATATGAACATTAGTAGTGGTATTTCTATTTTTATTTGATCTAATCTGTCGGTGAGGAATTTATGTTAATGGCAACTGTCGATTTATTTTAAAATATCTATTTCCCAAACAGCAACACTTTCATTGGTTCACTGTCTTTGCTGTGCTACTGCTCGCTAGATGGCGCTACTCGTATCAAATTAGGCTTAAAATAAAATAACTATGTAAATATATATGTATATATGTTACACTCTACACGCCCCAACTCCACAAGCACCTTACTTCACAAACTCAACATCTTAGCCAAAATATATAGGCTTGGTCGTTTCATTACCGCAAGAACAAATGTTTAACAGAAAACCCATGGCCAGCCATATATTTGGCTAAGATGTTGAGTTTGTGAAGTAAGGTGCTTGTGGAGTTGGGGCGTGTAGAGTTATAAGCTTGGCTTTAGGTACATGACATCTGATAACTTTTTGACAGTGCCCATCATATGATCTCGCTCTCGTCTTGGCTACATTTTACATGAAAATGTTTTTGAGGGGATACAAACTTTCGCGTTTATAATATTAGTAGGATTAGTAGGATAGTAGGATGTATAATGTAGGTATGTCACAGTAAGAGAAGGTCTTACTTTTTTTTGGCGTTCTACTTCTTTCCCTAATTGCATTACGGCCAAAAAAATATATGACGTAAATGTATTCACAGCTAGGCTATGCCAAAAAATACCAAAAATACCTTTTTTTTATTCCCGGTAAAAACTGTTAGTGATTTTCGTTAAAACGGAATGTTGACGGTTTCTATAAAATGTGCGCTGGACCGTCGTGTTCCGGTGTTGGAACTTTAATTCGGAATTAATTCTGCTTTCAATAATTATCACATAGAGCATAGATTGATTAACGCGATGCGGCCCGGAATTATACGCAAAATGTATATTGTTCTATCGAGCGACGTAACACCAGAGACCTGTATATTTGTGTAGGTCGACAGTATTTTAAGCTATTGCATAGATTTTATCGCGGGCTTTGAGCGCGGCCACCGAATCAAAAAATTCCGTAACGAAAACAAAACCTAACACCCCCCACTCCGCCTAGCCGCCTAGCGCCGGCCAAGCTAACGCTCCGCCGGGCTACATGGTAACCATGGTAACAATATACAAAATAAATTAATAAATATAATTGCATAAGTTGATAAAAAATGCTATGCTTAACCGCGGCAGTCCCCGAGTGCCACACGTTTTTTTAGTTCTAGTTCTAGTTAACAATTCGTATATGAAGTCTTATCACCTCAATCCGTGGACTCCACTGTTGGATAAAAGCCTCCCCAAATGGTCACCACGATGGTCGATCTTGTAGAGAGATCTTCTTAAAGAACTCTTTCTTCTTTTTCAAATCTTTCTCTCTCTCTCTCTCTCTCTCTCTACTCTCTCTTATCTGGGCATTTATAAAATGTTAAAGATAATAAAAACAATAACAACCGAAAAATTAGATTAATTTTCAATCCAACATCGCTAAAACACGAGAAAAATTTCATATAGGTAACTCTTGTCTATACTTGATACCTTGTGCGGTACACGCGTAAACCCTAACACTCTCGATGGTGAGATGGGAAGTGTCTCGTCTGCGAGACATCTTATTAGGATTAGCAGGCGATGCACGGCGCGACGTGCGTTCGCTGTTCGCTACCAATAATACCGATCATGCATTCATAATCCGCTAATATTCATTCAATGCAAATGAATTGATGTTTATTTGATACACGTGTTGGATGCCATTTACTCCGTCCATTCATATATCTAGTTTATGAGCATAGATGTCTGTTGCTCCTTCGTGAAAGGGCCGAACCGATATTTGGAATATAGGTAGCTGAAGGTCTGAAATAAACATTATTATTGCTTCTTTTCATCCTGATATTCTTAAAAAATCCTACTTGTCCTATAAATGGGACAAATCGGAAGTATCCTTAAACATCTGTATTTTTTTAAGTATCCTTTATTGTTGAGCTATTTCATAAGTGTGAAATTTCAAACTTAACAATTACAATTATGTATTCAATTGAATACAGACCTACTAACTAGAAAGCAACTGATTGTTTATAATAAAGTATTTTATTAATATTCTCAGAAACGCCTCGAATCCTCAACTTGGAGCTTATAAATTATTTGTCAACACCTTAATTTTGTGAACAGACAACTAATTACGGTCGATCGAGGAAAAAGGGCGGGAAAAGCTCGGGAACCCTTCGTTACTCGGGAGTAAGTTTCCTTGTTATAATAACTGTAGCGAGGGCACTAATCATGGTAGTTGTTCACAATTTTCGGGGAAATCCAAGAGAAAAGCTACAGCGGTGTTGAAGACTAGATGGGTTCTGGCTTTAGAGTTGGTTTAAAGGTCTTATGTGTGATATTGTTAAAATGTAAAAGATAAGATACTAAATTTTAAGATAGGGAAGTTATCAGGGACCATTTGCAAGAACGATAAATTGCTATAAAGTCAAACAGCTAAATGTTATCTAATGGTGACAGCTACAACTGACATCTACAACCTTGAATTGGACTTATTCTTCTTCTTTTCGTGTAGTGGTGTGGTGTTAGAGTTTTCAGGGTACCCTAAGGCCTGTAACTTGACCAAACGACTGCTATCAGAAATAACCGAGACCAACTGCCTGATATGCCTTCTGAAGAAATGAGGAGCTCGAGAAAATTGGGCTGATTTAATCAAAGCAGGTAAATGGTTGTGTCAGTTATTTTCTAATAGCTCTTTTGAATGCCAATGGCTACCACTTAGTGTCGATCCTTGCCCAGCAAGATTGCGTTCACTATTCGGCTATTGTATGACTCGTTCTTTCTTCAAATCTATTACAGCTTCTGCCTTGTGCCCTCAATGGCGGGGATCCGATATCGCAAAAGGCGCTTTTAAAAAGTCGCTCACCGCCCGCTGGCGGGTCTTTAAGTGCATTCCGCCGCTCAAATTGCTGCTAAAATCTTAAAGGCTTCACTTTGAGAGCATTCGAGCGGCAAATTTAAAATGCCGCGGTAATATTGTCTGCGGTCAAAACATTTCATGTTTTATTTTCGGAATTCATTTTTCATATAAAGAGTTTATACTTACTGCAGACAATTTAGTACTAACCACCTACTTTATACGACCGTTCCGGGGCTGATGAAGTTCCAGGAATTTCAGATGAAATGTGCTGTAGTAAGTGGAAACTTTAAGGCTGTAAACTCACCTGTAAATAGAAGTTTCCCTACAACTAAATACAATAAAGTAGCGCACATTTTCAATGCACCTCAGTGTAGGATACCTCAAAGCTTTAAAGGCGTCACTAGGACCTTCCTAATTGCATTTCCCCTACCCAACAGATTACTTCAACTGCACCAGTATACCACCTCAACCTGACCCCTTCCTACCCCTTTAGTACTTGCAAATTGGAGGATTAAAGAACCTGCTGTTTGTTACACAGAGCTCCGTGTAAGCTGGTCATTGTAAGATTTGCAAAATTAGTTGACTGCTCAAAGTGAATAAGTTACTTATGCATTTTGTTAATGTTGTCAACACAAGCACAAGTCTTGGTATAACTTTGCCTTTTGTCATTAACTCGGGTTGTTAAATAAATAGAGAAAGGAAATTAACAACACACGTGATAAACAACTACATTCGCATATGAGAGAACCTGAGAAGCATCTGCCCTATATAAATTAGATTTATTTAGATGGCTTGGGATCGACAACTCAGTAGTCTTCGAATTCTCTTACTATAACGTACTTAAGTGCGTAATATTATTATCTACGATAGGTTTAAGAGAACTGAGAAATCAAATTACATTTGATGTACCGAAGAGCTCCCCAAAGACTATTTTGCGGACAAAAATGAAGAGTGCTTTAATAAATTGACGATAGAAAGTTATGCTTCCAGAAAATGTCTTATTAAAGTCTTTTGTGGAGTTTTTTGTTCAATTTTATATCGAAATGAAACATTTTGTGTTTATAGAAGTTGAAGAATATGGGTTTGTAACAGCGAAGATGATGATGGAACAGTAGCTTTTATATTTTACAAAACAAACCTAAAAATGTTGTAAATCAATTATAATCTGTAAACCCGACAACAGTAAATAGAATCCATAATAAAGCAGGAAAGTGAGATCTATAAGACTACATTTTGTTAGCCCGCTAACTTGTTCCACTGTAGGGCGTAGGCAGTATCTACACGCCATGGGAGCCTACTCCGGATTAGCGAATGTCCCATATGCCTTCGGATCGTGATGAGTTCTAGCACATGGCGGTTTCCTCAGGATGATTTCCTTCATCGTTAATAACCACAGTTAACGCACATATTTTAATCTTCATGATTTTTAAACCTATAAATGCTAGAAATTATTTAATTATATTCTCTCAAACCGACAACCGTAAATAAAAAGCAGAATAAACTTTAAAAAGCAGGAAAGTGGAATCGTTCAGAATATGGGCCAAATACTGAAACGATACAAAAACAAACAACATGAAACATCTTAAATGGAAGCTCTTCTAGGAAAGCTTTTGAAGCTGTTTAATTGTTTAAGTTGCCCTCAAATTTTAAGCAATGTTTTAGTATTTATTAAATACACCTTTCACTGGTAAAAATACACGTACAAAATATCCTCCTATATCCTCACCTGCCTGCTTCAAGAATCAGCTTAGGTAAATTTGTATTCATCTTATAGTTTTTCTTTTATATTTTTAGTGTTCGATTGTCGTGTACGTGTAGGTTAGGTCGATTAAAACAACCTATCAACAAAACTGTTAATATTAAAAACCTTTTATGAAAAAAAAAGCGTAACAAATAGAGAGATGTGTCGCGCCAGCAGGTGGTGACGTCACGAACAGCAGTGCGTCATCAGTGCAAGTGACAGGTGTCCCAGTGCTCAGCGACACGAGAGAGCCGGGGCCAGGAGCCGGTTCTACTGTCAAACTAAATGTTTTACTAACAAAGGACAAATTGAAAAATAAAACAATGAATATATAAATTGTGTGCCATGTAAAGTGTAGGCGTAAGCCTGAACTCTGTATTTAGAGAGTAGAACGTACGTAATACTGACAAGGTGCCATGTATGGCATTTCCCATGCGCACCTCATTTTGACTTTCCGGGACAAACGGGGTCGTTGCATCCCTCTCGAGAGCTCGGGTTCCGCTAAACCCCTAATTATTTGGGGTCAGCGAATGGGGTAACCCTATTCTATGCTGGGGCTACACGGCAAAGATATTTGCCAACCAGTACAGTAGTAGAATCACTTGACCAAAAATAGATTTATCTTCTTTTTAATCTTCTTCTTATATATAAAATGTCCATGTCACAATGTTAGCTACCGTACTCCTCCGAAACGGACGAACCAATCTCCACCAAACTCCACATGCGCATTCAGTAGGTTTGAGAATCGGCTACTGTCTATAATTTATAAGGCAAAACAACGTTTGCCGGGTCAGCTAGTAACTCAATAAATTTCACTACTAAACTCTCCTTAAAGGAACCACAGTAGGTACTGCACAGTTGTTGGATGTATGGAATCCGAATAACACTCCGAAATGTGTTATAATAGGTTATTCATGGATATGAAACGCTTCTACTACCATAAAAAAATAATTTAAAAATAATAAAATCGGACTTCAAAAATCCATAAAATAACCTCGCCTGCATACAGTGCCCCTGACTTATCTGTTATGTAATGTGAAGTCGGGCAGTTTTACAGAGTGGGTCCAGATTGTAGTTTGGCTTTTTATTTCATCCTTTTTAGTCCTACTTTCATTCAACTATACCACGAAAATCATCAAATTGTGAGTTTCGTGGTATAGTCAACTTAACTTAAGTCATTGAGGAGTTCTGTGATGAGAAAGTGGTTGCAGATGTGGAGGCTCTGAAACCATATTATTATTCTCATTCATCGGTATCTATTCTTTATGGCCTTATTCTACTGGTAGAAATCGAAAACTGAGCAATTTACTGCACTCTCGAGTTGCAATTCTGTTCATCACTCCGAAGATTCTAATCCGGACTTCACTATTTTTTTAAACCACCAACTGTGATGTATCTCCTTTCAAACAAAAAAAGAATTATGCAAATTTGTTCAGGCATCTTCGAATAATCGCGAAACATACATAAAAAAACGTATTGAAAAAAAAACAAATATCCCGACGAATTGAGAACCTCCTTTTTTGGAAGTGGGTTAAAAATAAATTTTAATTTACAAAAACAATTTATAAACTCTAATCTAGACTGACACAATAAGCGGAATTGCTGCTGAAAACGCCATCGTACAAGCTGGAAAATGATTATTTCTGTCTACTATAAAAGTTCTTGGTAAAAAACCTTTAGAAACGAAAGAACGCGTTTATGAATAGCCGTACAGATGTCTACGTTCTCTGTTCTAATGATTTGGCAAATTATCAACGATACAGGTAGCGTAGCGAAGGCTTCAGAGGTGAATCAATCGATACAGTTGCAGTTGGTAGTACTTTGAGCACGCGACTTTCGCCTTAATTACAGGAAGTTCGCTCCCTAGTTTAGGATATCCGGTTCGATGGGTGAGTTGCCTCCTCTATCTTTGAACGAAATATTGTTCAACTAGCTGCGCCCCGCGGTTTCATCAGCGTTAGTCCTGGTCCTGTGGTACTATCGAAATAATAAGTGTTAGTTCAGTGTTTCAGCTACCTGCATACCAAGTTTCATCTAAATCGGTTCAGTAGTATAAGCGTGAAGGAGTAACAAACATAGTAATTTATTTACTTTCACACAAACTTTCATATTTACATGGTTAGTAGATTTAGGTTCTATTTTAAAAGGTCATTAAAGAGTCAATCTAAAACGCACTTCTTTCCTATCACTTCAATATATTTCGCTGGTAAAAGGCAAGTGCGTAATTGACTTTTAAGGTAGTAATTTACAACCTTAAAAGTACCTAGGTATACTACATCTCTAGTTAAAATTGAACTCTTAAATAAATAATATAGGTAAAATAAATAGGCTCAAACGGCGGTTTCGATAACAGACCGCAATGTATCCCTAGGCTAGAATATCGTATGATATTATGATGAAGTCATGCGCGAAATACGGTTTAAGCCATTGCTTATATGAATGGTAACTAACTGTGAAACATATTTTAGATTTTAAACTTACTAAATGACCTAGTTAGTTGTTAGTTTTTGTGTGTGAGTGTATATTATTTATTTATAACTAACAGCGCCCCGCGCCCATATTCATTTAGATCTCTAGTTATCTGCATACCAAGTTTCATCATTATCGGTTCAGTAGTTCATCAGAACCGATTGAGTTCATCAGTATATCTAAACTTTCGCATTTATAATATTAGTAGAATAATGGGATATTCATATATTTTTAGCATGTCATACGTAAGACAGGCCAAGCAGTTTGATGTCACCCGTGAAACCCTATTAGAGACCGCTATTTCACTCGTGAGATGTGTTGAGAGCGCGGTATCATACGGGAGGCGTGCTAAGAGAACATATCACACGTGTGACACGTTAAGCAGACGTCGAGAATACCCCCCCCCCCCCCCCCCCAGTTCTCATCCGCGTTCCAACGCAATTGATATCGAAGTGAAAGAGTAAGACAAAGACCTCATTCTATAACGTCAAGTTTCTGTAAGTTAAATTGATTTGCACTGAACCGGTACGTCTAGTGTCTACTTTCTCAAAGGATTTGCCTTATAAACCCTTAAGTTTTGTTTTCAAAGATTCTCTAAAGGTAGATTCGCACTGGATAAAAGTTGAGTAGCAACTGTGAATGGAATTAAGTCGATTCCATTATAAACTACGCCTAGGTATTACCGAGGTCTTTCCATTAGGTAGTGGGAATATAATTGATAGATGTTCCGAGAAAATGTCGAGTTTCAATTCATTAAGTTCATTAGCGAATTTTTACTAGTTGTATTGGTTTTAATCTATAACTATAGGTATATTATAAAGATATTTGTTTGTTTGTAACCACTACTACTGGACCGATTTTAAAAATTCTTTCAACAATAGAAAGGTACCTATATTATCGAGGAGTAACAAAGGCTACTTTTGATCCCGATATTCTCACGGGATCGTACATACGCAGGTGGTAAAAATACAACCTTTACCATCATAAAACTTACTCAAATAAATTAATATATTCTGTGAACAACACACAGCGCTAGATAACGCTATCTAGCTCCATAGTAAGCTACTAAGCTTGTGTTACGGTGACTACTGACTAGACAACGGATATAATACTTATTACTTTTCTTTTGTAAATACATAACATAATTTTATTTTAGATCAGAATAAAACGTAAATATTAAACACTAATTCTGTAACATTCTAAATGGCGATAACTTCTCTCAACTTGTTCTTATAATATTTCTAACAACACAATACGAAAAACGAAATAAAAAGTAAATTGAAAATAACAGCAACATTCGAGCTTACACGAACAAACTGTACTCTTTTCTATTTCTACTGATTTCTCGACAAAGGCAATCTAAAATCGATGTACGTGTACGTATATGTAGAAGTCTGCCCGTTAAAACGTCGCTCAGACGAGATATTGATTATCGACCGATATTTAATTATTTATTTACATACAAAACAATACAAAATACAAATATTATTGTCTTGTGAACAAGGCAATCGCAATAACTTGCGAAATATCGAGCTCCGAAACCAATGAAAACATGGTATATACCTATATCCCGTTATTTAATAATATTTGTAATAAAAACAACCATGTTAGTTTAAAATCGCATATACATTATAAAGTAGCGTGAGAGGAAAAATTACGAGCTAGCCAATATTTTCGTGGCCAGCTTCATAATATAATTAATGCCGATACAATGGTTTCCAGAGCCTGTGGCAATATCGAAACAAAAATATGCATAATGTCATTCCCAAAGCTCTAACCTTCAACTTTCTTCTTCTTTTCGTGTAGTGCGTCTCACTTACCTCCTATCTACTTACCAATTCACACTCTTCACACTAAAAATTGTTACATGACTTCATCGCAGTCAAACAATTCTAGTGTGAAGAGGTACATACACCTAACAAATACCTATTTATTTTTAAATATCTACATTGTAAAATCAAGGTCCACCTATATAAACGATTTCTTTAGTAACAAATTTCCTATATAGCTAATAAAAAGCTTGTCCACAGAACCCCTTAACTGTGATTCTTTCCCGAATAATTCTGTGTTTGTCGAGTGCATCCATTGTGCCCATGAATAGATTAAATCGAGGTCTGAATTTAGGATTGCTTTTCTGGTCCGCTTTAAATCTATTGCTTGTTTGGGAAAGCACTATTTGTAAATCCTGAATTTTACGTTGATTGGTAATGTTTTCGAGGATATTTCACAGATTTCATTTCTGGTTTTGTCTGGGATTTCATTAAAAATTCACTAGCGGTTGGATTAGTTTTTTTGAGCTGGGATTAAAATTATCGATTCTATTATAACTCGATGTTAATCGAGATTCATAGGTAGAACAACTTAGAACACATTACACGAATTTGTCCGGCGGACGCAGCGACGGATCTGATTCTTGGTTGACGCACTGCCATTGTTCTACAAAAAATATAGATACATATAATTTTACATGCGAATATGCCTGATTCAATGGATTCGACCACTGACAGCGGGCAAAACAGCTAACTAATACTAATACTAAACTGTTTACTGGCAGGTCTGTTGGACGGTAATCGTCCCGTTCACGTCCAAATAATTTGCTAAACAAGTAAGCAGCGTGTGAGGGTCAAATTTGGGGCTGTATCAGTCGGCACTAATTCGTATCCTTATGCTAAGTAAACACACACTTAAACTAAACATAAATACAGGGTATTAATACTTGTCCGCCATACAAATCCGTCTAGTATATAGGCAGCCACAGCAAGCCAGCCAGCCATGGGTAATATAGCTAGGTAAATATATGTTCTAAATGTTATGGTAGGTATATCGGTGGGCTTGCCGCCCGCAGCGCGCCTCCGCTCCGTCCTCGCGTCCTGTCTCATCTAGGCATGAATAAAGACCCCGGCTTCGACGACGAATTTGAATTTTAAACTAAGCGTTTCGTTTTACGCGGGAGGTAAATTCTGTGAAGCGTTTTTTACACTCTCTAAGGTAATTTGGTTTTTGAATAATTTATGTGACGCTAACTAAGGCATAAACCCCTTGTTTGGTTTCCTGCGAGGTTCGGTCGGGTCGTAGTAATCACTGTTATTCGATTACTTCCGCCGGAATATAAATTGTTGGATTTTGAAATTAACGCGACTTTCGGTATCTAGTTTTGATTTGGTGCGAGTGCTGTTTATTGGTCTTTCACTGTTCGACTGAAGCAGCTATATGAAAGTAGCTAGATACTTGTATAGCCAGTTGAACACTACTTTAGGCAGCTCATTTTCTTTAGCGCATTTATTTATTTTTGCGGTGCGGGAAAACATCGTAAGGGTATCGACATACATGTCCTATAATATATTATATAGAATCCGTATTAGGCTCTCGTGGCGTCTTACTGTCTTGCCTTTCAGTCGGACAAATTGGCGGGCCAACAAAAAATAATAATTAGTAAAACGATCCACGTTCATCAACTTCAACTATTATTGTAAACACATAATTCACAGAGTTTATTTTTTTCTTATTTTATTCCAGGTAGGTATAGTATAATTATCAATATAGGTTTAAAACAACGTCTCGGTCGGGTCTACGTGCCGTCCCGTTCTACGTAATTGGGTAACTCAAACATGGCATCAAATGTATTAGATTAGGTAATGAAACATTTACCCAACAAAGTATGACCGATGCCATTCGAATACCCGCAGAGATTTACCTTCAAAAATACCTTTTAAAAAAGGGATCAGACCCGACAGTCCTTTGTTTCATAATCACAATAGACTTTCTCTTTCCAAACATGATAAAATGTTCAGAAATATTCAGATTCGACATTACCGACGGACAGGAGGTAGGTAGGTAGCTACATAGGAGGTTAGGAGGTAGGAGGCTATGAAATCTTGGCGCGTATATTCAAAACGTAGAGCCGGGGTGAGGCCATTATTCACATTGGCTATCGACGGCCGGTTAAAATGAAATATGCGCTCTGCCGCCTACGCCCATCCTGCCGTAGTGACGGGACCACAGGACCGAGTCTCGGCTCGGGTCTCTAGTCTCGTTCTTGGTTCACTAATTGCGACTATGTATTAAATGTTTTATATTGCCCGGTGCACTAGTTCTTGTGTGAAGGTTTAACATCATGTTATTTCTATTAACAAAAATAATAAAGAGAGAATAAAGAAGTAAAGTTCAGTTTGATATTTGGATGTATAGTATGTCTAAATGAATGTTTGTTGGAAGTAATCTCGGAAATTAATAAACCGATTTTGATGAAACTTGTTAAGTTAATACTGTAAAGCGTTGTGAGTAACAGGGGCTAAGTTTAATGCTGATATTGCCACGAAATCGCGACTTATGCGGGTGAACCGATTTTGATGAAACTTGTTAAGTTAATACTGTAAAGCGTTGTGAGTAACAGGGGCTAAGTTTAATGCTGATATTGCCACGAAATCGCGACTTATGCGGGTGACGGGGTGCGGGTAACTACATGCTAGATATAATAATTTTATTAAAAAGTGACAATAAGCACGAAACTATTATACCCTCGCACGTAAGTCTGTGACAATAGGTTATACAAAAAGATGTCGGACATACGTCGACGTGATCCTGTACCAAGACCGAGTCTCGTTCTAACAAAGGTCTTAGTGAGGTCCTCGCGTGATATCGGTAGGTATGAGAAAAATCTACGCTGTCGGTGTTATGTAGTAGGCAAGTAGGGATATAACGGGGCGTAAATCTATGGTTTTTGCTTTGTTTGCTTGGACCTTGACGTCGCTCGGCGCGCGGCGTCGTGACATGGGCTTTTCAAAGTTCTCCAAACTATGGAGCACAGAATATTGCTTTATGATGCTTTTTATGAAGTTTTCATCAGGGTTTGTTTTGAATGTTAGTTTTTTCCGTTCATTGTTAGATCTCGTATACCATTGAATGTTTGATATACAATTTTACATTGCTGACATGGTTGTTTTCACAACAAATATTATTTACCATATTTTAGTTTCATTTCGCCAGTATTGCAACTGACTTGAGATTGCGGGTAGATGACGATGAATTAAAACTTGGTATTTATCGTAAATATCCCGTAGTTAAATAATGATTACATTCAATGTTTTGTTTATACTTTATTTTGACTTCGTCCTACATGCATGGATATGGCTCACATGGTACGTGTTCATACAATCTAGGACTTTATACCGAGTCAGGTTTTTACTCGTCAGTTCCCTAGTTAGCCGGTTTCTAGTCTAGTCTAGGTTATCTCATTCAGGCAGCCAAACTACCATCTGGGTATATCCCGTAGAACTGCCCGACTTCAGATTACATATCAGATAAGTCGTTTGCACTGTAGACGAAGTCATTTAGTCCTTTTTGAAGGTTTCAATATTATTATTAGTTGATGGAAAAGAAACCTATATAATCTTTATTTTTTTAGAAATAGGTACCAACTGCATGTCACACGATAATTAGTTATGAAATAATGAAATCTTAATATAATTTTAGATCCCTTTGTGAAGTTTCCACATAAAATATTTCTACAGACAATTTTCGAACTTTTCAAATTAAAAAAAACTAGATTTTATCATACCTATTACCCAAACTTTTCATTTTACTAATGACTAATCCTAACTAATTACAGATTAAATTACAAGATTTGACTAAGTTCAGCAACTTAGTCAAATTGATGTTTTTAAAAAGTCTTCGAATAACTCAAGACGGCGAACTACGCAATCGAGATACCTTCCAATAAATCCACAATAATCCAAAAGGGTTCAAATAAATCTTTCGTTTAAAAAATTGGGCCAAGTATTTGGTTCACTATCAGCAATCAGTCGAATTCCTTACAGAATAAATAGGTTCATCAATCGCTTTCACCGAACCGAGCCGAGGTTCGCCGTAAGGCCTCTCACATACCTACTGCGATGATACTCTTATCGGTAGAGACCGTGGCTTCTACGACGTCACATCACGTCCACCCATCTTTTTGTTGAATGGATTCTTTACAAGTACAATTTTAGTTTCATAAACAACTAACTGCCGCCGCTCGCGTAAGTCTCGATACCACGGGAATATCGGTGCAAAAAGAACCATAGGTGGTAATGAACGCCTCCAATCTATCTATTATTATAAGCAAGCATTATAAGCAGCTATAAGCAACAGATCTATTTTAGTATTTAAGTGCTACTCTTGAAATAAGAAATTTGACAACAATCATACTTAAGAAATCATAAAATAAAACACTGAAGTGTTGCTATTAAAATCGTATCATTTATAAAAACTCAGCTAGGTAGGTAGGTAGGTAGGTTAGGTAGGTACAACGACTAGGTATCTCATTTTGGTAAAAAGTGATTAACCTTCAAAATGTACACTAAACGTGTACCTACTTGTCGGTTAGGTATGCTTATGTAATATGCTTTTTGTGTTCTTTATAAATTATGCTATTATAATGAGCAAATGATTACCTACTTAAGATGTAGAGTGTTTTGTTTACTAAAGATTTGTCGTATACCTTGTGGTGTATCTAACCTAGTGTTAGAGTTTTCAGGTCGCCCTTAGCAATTAAGGTTTCTAATTTGACATTACTAATGCTATATAGATACCAACAACCACGATCAATAAAATATGAATAAAGAATATTTTCAACTTATTTTCTTCTATTGCTCACTCTCGCTTTTTTAGCCAGCCACTGCACTTATTCAATAAGATTTCACATGAACGTTCGCAATCGGCAGCAATTTAATCTGTCTCCGGAACGCGACCTCCAATGAGAAGAAGACACATGAAACTCATGAGATTTTATTTTTCATCAAGGTAGGGAAAGGTATGGCACAGTATGTTCTTAATTACTAATTCCAAGGATATAACGAAAATTATTCTTATGTTATGGAAATATATGTAGGTGATGAATATTTAAAGGTAAATAATTGTGTCTTCCGTCGTCACCGTTCTTTATGAATATAATAATAATTGCTTTTATTATATAAGGTAACAAGTAAACATAATATCAACATAATACCCGATATTTGCGGCGCAAATACAAGCAACCTGTATTATTATAAACCTGTCTTATACTCATATTTACCTACCAGAATACCTACTCTAAATGTAGTTGTGCATTTTAAAAGTAACATTAGAGACGATCTAGTCGCCTCGCCTTCCGCCAATGTACGCTATATTTGTGATATTAATATTTGTTGTGTTCGCGGCGTTGTACGCGCGATGGAGGGTTGTGCGGAGTTACTGGGCAAAGAGAGGGGTGCCCCATGAACCTCCGCACCCACTGCTGGGCAGCCTGACATTCTTGCAGAGGGAGAACCCTGTATGTATCAATATTAAATATTTGTTAAGGTTTTATTGTGAGACTCGTTTACCGTTAGGCAATTTAGGGTTTAGATAAAAGGTTTTGGAAATCCTGCTGCCGGCAGGGCTCGGACGTGTGGTGTACCATTCTACCGTGTTAACCGCTTCTCCTAAGGAACTCATCATGTCATCATCGTTTCAGCATTAAGAATGAATTAAACTACAAAAACTATCTAAACTTTTCTAATAGGTTGGTACATACTTGTAACTCGTATATTAACTTTGTATTATTGGTTTCAAAATTTTGATTTCGTTTCGGTGGCGAGGATTTATTCAAACTAGTTCAGCATAATCAATATATGCTGAACTTGTTTAATTAACTCCGCGTTGCCCCGAGAGCAATGGAAAGAGCTATGCTCGGTATTTCCTTACGCGACCGGAAAAGAAATACTTGGATTAGATCTAAAACCAAGGTTAGGGATGTAGTTAAGGTGATCGCTGAGCGCAGGTGGAGGTGGGCGGGACACATTGCAAGAATGAGCAGTGACAGATGGACTCGAAGGCTGATGGAATGGCGCCCGCGTGCACATATTAGGCCGCGGGGTAGACCACCAATGAGATGGAAGGACGACATCATAAGACACGCAGGACGAGATTGGATGTCGAGAGCTCAAGACCGTCAGGAGTGGAAGAGGATGGAGGAGGCCTACGTCCAAGATTGGACATGAAAGGGCTGTAATGGATGGATGGAGTTTAAAAAAGTCCCATCATTTTGAAAGGTTTCCTATACTATATCCCCCATGAATTCAAAAGTGTTCATACCTATTTATAAGGAAGAGTTGAACAACCCCAGATTCCTGTAGGGCATGGCTGTTTAAAAAAAAACGCTATTTGATATGGTTTTTTTAAGTGTTTTTTTTACAGTATACTTTACCAAGGCGAGTTTTCTTTTATATTTTTGATTCATTTCATATTTATTTCGACGTCAGGAAAATTATCTTTATTTCTAGACAATATGGATGAGAAGAATGTATTTCAAATTCAAATCTCCATACGTTGGTATCTGGCTGTTCCACCGTCCAGGCCTGGTGGTGAACTGTCCGGAGCTGGCGCGAAGGGTCCTCGTGAAGGATGCGGACAACTTCAGGAACCGGTTCCTCAGTTCCGGACAGACGGACCCTGTCGGAGGTCTCAACTTGTTTACTATTAAAGTAAGTGACGTCTGCCTTCAAAGATAATAAAAAATATACACAATGCTGATTCTCGATCCCTTACACTCAGCCGGAGCAGTAACCCTACCATGAGTTACTACGTAAATAAGTTCACTGTAACGTTGACAGTTTGACTATGTGCCGCACCGATCGCAGCTCGTCGGCCGCGCTATGACATTCTTAAATTATTAACGTTACAGTGTACGCATTTACGTATTAACTCATGGTAGGGGTACTTAAGTACCCCTACCATGAGTTAATACGTTATTCATGGTAGAATTAGTAGAATGCATGCAATGCCCACTAGTATTACAAATGCGAATTATGAAGATTGTAATAGGTATAACAAATGATAAAAAAACCCAATGAGTTTCTTGTGGTTTCTTCTCATCGGAGAGCGCGTTCCGAAACCATAGTAAAATCTCGACGTTTCAAAACGTACGTACGTATGTATATACATCGTTCTAAATGAATAAATAATTATATATTTTTTTTGGATTTTGAAAGTTTAGAAGTTTGATTGTTTGAATGTTTGTGAGTCTGTCACGGAATTACGGACGGATTAGGTAGTTTGTAACCTGGATTCACACAAAAGATACTTATTATCCCGATATTTTCCTAACGGGAACTTAAACGGGTAACCTAATCACGTTAATACCTAATGAGCCACTAGTGCTCATTAGCTCATTAGGTATTAGGTAGGTATCAGGTAGGAAAGGTGACTCGACTTCTTTTTGACCGGTTTTTTTTTAAATTAAAGACATTTTTCGGTTTGAATCGCGTGGAAAATGTCTTTAACTTCAATACAACATCGCGAAAACAGAAGAAGAATCGGTTTTTTTTAAATCAAAACCTATAGTGTAGTAATAAGCTTGTAAAAGTATCACTAATATTTTGTCTCCCAGGATCCGGTATGGACGTATCTTAGACGGAAGCTATCAGCGGTGTTCACCGGCGCCAAGTTGCGAGCTGTTCAAGCAATCATCATGACCAAGTCCCAGGACTTGATGGACAGGATCGACGAGAAAGGAGAGCTCGTCGACTTGAGGGTACGTTGAGGTAGCAAATAACATTTATTGAAATACTTAGTGAGTGTAAGCGTTGCTTAAAAGTCAGACCGTACTGAGCAACCTATATCCACCTACAGAAATTGGATAAGCTTAAGTAAATGGATAATCCAAACTCATCTTAAGGTAGCCCAGGTCTAAAAGAATATACCTAGCTGCAGTATACCCGTCGTAAATTGCTAGCAAAGGCGGTTTCTTAGTGAGTGGCTAAGAAAAAAAAAAAAGTCGTAGCACCAAGCGGACTCGTCCGTGTTCTGATACATAGGCCGCTGCAGTGCAGTTACTAACTAAGTCTGGTCAGATCTTGTTCCTATGCCGTCTTCCTTCTTCTAGATGAGCTTAATATCATCAGTAAGCATTAAGTAAATAGTGGTCAATCGTTCATCTACCCGAATATGTCCTTAGAAGTGCTACACGGACTACACGACCGACGTGACCGGCGAGGCCGTGTTCGGTGTCACCAGCGAGGCGACGCGCACTGGAGACAGCGTCATGAGGAAAGTCACCCGGGAGTTCATGTCCTACAACCTGTATCGGGGACTCTGTTGGTCCAGCATCTTCTTCTTCCCGAAACTCGTCGATATCTTTGGGCAAGTACCTGAAATCATTGCTATCAACCGAACAATATCGTTTTACCGTTTGCCAACTGGAAGAATAGTACCAATTACTTTAATAACTTAGCCTGTTCATACTGTGATGAAAGGAATAATTCGCCAGTCCAGAGCAAGTTTTCGAAGCGTCATCGCCATAGTTATACCCTTTCACTTGTTGGAAAGATACCCTTTTCTTAAACTGAGATTTTCCATTTCCATCTATTGTAAGATTCAATATTATGAAGTTTGTTAAACCTCGCTTTCTCTGAATAACTCATCTTCACTTCATCAACATCAGTCAGATAACTCCACTTCAAATTGTTAATCCCAACTAATTAACTCTTCAAAGTGTCAAAACTATTCTGATATCTTTGATTACAATGACGTGATTGGCGGTTTGAAAGAGAAATAGTTTCAAACTTATCTCAGTTAAGCTCTTCGCGCACAAGATACTTGTTTACTGCAGATTGTAGAGAACAGTCACTCGCTTCATACTTCGATATCAAGCTATCGACCGACTGAAAATCTTTTATTAGTCAGAACCCCTAAATGATTTATTCCTTCTATACCGTTATCTATATTTCTTCAAACAGTTATTCTACATAACTCAGTACTGACGATTTTCATTTGAATACTATTTTGAGTAGTTTTTTTTGGATGGAAACCAATTTTATTTCAAAAACGTTATTAATAAAGTTTTACTATACCTACAAGTGACTAATTTTTTTTCTACTTGCGGTCGTTATGTGATCAATTAGTAATAATGAAACCTGCTTTTCAGGTTTTCATTTTTCCCCAAAGACACGACGAATTACCTGAGACAGCTGTTCAGAAAGATGGTACAACAACGCGGAGGTTACGAGACTGAGATCAAAGAATGCAAGGATCTGTTGGACGCTTTGATCAAATTGAAGCAAGACGCTGTTAAAGACGGCGAAGGTAAACAAAATGGAGAATTTTATAAAATTCATTATTTTTAAAACCAAACTTTTATAGGGTAGAACGTTTATTACTAATTTTTTGTAATTTACTTTATGGGTACTTAGTACTTACCCAAAGATCCTAAAAAAAACAAAAACTGAACTATATGCGTTTTCCGGTTTTGCCTGTGGAGTTGAGTGTTCCGTTATATCATGACTTTAAACTAACGCTCTGTTTTTTTTTTAGAAATCGGTGAAGACATCCTTCTGGCTCAAGCTGCAATATTTTTGTTCGGTGGCTTCGACACGACTGCCTCAACTCTCACCTGGGTCACTTACGAAATGGCACATCATCCACAATTTCAGGTAATTTCTACTACATCCGTAACACTCAGTAGGTTGACGCCAGGGTCTCTATTTTTGAATCGCTCGTGCCATTTCAAGCGATTTGAATAGCTCGATTTCTACCGATTAACGTTCGATGTAGATGATTTTTCTATGCGAACCACACGATCGCAACGAGTGGTCTCAACCACTCGTCGCAGGAGACCGACGTCGAACGAAAATCAACAGAAATCGAGATAATTAATTCGCCCGAAGTGGCACGAGCGAAGTTTGTAGTAAGTTTAAAATAATGTTTGATACTCTTTCACGCAAAAACTACTAAAGCGATTGCGATGAAACTTGGTAGATAGCTGGAGACTTGGATTAACACATAGGCTACTTTATATCCCGATATCGGGACTTAAACCGCGGGGCGCAGCTAGATCACTATACATTTTGTTTCTTTTTTAGGATAAACTGTACGAAGAATTGTTAAACGCTGTAAATAAGTCGGAATCAAAGCAATTGGATTCGTACATGTTAGCCGAGCTGCCCTACTTGAATGCTGTCATAAAAGGCAAGTATAAGTATAAGCACCTGAGTATCACTATAACTTTCAACTTATTTCATACTACCTTATTTCCATTTGGCAGTTTCCTATGTTAACTATTCTATCGACACACCACTGCGACACCACTGAGATGCCACTGTTGGAGTCTCGATAGTTGTCAAAACTCTAATGACAGGATGGATTTTTAACAGACTTTACAGACAGACAGACAGAGAAGGTTGGTTACCATAGTTACTATTCCAATTCCACTGAGACACCACTACGATACTATTGAAGTCTACCAAATTTGTCACATTCTCGATATAATGGCAATAGTGTGTCGATATAATCGTAATAGTTTTGTCATCTTGTGTCATTTAGTGTAATACCGGTCCCGATCAAAAACGTTTAGCGCACATTTTATCTACTAAACTGGATTCAAATCAAAACAAATTTATTCAATAAGATTTCACATTATGGCTTTGAATCGTCGGCAATTTATTGTTTCTCCGGAATGCGACTTCCATGAGAAGAAAACACAAAAAACTCATGTGTTAATTTTTGCAGTGATCATGTGAATTACATCGATCTCTTTTTTCTTTCCATCCTTTGGAATATAGTTTAGAACACCGTCCCCCCATTCTTACCCCACGATTGTCATCAGAAACCCTCCGCAAGTTCCCCTCGATGGGATGGCTGGACCGGATCGCCAGCCAGGACTACGTGATCGACTCCCGGCTCACGATCGCGGCCGGCACCGTCATCTATGTCAACGGCACGGCGATGCAGATGGACCCGGCCTATTACCCCGAGCCGGAGACCTTCGACCCGGAGAGGTTCATGCCGGGGAAGGAGACTGTCAAGCCATACACGTTTCTGCCGTTTGGGGAAGGCCCGAGGGGTTGTATTGGTAGGTCTATGCTTACTCTTCTTATTTTTCTTCTTAGCTAATCAATTTTGCGTTTCTTCTATGTGAGAGTAGGAAATTAAATGTTGTATCTAGCCCAGTATGTAGACCTCAACAGTTTTGTTTGGACACTATTGGACACTAAGAACGCAATGTGTCCCATAAATGATGACATAGTAATTTTCCTTTAAAATATTTCTATGATAGACAAAGAATCGGCGTTTAATTTCTGTGCAGGCGGTTGTGGTGGTTGTAATGTTATTTGATAGAGCACGTATCTTCCCGCAGGACAACGGTTTGCGTACCAAACGATGCGGTTCGTCCTAGCGTCAATGTTCCTCACATACCAGCTGCGCCCCCCGCCCCACTCGCCGCTCCCCAGCGAGGTGCACATTGAAAAAAATGGACTCTTCTACATGGCTGACGAGAAACTCACTGTCTTATTCTCTAGGCGATAAAGCGATATGTTAATTTAACGTTTAAAATTTTATAAATTTACCAATTTAATAAAATACACAGCTTAACCAAATTTTTAGTATGTGCCATTTTTTGTACCCACATAAAAAAATAAGTAAATGTACCCACATATTTTATCAGTTCTAAGAAATAATTAAGTAGGTACTCGTGATGATAAATAAAATAAATAAACATACCTACCTACTATGAAATAAAAAAATATGATAATTTTATTGTTTTTTTTTTCAAAAATATAATGTGTAGGTAGGTATATTAAATTATTATGAACAATGAAATATTTGATTTATCTTCTAATATATAAAATTTCCATGTTAGTTACAGTACTCCTCCGAAACGGCGCGACCGATTTTTACCAAATTTTATATGCGTATTCAGTAGGTCTGAGAATCAATACAATACAAACAATACAATATTTATTTATTATTATGAAACTTATTAAACATTTCCCAAATTACATTATAAATCAGTTCCACACTAAGCACAGCTTGTATCGCAGTAACCGAGATACCAATATAAAAATGAAGATGACATTTAATAACCGGCCAACCATTTAACCATTTTAACCATTTAACCATTTTTTTTAATCGGCTACTATCTATAATTTATAAGGCAAAACAACGTTTGCCGCGTCAGCTAGTTATATTATAAATATAAGTGGGTATACCGATTTAATTCACATGATAAAATTCAACAAGATAAATAAAATGACACAAACTGATATATCATCCGGCTATAGGTCGATGTGATTGTTACCACAGTTTACGTAGTAGTTGTATGCCTTTATGTATGGACAAATATAACGCAGATTACGCAGAAATAACTGAACCTATAGCAACGACGATTATACTTAGTACGTGGATAATTGAATTTGTATGATTCCGTACATACATACAGTAGGTATAGTTTTAAAACGCTATCATTTATTTTTATGTCTTTAGTATAAAGTTCTTTGGCTACCGGTGCAGCGGTGAGCTCACTTCGCTCGCTCGCTGAAGCGCTGCGTGGTCTATCAATAACCTATCCTATCCTAGTCGGGGTGTTTGTAACCGTTTTTTGAAGTAGTGGGGGGTGGGGGCAAATTTTAAATTGTCGTTTTGCTTTTGATAACACTCTGCATTACATTTATTTATTTCTTTATTTTATCAAAACTTAAACATATCATTACATTATGTCCTATTGCGATAGATAAGGTATACAATACTTTATCCTTCCTTACAATTATCCTTAGATAATTTAACTGACGACGTCGTTTGTCAATGCTCAATTAAAGAAATCGTCGTGATCTGTGATATATACATACACGCTGATCAATATTAAGAAAAAATAATAAATCATTATTTTTCCCATACAGTATAAAAATAGCTTGGATATATTTTTACGAAATCTAAACTAAAGCAGGAAAAACCGCGAGGCGCAGCTAGTGTAAAAAAGATAAACATGAACTGTATTTACTTCAAAAATTCAGATAAAGTTGAAATCGTCTTAAATTCGCAACGACAATAAAATACTTTCTTAGAAATAAAGCTCCCGAGTCTTTGTTGAAGATTTCTTGCAAATATTGCTTTCTGAGCGAAACTTCAGCTTTTTGTATTCGAATAAAAACTAGCGTTAAACGACTTGCGCTTAATGACTTGAGATCTATACGATTCACTAATCATACGTTAATACCAAACCAGAAACTTTTCTATCTGCCGATTCCTTAAGGAAGCTCCCTTACTCATTTCATCGTTCCATTTGAATAAAAAAAGAGTGAAATATTTAAAACACAAAAATGCAAATACAAACAAAAAACATTCAATGTAATGCAAATCATCATCATCATCATCATTTCAGCTGTAAGAAGTCCACTGCTGGACATAAGCCTCCTTCATAGATTTCCAGATGCTTCGGTCATAAGTGGCCTGCATCCATCGTGAACCCGCGGCCTTAACTAAGTCGTCCGTCCATCTCGTTGGTGGACGTCCAACGCTGCGCTTTCCGATCCGCGGTCTCCATTCGAGAACTTTTCGGCCCCAGCGACCATCTGCTCTCCGTGCTATATGTCCTGCCCACTGCCACTTCAAAGAGCTAATCCGTTTGGCTAATCCGTAATGCAAATAAAGAAATTTAATTTAATTTCTGGTTATTCACAAACTCGCTACGTAAGTACGTGTAGTACGTTGTTATCTTCTAATATATAAAATTTCCATGTCACAGTGTTAGTTACCGTACTCCTCCGAAACGGCTTGACCGATTTTTATGAGATTTTGTATACGTATTCAGTAGAATCGAGTCTGAGAATCGGCTACTATCTATAATTTATAAGGCAAAACAACGTTTGCCGGGTCAGCTAGTATTTATATACTATTCAACGTGCGTAGTATGGCCATTGGGCCGTATTTATAAAATTTCTTCTTGGTTCTGTATGCTTTTGTAGGTCGCCTATAAGGCCTCTATAACTTGACCTAACGATCAACTGCTTAACGAAGGTACATTCTGAGGCACGGCAGAGCTCGAAAAAATCATTTGATGCCCCCCCCCACACATTATCAGAAAATGTAACAGAACCCTGCTTTTAGTCATGTCAATTTTACAATCTATACTAATATCTATACTAATTTTGAGCTTGTTTGTTTGTTTGAACGCGCTAATCTCAGGATCCACTGGTCCGATTTAAAAAATATTTAAGTGTTGGATAGTCCATTTATTAAGGAAGGCTAGAGGCTATATTATATTTTAAAAAAATAGGAGAACGAAGTCGCAGGCACTGCTAGTTTTAAATAAAGATCATATATTATTATCACATATTATTTTTGCACTTAGACAGTTTTTGAAGAATTTTGAAACTAAAATAAAACTCGATCTTTCGCCACCCACAATTTCTTAGAAAGTTTAAGTAAGGAGGTAATTTAAGTACAGTTTCAAGGGAATTCTAAGGATGTTGGACGATCAAAAATAGTAAGTAAACTCCGAAACACCAACAACCTTACCTAAAACATCGCGAACAGAAGTAAGAAAACTTCAAAGTTATCTAATGTTACTGCCCACGCCAAGAGATATAACATTACACTGGACATGCGAAGTAGAGAACACCTCCAACTTTACTGACAAATTCTCGGAACATCTCCCTTTCAAATAATTACATCCATGAGAAAAATTCCTATCTAATATTAATTATATTTTGGCGTCAACTGAAGTTTTTTATGGAACCTAAGGCGATAAAAAATTGGTACAGTATTGACGTGTATAATTTTTAGCAACATAAGGACTAATAAAAGTTCGCGTCCTATTTTTTAAGATAAGGCTTGCACATGACCTCACCTCACTGATGAGATGCGACGATGAGGACAACGATGTGGCGTGCTTGCCTATATGAGGACTCCAAGGTTGCCGTTTTGGGGGAACAACGACGCGGTATGTGCGTTCCAAGATTCCATCTGGTGAGGTGAGGTTAAGCGCTATTTCACTTAAAAAAAACTTATTTTAATTGTTCATGAACAAGGTTCACTTGATTGATACTGATGTTCAAATATATTTTCTATTTGTTGAATATAATTAAATTTGAATATCTTAGAGTCACGGAGATAATAAAGTTTTAAAACAGTTGGATTTATTTAATTTGGAAAGTGGCCTGATATACATCAATCCGGAAGAACGAAGGAACCCTTCTTTGGGGGCCATTAAGTAATTAGCAAAATCACCGCAAGTCATCTTTTACTTAAGTCGAGTAACGCAGAGACAAGTATGAGCGCGATACTTCGTGGGAAGAGCTTTTTGTGATCATTCAGAGGTAATGTCTTGTCTGGATACAAACTACCATCTTTTACACAATAACTTAACCGATTACGATGTAACTTGATGGATTGAAACATGGTAACTTGGCTACTTTTGTTCCGGATTGCAATTTCAGACTTTACATTGTCTGGATTATATTATACTAGTAGTGTTTCGCGGTTTTATCCACTTAAGTCTCGATCCCGCAAGACTTTCCACAAACCTTTCCTTAGTGGATGCTACAAATAATACACTCTACAAATTTCATGTTTCAATGACCAGCAGTTTGGGCTCTGCGTATATTATAGTTCTGCCATTCAGTCAGTCAATCAATCAATTAGTCAGTATAAAATCTTATCGAATGTATTTTCAAATCGCATGTAGGAAATGTAGGTACTAAGTGCATGGAGTTAGACAAATACGGAACGTAATCAAACCTCAGTAAAAAGTGTCGATTCTGTACGACGACAAGTATTATACTTTGTCCAAATCCCCGAGATTTGGTCCCTTCAATAACTTTATTTCGTAAAAGTTCGGCCACATCGGCGAATCTATTTGATTCGCCATTAAGTACTTAAAACATTTTCCGAAGCATTTTAAGGGCTAATACGTGAGGTGAAACAGATTTCTCTCAATTTATCGCATTTTAAGAAGGTTCGAGTACTTTTCTAGAGGGAAGGTCTCAATAAATGTAAATGTAATGCTCATCCGATTATTATGAGGTCACTGCAAAGCCTGCTGGTTTTCCCATAAAAAATCCTACTCCTGTGGGAATTTAGAGATAAAAATAAACTATTTCTTAACTTTAAAACCTTGCTATGATATGAGAATTTCATTTAATTCTGTTTAGCAGTTTTTTAAAGTAACAAACATAATAGAAATACCGATAGAGACATAGTTCGAGAGGGTTAGAGAGAAAACATGAAATTTTTCGTGCGAAGTGGTCGCCATTTAGGAACTAACTGAAAAAGTTTTACACGTTAAAAGGAAATGACATTTTAGTATAGCAGATTCTATTGACACTAAAATACTTCAAACTAGGTAGCACCTTACCCGGCAAACATTGTTTCGCCCTAGAGGCAGACAAAAACAAAATATATCATATGTCCGTCTCCTAGTTCTCCGTTACCAATTTTCAGCCAAATCGGTTCAGCCGTTCTTGAGTTATAAATAAGTGTAACTAAAACGACTTTTTTGATAAAGATAATATAATACAGATAAGGTGTTATTACCATGTTATTTACAAAATATTATTATCTTACCTATTTTTCTTGAATTGTTGCGATGTTGATATAAAATAATTCGTTTAATAAGAACTTGCTTCCTGAAACCCAACTATTTACGATGTAGTGCGCTAAACACTTGATTTTATTTAATTGTGAAAATGCAAGCTGTATTAAACTAAAATAAGTAATTGCTTAGATAAATAAAGAGACAAGATAATTTGATCTGGAACGGATGTGGCCTCGACGAAGTCAATTTATCTTTCTTTTTACCCTACTACGGGGAAGCCAAAAGGAACGGTAATGTTTTTGGCAGTCTAAGTATAAATGTACGAGTTTGTTCCACCATAGCGCCTAAACTACTGAACCGATTTTAATGAATCACTAAACTACCTACTACCTATTATGATTATAAGGGCAGGAACACCTGCATTAAAAAGAAATGGTAGGTACGGATACAGTGGATCCGATCATAGCTCGACCAAATGGTCGAGTTAAATAAAAATCCAGAAATGCATAGGAATACATTTGTGTTTCTGGATCTCTACATAATTATTTAAATTATATTTTTTTCTCGTCCTTTTTAAAATTGAAATAAAGAAATATTTTACAAGAAGATAATAATATGCATCATCAAAAATACTCCCGTGACAGGATTCGAACTTGTGCCCCTCGCTTGCCGGGCGAGTACGCTAACCACTGCGCCACACGGGAACCCACGTGACACGGTAAATTAACGATTATGCTTTCACTATGTTTCTGTTTTACCGACTAAGGCTCGGTTTGAACGAATGTGTTAAACTATGAACGACCGTTGCGTAAGTAAGTATACGATTGCCCTCAAGAGTTGAGAGTAAAGGAAACAGTTCTAATTCCGCGCTCCCTTGATGTGCAGTTCTAAGTCAGTCTAAGCACCCAACAACTTACACATGAGATTATCGCAGACATTCGGCAGTAGTAAATCGTAGGCGGTAAGCGGTCGCATTACACCGCGTTTACACAACAAGATACGATTCTCATTCTAAAGTGTAAGTTTTGATCGCTAAATTATTATCGTCGGTAATAAAAATGTGAAAAAATATGCAAAGAATGGCTATAAATTTATAAGGTTTAACGCGTTGGTTCGGATTACCAATAGTCGCGGGTTCGAATCCCGCCGGGTACTAAAGTTTTTGAAAGCATTTTTTCAAAAAGCAGTATTCCTAAGTGTGGATTAACGCTAAGAAATAATGTTTACATGTTTAGAATGTGTCATCTTATATTGTAATCATTTCCATGTAATATGGGAAGTTACAAGCCGAGTCGATCTGCAAAGTTCGCCGGTAGATGTCACTACGAGGTCTTACTCGCAAGAACACACGAAGAGGTGCTTTCTTAAATTCGACCCGGCTGGAGGGCTACCCGTGGCGAAGCGGTTTAACGCGTTGGTTCGGATTACCAATAGTCGCGGGTTCGAATCCCGCCGGGTACTAAAGTTTTTGAAAGCATTTTTTCAAAAAGCTATAAATTTACCGTTAAAGCTGCTCAATATGACAGAGAAGATACCACGTTTGGCCAGAATAAATTTAGTGCATATCTATTTTACAAATTTTTGTTTGATTTTAATGTGTTTTTGTATTAAATAAATAAATGATATCATGTCTCTAAGATCAGCGGTTTGGGCTCTGCGTTGAAATATAGTCCAGTAATTATGTCATTCAGTCAGCCAATCCGTCAGACAGGACTTTGAATTTACATCTATAGATAATAACGTGTATTTATCTTTATAATATTCATCGTGTATTATAAGGCAGTGTGAAACAGACAGGCGACCGTCTCGTCGACATAATCCCGGCAGACAGATGGCACCCCTAATACAGATTAATTGCTGCAACAATCGACGTGTTGCCGGATTGTCGACGAACGATGCCGGGTTGCCCCCTGCCCTAATGTAACAGTGCCTCAGATTCAGAGTATAGGGAACTTAGTACATACTTAGGTACTTAGTATCTACGTAAGGTAGATATATGATTAGTACTCTAAGGAAATTTGTTAAATATCTTTGTCATTGGGGATATTATCCATTTACATGTTACATTCAACAGATTATATTACCTTACTTCCAAGCACTAACGTAAAGGTGGAAACATAATATGTACCTGACGTGACGTGTTTTGATGCGTCAGTAGCTTATCGGTTTCATATGTTTTGTACACAAATGTGTACTCTCTAAGGTACCCCGCGCACTAGGCAGGCGGGCTGCGGCAGCCAGACAAACATATGACGTTGTATGGGAGCCCACGCACTAGGCAGCCACGAAATCCCAGCTAGATTCTGGTTGCCGCAGCCAGGCTGCCTAGTGCGCGAGGTATCTAAGCGTACAATATATATGAAATCGATAGGCTACTGGCGCATCACGACAAGACACGTCAGGAAAATATGTTTCCATATAAATCGTATCTATCTATACCTACTCATTAATCAAATATTATTTGATAGCAATAAACTTTGAAATTAACAATAACAAATGACGTCATCAACTCTTCACCGATACGACCTATTCATATTTGACAGACAATTTCCCAAAAGCAACATACAGACACAGACTGACAGGCTCGAACAACGGCCCTCTATTTGTATCCACATTATAAATCACTCCATTCACGTCAAATACCTACTCTTTCTTTACATCCTGCATTTCTCTTTATCCGGCGTCATAAAGCTTTCAACTAATGGATTTCGATAGTTTCGATTTAGTTTTGTTTGCATTTCTATGGTTTGGTTATGTTACGAATTTTCGAGATTTTGCTTCTGTTTCCGCTTTTCTATAGTTCAATCAAATCCGATTTGTGCAAAACTGATGTATACCAAACAAGGGACACCCGGATGGAACGAAGTTCCTTTCTATGAGAGAGAGAGAGAAACACGCGCACGCCGCACGGCTTACACCTATAGCAAAAAGTGTCGTTACAACTTTTGGTCTTATTTTTTTCCGCCTTTCGCAACGCCCGATAAGGAACTTCGTTCCAAAAATAAAACTGGTAACTGATTACGTTCCCCCGTATAGTGTGAACAAGGAATGACAAAGCGGAATGCGATTGCGTAGTAACAGAGGATATTTTTACAAACAAATAATAATAAATGGCTTTTTCATCTATTTTTAGATGATTTATACAGCTCAAGCAACTTTAAATCCATGCTATTTATGGCGCTGTAGTGCCCGCGTCATTGTTAGGTGAAGTAGGCTTGCCCAGCACCTATACCACCCTCCCAGCCCAGTCAGCCATGCCCAGAGGAAAGAACAGGTCAATACGTCTGGAGCTAACTAAGCCGTGGGTTTCCGCACGATGTTTTCCTGATGCGTGGTGGTCAGGATTCAAACGCATGTCCTTCGGAATGAAAGTCCACCACCCTACCACTATCTACCACTAGACCAACACCGCCGCTTTTACAAACAACGGTTGCGTTATTCAGGTAAAATCTCCAACTATTCTCACATAGACTACATAATACTCATTCACGTGAGGCGTCAGACATTATGCATTGTTCAAGCGGTGCGCGGTGGGATCGCAATGAATACCTTACATTATTGAACGACCGGCCGATAGATACAGTTGTGCCAATTTTCTGAGTCTGTAGATTTTCTAATTAACAAAAAATATTTTTACGTTGTTTTTTTATTAAAAGGACATTTTTAAAACAAGCACCTGACAGCACTTTAACCTGCAACCTTTGCCCCGTGTACTCCGTATAGTGTGCTAGCCAATTGCGCCATATGATAGGTGCTCGTTCTATCATGAGGAAGTTATCGACTGAATCATGGATTTTCGGAAAGCATTTCTATAATAAATCAAGGTATTTGTTAAGTTATGTAAAAGTATGAGGAAATCCCATGTGTCTCCTTAGTTTAGGTAGGTTCAGAAAGGATAAAAATAAACTAAAGACAATAATTATAATTACTTACGGAAAAAAATAGCGTTTATTATCCGTCAGTGACAATAGCAAAATCTATTTCTTCATACACTATGTAGATGAGTTTTACTATCTATATAACGACTATTTCATATTCTAGGACGAGGCATAGTGAGATGTAGAGAAGAGGAGTCTACTGACTTTTTCTCGCTTCCTCAGATATCTATCTCTCTCTACTTGAGAGTGTGATCGACGCTTAAGACACAAGTATAAGGAACTTAAGAGTTCTATTGTTTTCCCATAAGTCGGCACAATATTTGCATGTCTCATGAAAGAACCACAATTATATCCGAATCACTGGTTCCATCCTCACCGCCGTTTTACCTACAGAAAACGTCAAACGACCAATTTTCGAGCTATTCCTAATGCATAAAACTTTATGTGCTCTCACAAAATAAAGACCACGCTAACCTGATCCCCGAACCCTTTGGAAAACGGTCGCAGTTATTGGAAAATAAGAAAAATGAGGAACCAAGTTATGGTGGTGTTAGGCAAACTGTTAATTCTGAAGAACAGCTAAAACCTTTCCCCGTAACGAGGGGCGGTCATTAAGGGGTGGTTAACAACCTCTTGAAGTGTTACGGGCTTCATGTCACAATTTTAACATGAATTTATTTCACTCGGAATATATTGAACATTTTCGTGTAAGAAAATTAAATTTTCTAATTTTGTATATAGCTACCTACCTTCCTACTTACATCTCAGTTGTAGAATTTTCGCTTTCCAAATTCATGTTAAAATCAAGTAGGTAGATAAAAGATTGTTTTGTCTTCACGAACGTAGACCGCAAACTTTTCAATCGGACGATAATTCACAAACCTGTTAAATTTGAAATTGGTGTATGCGCCCTGTGTGGTTCCGAAATGGTCCTGTCCACTTCCTGTAAGCTTTGACAACCGAAAATAAAATATTTTGAAAGCCTTTATCTGCGAAATGCAAGTGATTTTCCGGTCGCTGGGAAATTGTTTCTGCTCAATATTCCCACGAGACGCGACGATGCCAAATACTGCATTCTAAATTCAAATATTTAAATTATTTCCGAACGCAACCTTCCGAATGGCAATGGTCCAATAAAGATTAAAAAGGGTTCTTTTAAAAAGTTATATTGAGTTTTTTTTTCTGACAAGACAAAAAAGGTTTACGCTTTAGGATTTTTGGGCGTAATCCTTTTTAGGTGGTAGGTGGTAGGGAAATTGTAAATTTTGATCGTCCTTTATTATGGGTTCGATCGGTGAACATAGGTGCAAAAGTACCCTTTGAGATTCAAAATGAACCTGCAATTTTGCTTGCACCCAAGTGCAGTAGGTACATGTACAAAGTTGACCCTATGCGAATATTCACTACACTACATAGTATAAAATAAAGTCGTTTTCTGCTGTCTGTCTGTCCTATGTATGCTTAGACCTTTAAAAAACTTCGCAACAGATTTCGTTGCGGTTTTTTTAATAGATTCACCCGTGGAAAGCCGAGCCGGGTAGTTAGTTGTAATGAATGTGGACGAAACCGCAGGATATAGCTAGTGGTATAGCGGTAATATGGCGAACGGTTAGCAAGTTTCAGTATCAGGTCTGATACCGTTCAAAGGGAACCGTACCTTTGTGGCAACAAAGGCAGATTGTAATTGATAACATCTACCGTGACTGTGGGACGAGATATCTCGTGAATATAATGCCTGTACTACCAAGGTACCTAACGTAGATGAATCACAACGTTATATAACCTATATGTCGTAAGATGATTAGGTAAACAGGGATTTTTGCAAAAATCCTAGATTTTTTGCAAAAAGGCAGCGGTCGCCAAAGCGCCTAATACAAATAAATTAATAAAAAAAAATCTTATTACTAACGACAAATTACTTCTAAACTACAAGGTTTGGTTTTGTTTGTTTCCAGGATGTGATTTTTATCAGCAACACTATCGATCGGTACAATAATATAGGATGTTTATTTTTTTGCAAAAAAACAAGGTTCGATTTCTGGCTAGGGTAATGAATTTTTCAAAAATCTAATAATGCCATTTTAGTTTTTGTCAAAATCGGGGACGCAACTCCTTTCAGCATTTTTCGCTATCTTCTATAGTTTAGGATATCCCCCTGAAGGCCAATTTAAATGGTTCACCCTGTATATGTATATATCTGTACTAATATTATAAAAAGGAAAGATTTGTATTTGTGTGTGTGTGTGTTTATGTTTGTTATGAATAAACTAACATTGAACAGTAAAAACTACTGGACCGATTTCAAAAATTCTTTCTCCATTAGAAAGCTACATTTACCCTGAGTAACATAGGCTACTGATCCCGACATTCCTACGGGATCGGGACTTACGCGGGTGAAACAGCGGGACGCAGCTATATCGTTTATAAGTTATCTCTATCCTGTAGACTGTAGATATAGATTACCTATACAATATCTATTTAATTACCCAGAAGCTTGCGGTGGGATTATCTTCTTAATATTAGAGTAGGTACGGCGAAGTCGTTGGATAATTCAGATGTTATAATTGATATTAGCTCAGCTACTCTGATCCCGCGGGAATTGAAACAAATGTTATCCTTAACGACCGCCTCATCAAACTTGGAGTCTACAAGTCTAGAGTGAATAGGTAAAGGTAGGTAGGTTTCTAGGCAAGCGTGTTACATCGTCGACCTCATCATAGCTTCCCATCAGATGAGGTGCAAGTCAAAGTCAAAATTCTTTTCTCCACTGAGAGCAATGTGTATAAGTAATATACGATGTTTTTGAATTTTAGTGTAGTCGTGAAATGCGCTCTCCGATGATAAGAAATCACAATAAACTCATAAGGGTTTTTCTTTTTTGTGGTTATTTGTTAAATTTCAATCGTCATAAAAATAATTATTTTCATTAAAATATAATTATTTGCATTATGTACCTCACATAAAAAATCGGCCAAATTCGAGTCGCGAACGAAGCGTTCTTTCTGTACTATTGTCAAAAATAAATCACGTTTGTGGTATGGGAGTCCTTAAATACGTATTTATTTTTATTCTATTTTTAGTATTTATTGTTATAGCGGCGCGGGCGTCTGAAATAAATCGTTTTAAAAAGAAAAAAAGATTAATTAATTATAATTAATTACAAAAGATTAAAAAATAATACATTTTTTTCAATTACAACAAAAAGGCAAGTTTGTTGGAAAATACCTAATTTTGTGCACTAGTTGAACTCCTCGATTTCTTCACAATAATAAATTAAATTTTGGGATAAATGCATCTTATAATTTAAAACGACCCGTCTACATTACATAGAGAGGTAGGTACAGCAGTTTTTGTGTGAATTGGAAACGAACAAACAAACTTTCTAATTCATGATATTAGTAGTAGGTATCGTGATCAGATTCCATTAGTTGAATAGAAGCCGTAGGAATTATAAATAGTGTCTATTTCCCAGTTCGATGAGCGGACGCGGATTGAGGGAGGCGGCGGGAAGCCGCACTAGGCCAGTTGTAATGAATTGATACACTTCAATCCAATCACGGTATGTTAAGAGGACAGTCTACCTACTCTTTCTCCATACAAACGTAGTCGACTGTTTCCTCCCTGAATAAAGACATTAGAGCAAATATGTTTGTACCACGCAACTTATTACTGCCAGGACCGTGCTCCTACGTTTCGATTTTTTTCATTTTCTAATTGGAATAAAAATAAAATTCACAAAAATTATAAAATAAAAATAAAAAACAAAACGTAGGGGCATGCGTCATGGCTGATTACTTATTATGGCATGAACATATTTTTCTATTCTGCTTTTAGTCAGTATTGTTATAGTAGCATTGGCAACATCATCTGTGAAAATGTCAATTGTCTAGATATCACGGTTTATGAGATACAGCCTGGTGACAGACAGACAGACATCGGAGTTTCAGTTATAGGATCCCGTTGTTACTCTTTCAGTACGGAACCCTAAAAACAAATTATTGAAGTATCGATGGGTTCTCAAGGTAGGTACCGTGTACGTCCGGCTTCAGTCCGATATCGCGTTACAAATGGCGGGTCCAATGATTGCGTCTCTCACTTTGATAAATCCGAGCATCTTTGCCGACACGCGAAGCGCGACGAGAGACTTGTGTACTTTTCTGGACGGGGAAATGGAAAACTATAACGAATGAGTATCAAATAAGGACGTCTTGCTGACTGTAGCACATAGAGTAAGAATCTGTGTTAGGTACCTACAGGTACTTTTTTAGGGTTTTATTGTCAACAAGAAACCGTAATAGTTCTTCATCTCAGGAGAAGAGTTCTTCATGACCATCTATTCGTCTGTCCGCGGCTTAACTCAGCGACGCTTGGTACTAAGAAGCTGTAAGTAACTTTCAATGAGAATACAATACATATTGATGATGACGACACAATGGTACCTATCTACTAAAAAAAAAATCATTTTTAAGATACCTCCCCAAAATATTTAATGGGGATGATTTTCAGTTATCGTTAGTAGAATGGAACATTGTTTCAATTTAGGATTGCGTTTTTGAAATATTAAATTGGAAGTGCCAGTTTTTAGAGTCATGTGCTATTTAAGACTGAATAACCAACAATACTAAACCGTTTTTGAAAAGAAAAACTTTAAAATATGCACCTTAATCCTTTTTTAAGTCAATCTTGTGCCTAAGAGTTACATGTACTACAACTTGTACCTTGTAACATTACCCCGACAGTACCTACGTCAAAATATTTTAACATCGAATAAAACGTATTAACCATTACCCAGGGTCTTATTACAGGATGACATTAAAGCGGTAGTAAGGCCGCAATGTACGACGACCGCGGCGTAAAATACGTAGATTACGGTAACCATCGACAGGAGTTAAATAGCAATAACATCGCTCGTCCCGGCCTGCTTTAAATTAGGACTTCGACACACAGCAAATGATTTGCACAGTTGATTAATTGCACACTGCATTGGCTATTTGCGAACTAGCTCACTAAAATAAGTTAACAATCGTTTACCCAATGAGGTTAATTTTCTTACGTACACAGATGACCACACGAAATAGTTTGTAGCTATAGAGGTAATATGTACAGACATACTAGAGGTCTCAAACATATCCCATGGTCACTGCAGCGATGCTTATATTCTTACGTCATTTGTAAAAATGCAATGAGTATCGCTGCGCGCGCTAAAGCTCAAAACACACCACGTCCGTGGTCTGTTTTAGATAAAGTTCCAGCGTAAGTGTCATCGTGTGTAAGGAGCTTAAAATAAAGTCGATGAGTGACGATAAAAATGTCAAAATCAACATTAAATTTGTGGTAACGATACCGCAGTTAAGTGATTTTATTCTAACCGACAATAATTGTTTTCGGTTCTGTTGAATATTACCCGTGTTAAGTCACCTAAAATAAACAAATACAAATTTCTATTTCTCAAGTTGTCACAAGAGTTCAGTCCTGTCCATTTACCTTTTTAGATACTTATAGGAACTACTTAGATACACCTTTGAGACTTGATCCACAAAAACTTTGTCACATTGAGGTAAATAAATAGAGCTTACGGCGTTGTCGTGAAATTTATTATTCAATCAACTTAGATATTGATTGAGTTATTAATTAATAACTAGCTGCGGTTTCACCCGCGTAAGTTCCGATCCCGTGGGAATATCGAGATCAAAAGCCTATGTTACTCAGGGTGAATGTAGCTTTTTAATAGTGAAAGAATTTTTGAAATCGGCACAGTAGTTTTTGAGTTTATTCGTTACAAACATACTAACACAGACACACACAAAAATACAAATCTTTCCTATTTAAAATATTTAGTGTAGATAGTGTAGATGTCCACAAATCATGATATTTCCTTATTCTACAGAAAACAATTTTTGTTTCTGTATAGAAAACCGACTTACCTTGTATTAGGTGAATATATTATAATCCTCCTTTTTGCGTAATCGGGTAAAAATAGGAATTTGTTATTGGCTACCTAAAGATTTAATAATTTGTTACTCTTAACTTTTGTAAGAGCTATTCCGTGTCAATAAAGATAATTAACAAAAACTTGACTACCTATGTCATCTCCATACGTAAAGAAAAACGCCTCAATGTTTCAACTCAGTTCAACTTCCTTGAACTCAATAAACATTTCTGAAAGCGAATGTCCTTGTCATCACAGCTACAGTAAACAAAACGGCAAAACATGACAGTATGGTAATGCATGTACGTGCGATGTTTGCCTACTGCCCGTGCACTACACTGTGTCTGCGGGGGAGCGGGGGCCCGGGGCCCTGCCCCCGCTCCCCCGCCCCCTGCAATGCGGCACCGACTTTATTGCCGCGGACGAGACCCGGATATTATAACAATATAGACTATGAATTTAGGAATAGGATTAGAAACGTGTATAAAGTTATGTGATGATAAGAAAAGAAACCATTTATTAGGTACCTATTTAATTTATCTATGACGGCCTCTGCGGCGCGTCGGAAAAAGTTCTGACTGCTATGCAGAAGGGGCCAGATTCGATTTTCGCCGTGTACAAGTATTTATGCTTAAAAATAAATATTTGTACCATCTTAAAAACTATTTAGATTTTCGAAAGGCAGCCATTATTACGATTAGTCATCGAAAGTTACTAAGTTAAGATGTAGGCCGGTGCAGCCACTAAGTAATGGTCTAATCCTATCCTACTAATATTTAAATGTGTAAGTGTGTGTAATTAGGCAAACCAGTATGTTTGGTACTCCTTCACGCAAAAAACTACTAACCCGATTCCATTGAAACTTGGTATACAGATAGCTGAACATCTGGATTAACACATAGGCAACACAACACATAACACATACTTTTTATAGTGATACACCTAGAACTTGATTTCAATAACATTGTTTAAAAAAAAACAAATCGTAACAAAAAGTTGATACCTACATACTTAGGTAGGTGTCTATTATTTTTCTTGCTCTGCAAATTCTGTTTTTTTTTATTTCCGACCGAGCATAATGTTACCGACTTCCGGTTCCTGTAAACGTTCGTTTTCCCTCCAAAATATCGCAATAATAAAACGGCGCTTGTATTAATTAGAAGCTATTAGCAAGGAGATAAAATGTCTATAAGTATTTAAATAGAAGAAACATTATTATAAATTCCTCACAAAACCGCAACAATAAATAAAAGAATGATAAAGGATTTAATACCTTCATTAAATGAATAACCAAATTACCGACAAAGCTCTTAAAATTAGCAGACTGAAGTGGAAAAAAATAATTAAAAAGAAATTTAAAACCGACTTCAAAAAAGCTTAAAATTCATAAATTAAAGACCGATTTCAAAAACACTTTAAATTACCTCGCCTACATACAGTGCGACTGACTTATCTGTTATGTAATTTGAACTCGGGCAGCCAAACTACAATCTACAACCCACCCAGTAAAACTGCCCGACTTCAAATTACCTCCTCCTATTTTTGGAATTACTTCCTCCTTTTTTGGAAGTTAAAAAGGGCAGGCCATATAGCTAGAAGGACTGATAACTTTGGGAGTAAAAGCCCTCGAGTGGCTCGCACGATGCAATGAGGATCGGAGTGTTGTGGCGACCACTTACGACGGTGGAGCGACGACATTGTAGCGGTCGCGGGGAGTCGTTGGCTGGAGGTGGCTCGGGCGAGCTGTTTGTGGAGTCGTATGGGGGAGGCCTATGTTTAGCAGTGGGTGGATAAGGATGATGATGATGATCGGTAGGTACTTAGGCGGATAAAAACACGAGGCGCAGCTCATCATCATCATCAATGGCTGTTCAGCCCTTTGTGGGCCCGAGCCTCCTTCAACGGTTTCTTCCATTCTTTCTCTACCCAACGCCGCTCTGATTAGGTATTAACGATACTTATGTCAGACGATTCCACAAAAGGGGAATAATTGCATAAAAATGGATACAGTATTTTAACATTGGGGTTTAGTTAGGTCAGTTTTGTATCTTCCTGTAATTCTATACGTATACAATTAATGAAGTGTACGCAATACGCATTACGTCATATTTCCACCAAAATTTAGTATATGTTTTATACCTACTGATATTTTGTATCAGATTACTGACGTTTGCATTAAATAGGTACTTTTACACCAAAATTCGATAGATTTTAAACAGAGCGCCAATATACATTTTATTCAAAAAATATGTGTCTAATTTTTTTTGTAACAAAAAGCTTTTATTGTAGGTACATTACTTTTACTGAGAAAAGAGGCAGAGTGTACAGCGGTTTTATCATTTCGTTATAGGATAAAACTTTAGGCTTTATATTGGTTTTGTTTTTAAAATATTTAAATTTTCAGTGCATTTATATATTTCAAACTAGCTGCGTCCCGCAGTTTCACCCGCGTAAATCCCGATCCCGCGCAAATATCGGATTAAAAAGTAGATTCCAGGTCTCCGGCTATCTACAAATCAAGTTTCATGGTAATTGGTTTAGCGGTTTTACGTGATTGAGTAACAAACACACATATATATGTATTCACAAACTATCAGATTTATAATATTAGTAGGATATTTTGGACTTTTTATTATCTATGAACTTTATCCGTAAGTATAAAAAGTTTATGAGTCCTATAGGCAGAACAATTGCGAGCGTCGCATGCCCTTTTTGCGGACTCTGATGAAAAAAGGCTGTCATATCTGACTGCGCAGGTTTCGTGTCTTTGTAGTTTATTGTTGGAAAGATCTCCTGTTTGGAGCCAACCCTGAAAGTATACCATAAAGTCCCTAAATACATTAAAATGAGCAACCTTAACTAAATGCGTAAACGAAATTTCGTGTCTGTGCTATCGCCGATGAAGAAATCTCTCATTCGTACCCAATCCCGGAGTATACATTTAAAATGGGACTACCCTAACCTAATGTGTGTGCAAAATTTCGTGTCTTCATTGACTGTTGAAGAATTCCCTTGACTGGAGCTGGGTATACCATCAGGTCATCAGGTCAGAACTAAAGATGTATGCAAAATTAAAGGTTTCCACAGATCCAAGGATCGGAAGTTGAACCTAACATAGATGAAACCGCGGGGCGGTGTAAGATCGATCCCAGAGAACACCGTGTAACGGCGACGTACAGAGAATTCCGGAATTGGAACAGGGTGTAACGGCGTGGTTCAGAGAACACGAGACAGTTCCGTGTACGATAGGAACCTACTCGTACATTGTAGAGACCACGAGATTGTGGTCGCCTGTTCGTATATAACTTGTTCTTAGCTTGTAAGCAGCTTAAATAACAAATAGACATTGTTTTAATTTTTTCACGACTTACACAGCAATAGTACCTACCCACAACCCTACAAGACAACATAACCAGCCTGATAGGGAATTCGCGTATTGACTTAGTCCAAATTTTTATTTAAATATCATTTTATATCATTGCAGCCATTCTTCAATATAAAATTTGACGTGTGTCAATACCATTTAACATTTTTCCTTAAGAGGAGTATATACGCCAACGACCTTGAAACTGAAAATCCCTGTCGGGCTCATCGAAAATTGTTGATTATTTCATGACGGAATGTCGTAGAACTTTTTTTTGTGCACAGATTGTAGGTGACATTGTTTCTTACATTTTGGTGTAGTTTTAAGACAAGAACCTCCTATTGGTGCAAAGCCTATCCAAATTTTAGACAAAAAAAGTCTGATTTGGCTAAAATGTCGATAGGCTTCAATACGTTTCGACATATTTGTATGGAAACTGCACTAAAATATCGGAAATAATGTCGCCTACAATCTGTACACAAAAAAAAAAGTCCTACGACATTCCGTCATGAAATAATCAACAATTTTCGATGCGCCCGACATGGATTTTCAGTTTTTCAGAATAGGGCCCTTAATTTTTCGATACAATTTCCTTCAATATGTCGTCAATAAAGTAGCAGTTCAAATTCACACCTTTGTGTGCCTTTGGAACGTGACTTCTAATGAGAAGAAGACATAAGAAAATCATGGGATTTTTTTGTTGTGATTCACATTGTCGTGGTTGCAGTTCAGTTACCAAAAAGTTTCAATTTTAGTTACAGTTCATCCTTCGTTTTGACTGTAGTGATGTTGAAATGATATTTGGACTATTCTAACTCCCGTATTTATAGACAAGTCGAGTAATTACTTGGCTAAGTAATGCATTTGTCTCGCTCTTGTCAGTGGTTTTCAACGTCTGTGAAAATGTGACGGCGATTTTATTTATTTATTAATTACTCGATTCGTCTATAAATACGTGGGAAGACAGAAGTTACCCCTGATTTCATATAACATATAAACCTTAACCATAAGAAAGAATATTCATGAAATCAATGAAAATAGGATTTTGAAATTTTATTTACATTTGGCATAATATTTAATCAAAAATCGGAAAATGTAATTTAAATACGTAAATATATGAACAGTATTTATTATCTCTGATTTCCATCGCTGCGAGTGAATCTATGTAGGGGGAAAGCGGGAAGAAAATATTAAATTTATCAGCGAGAAAATGATCATAATTCTTTTCGGGACGCCATTACTGATTGATTGATATCACGCTGGACTGACAGGGATAGTTGTGAACGTGAGCGATGGCACTGGGATAGTCACTGAACCTAACCTAACTTGAACCATCACCCACACCTACTATGGGCTCGCGATTTCACACAAATAAAAACATAAAATGTAAGCTGTTGTGAAATATGCCTAACATCTAACTTATATTATTAAAGTTGCGTTAGTTCAAAATGCAATCAAGAATGGCTGATTCGATTTTTATTAGGTATGTTTAATTTGTAATATTCAAATTGACATCCATAACAAGTTGAGTGAAAGTAAAGTAATTATAATAATAAGATAAATTAAAAAAAATGTCGTTAGGTATAAAGGTAGTGCTTCAATATTATTTGATAATAGGATTTTTATCATTTTTTATTTTGTTCATAATAATACATTCATTAAAGTTAAATAATATTTGTAGTAAAAACAACCATGTGTGTTTACAATCGTATATTGTAGAGCTTTTTCCGATATGACTGACGGCGATACAAAGTGCGCTGTGTCAGCTTGGACATAATGAAACTTTTTCATTTTCTCAATTAAAAAAACAGATGAGCTCTGTAATTTTAACTATCCTACCTACATGAAGTGTAGTATTACTTCTCTAGAGCTTCTTTCACGATTTTTGACAGAAAATAATTATAAAGAATTTCGTGAAGAAAATTCCGCTTCGTTGTTTAATGAATACCTACACATGATACCAAGTTATTTAAGCAAAACAACACGCGAGACCTGCTCGCTATTACTTAAATATTCGTGTGTTCAAACGATGTCTTAATATTAACATATTTATTTATTCAGAATGTAATTATAATGTAAAATAAACGTTGAACGTCTCAAATAAATAAATGACTCTAATTATTGTGTTGTAATCTAGTAACAGGGTGTTTCATATCCACCCTGCGCTGTACAAACTTGGAGGTATATACAGGATGTGTAAATACGAGACAGATACGTTGCTGTTATCGCGAAGATATTCAATATTTTATTAAAATAGATAGATCTTTAGATAAATCTTTATTTGTACAACATATACATAGGAAATACAGCAGGCACAAATACATACACAAAGTAAACAAATTGTTATAACAGCAACAGAAATACATCATCTGTGAAAATGTCAACTGTCTAGCTATCTCGGTTCATGAGATACAGCCTGGTGACAGACAGACGGATAGTCTTAGATAAAAACAAAATTAGTAGATACGGTGTATTCTAACATTGCGTATTCGAAAAATGAGCGAGAAACACCTTCATGCATTTTCTTAAAATTATTGTATTTAAAAACATTTGTCTTTAAGAATGATTCAGGCATTTGTAAATAAGCAAAAAGTCATTCTTATGGATGTCAAAAAGTTAATCGCAGTGTGACAGCACGTGCTCACGCGGCAACGGTTCGACATACGACTGAGGCTAGTGCGTCAGCTAGACGCAGTTTCATCGTCTCATTTTCCGAGACTAGGTACCGTATCTTTAGTTTTTTGTTTTAATCTAAGCGGATAGTAGAGTCTTAGTAAAAGGGCAAAGTCACTAGGGGGAAGTGCGGCTAATGGGAAAAATGCGGTGAACATCAATTTACCGAACAGAAAGCAGATGAGCTATAATTGTAATATTTATTGATAAAATCGCCATCTAGGTAGATATTTCTCCTATAATTATTGAAGATTTTATCAATATAACAATTGTAAGTGCGGTAAATTGATGCTCGCCGCACTTTTCCCCTAAACCATTCTTTCCCCCAGTAACCTTACCGTTTTTACCTATTAGGTACGGAACCCTAAAAATGGTGTATTATCTATTTGCTATTTCGTTGAACATCGTGTGTAGATACCGCGACCGGGGGAGACGACAAGTTGCTAACTAAACAACACATTCACGGTACAATCAGTTATTAATTAACTGTAATGTGTATTACAGATAACACAACATGATACAAGCGATGGAAACGGCTTGCCGGAGCGCTGCTTGTTGTGCCAAATAACATCATGGCTCTTAATGACTCATTTTAATGGAAACAAAATCCTACTAATATTATAAATGCGAATGTTTGTACGTAATGTATGTAACATTCTGGAAATCTGGATTGACACCAAAGGCTTATTTTTATCCCGATATTCCCGCGAAATCGGGACTTACGCGAGTGAAACCGCATGGCGTAATATATAAAGCTAACTAAAATCGTTTAGAACTAGTAAATATTCGACTGAAAAGATTATTAAAACCGTGTTTAATATAGTGATTGCGCATTTAAATTTATATTAGTAATTTCGTGATGTGTATTTATAATTACCTAGCTAGATATTATAATTTGTAACGTTCGTTTATTTGAGCGACAAATAGATTTTAAATAAAAACTAATTTTTAGGTTTTTATCGCGTGGAAAAATAGTTTTTTTATTTCTAAATCGACATCTAAACAAAAAAAACTACGTATAATAGATTTTTCAATTGTTGTCATACTAAATATTGTACATACTAAATATTGTTGCAGTTAACAAAATGCTAGTGTCGTATGTGGTGCGAGCGAACGCCGCCGGCAGCGGTCGGAGCGGCCGCCGACCGACCGCGGTCGATCGACTTCCGATCCCGACACTTCGGCAACTTGACCAAATAAAATAAAACACCCTATCTCAGACCACGATGTTAACATAAGAAAACTATATATGTTCGTTATTCGAGCTTTCTAATCAGTGACGACCAAACCAGTTACACAATAAATTATCAGCAATCATTGCGATTTCATAAAAAATATTGTACGACGTAACACACAGCGCAATCTAGCCCCAAACTAAGCACTAGGCTTGTACTATGGGTACTAGACAACGGATTTACCACATAATAATATTTATTATACTTGAATTTTTGTGGAATTTTTAATCGGTTGGTAAGTTGATATATTAAAGTTGAATGAGATAAAAAAGTTTTAAAATGTACTCGTAACTTACATAAACAAAACATTTCTCCTTGTAAAACGTTTATAGTAGAATGCCTGAAATAAAGCAATAAAAAATATCAACAATTTAAGTTTCTTAACGCAATTACACTGCGCTCAGCAAGGAACATAGTAAAATATCGTGTGTAAGAACAGCTAGCAAGCAATAACTAGGTACCTAGCGAGCGGCGAGCAGAGAGCAGAGAGCTGTGCAGGTGCATGCCGTTACACGTAACAACGTAAGCTGTTTTTTCTTTAGAATTTTCTAGAAAAACCAGAGGAAAAATTTGAGACAACTCCCATTTCAGTACATGTGCCGTGAAATTTATTTACTAAGATAGGTTCACTGTTGGTACCCAAACTGCGGACTTTTAATTGCTCGATAGTTGATAGAAGAAGACGTCTTAATAACCAGTTTTATTTTTCATCTAGTTACGTTAACGGTATAATGTTAGAATTCTTTATTCAAACTACGTTTATTTTAGTTACGGATAATGAATATTTTATATAGGGTGAATCACAAAACTTTTTGAAACGTTAGGAATCCTTGTAAAAGACGTTGTGACATTTTACAAAAATATAAAATTTTTAGACAGACCACAAAGGAGTGAAACAGGTCAGCAGGCGCTTAAAATATTATCTGCATATTCTTATTGGCCAGTCTATTTTGTCAGTTTCTATTATCAAACTGAACTATCTGTACCTACTTAGGTAATCGAAATTGAAATAAAAGACGATCGAAATGTACAAGCCATTTACAGGTGTTCCGATACTGACCTTGCGTTGCCCACGTGTGCTGAATTAGCTTAATATTGTGGATCATCTATGAATTAATATAGCATATTTGCTACGCTGACGTAATCGACAGACTGCTTTGTCCACAGTCTGCGTTATCTCATAGGTGTACCTTCGGCTCACTTCGGCTCCGATCGGCGAGCAAGTTCGGTTACTTTACCTTATTCCTGTTGCACGTACCCAGCATTTCACTTGGTCTTGGTAATACTCCACCAGTTTCGCCAACTTCAGTCTTATTCCTTTGACTTAAGAGCTATAATTTAAGGGAACTGAAATTTCTGCAATTGTAATAATAGGTTGTGATTGCACTGGTTGCCACTGGTGCACTGGAATCGGTGAATTTAGATTTTTCGTTTCGTATTTCAATATAACAGTGTTGCGGAAAGATTTTCTTTTTGTTTCAGTCGAAGTTCACTTTTAATTTTCTTCTACTATTTTTTGAATTTCAGTCAAATCCTGCCGATCAAGCACGCTTTCTGTGGCTATGATAATCCTGCCATGTATGTATCTTCTTTTTTTCCCTATCACAGCCGTATAACAGTAACAGTCAAATAACCGAATACTTAAATAACAGGGCAGCTTCTAAGTTTTAAATAAGTATTAAAAATGTTGACTTGAAGAGCTGCTTAGCTTCTAAATTTTGAGTATTGTTTCAGTTTTAAGAACTGGCGACGACTGTAACCATTTCCATACAAACTTAAAATCAAAATAAATTATGAAAAATTTAGTTTTCAAGGAAAAATGGAAAAAAATGTTTTTATCTCCGTTTTATTTCATTTCGAAATGTATTTTGGAAAACCTTGTGGTGGGGACCCTATAAAAGTAAAATCTTAATCCGAATAATATCGATATTAAGGTAGAAAACTAAATTGGTGGTTAAAATGACGTAACTTTGAGTTTTACTTCCCATGACAAAACTGGTGATGAATGTAGACATCACCGCATATCATCTGATGAGTTTGTATTGTATTATTATAAAGACGCATTTTGTTCCAAGGTCAAGTCAAGATACTATAAAGGCATTCCTTCGAGCAGCAAGGTCACATCCTGTTGCAGATCATCGGTCAAGTGTCGGTCATATCTTTGTCCATTAGCCAAAGTATCTTAAACGCCTCCATACTAAGACAGAAAAAAAATTCAAGTAGATCAAGCCTAGACTCGTTATCCAAACTAGTACAAGTATTACTATCTCATGAAACTCCAATATAATCCAGCCTAAGTATATAAAAATGATGCAGCGTACAGAAACAAGGTACATTAACTTTGGCCGACCTTGCTTTATTGCCCATTACGTTTGACCGACTCGGCTAAAGTTAATTATGTGTTTCCATTAGGTCCGTGACTAAACATACTAATGGGAACTCGATCTCGTCATAAGATTATCATTTTATTTGTTAGGAGTAACCACAATTAGGTTTTAGATGTATTTATTCTGCGTAGGTAATCAAATCCGGTAAGACCCACTTACTCTGTTTTGGATTCTAGGTCAACGGAAAGTACCTTTTACATTTTTGATTTGTTTGTTAATACTAGGTTTTTATATTCCTACTTGTTAGTGTGTAAAATGTTTGAATATGACAGTGTTGTACTTCTCAGATGTAATTGACCAGTCGTTTCCTTTGGGCATGATCGACTAAGATGAGAGATTGGTGTCTGTAGGAGCTGGGCAAGCCTATTCCATCCAATATATTCCATAAACTTCAGGAACTCAGCGCCACGAATAGCCTGGCCTGAAATTGCTAGATTAGATGGAAACAAAGGCCACTAAGTACAGTTTTGTTTATCAATTCAGAAGACCTTTATCCTTGTATTTTTATGAAGAAATTTCCGGATTTCACCCATAAAAGGAAATTGCAAACTATAACTATAAATATATTTTTAAGTTTCAGGGAAATACCCTAATTTAGTCCGGGTCCGGGATATTTTTGTGAATGCGACAACAGCAGTATTTACCGAAGGAACCGCTACAATCATTTTGCCACATCTTCAAGGTTCAAAATAAGTATTTTTAATTGAAAAAAACTATCGTTTTTTCCTGGTTCTACTAATTAGTGCAGTGTATTAGGAGAAAAATCAATACGTGCACGATTCCAACAATTCCACGAAATTGGTTTAGTCGTTTTGATAAAACTATCTAGAAGCAGAGTGGCGTTGACCATTCGAATGGTGTCCGAGAAATTATTCCAACTGGCTGAATCAAAAGTTGTAAAAGTTTATGATTGCAATAAAAGTTGGGGACGTGGTCTAGCTAGCAGCTAGACTATACACGGGTGAGGCTAAACGCGGACTGATAAGCCGTCGCGAATACACCACGTCATATTCCTTTGTGACTGTCGCCTCGTTAGAGCGATGTTCGTGGTTGCATCCCTCTCGGGACCCCGCGGGGCCCGCTTAAACACAATATGTAAGTCTTATCGACCATACTTGTGCAAACTGATTTGGCATTGTTTTTACGGTCAGCCGCCTGCCTGACTTTAACTCTTCTTGGGGCCAATCAGTTTACACGCCACCGCGCGGATAGGACTCCAGATCGGCTGATCATCCCACTCTGTCGCATTTTATGACACTCACGGGAAGAAACGGGGTAGCCCTATTCTATTCCGGGGCTACACGGAAACTATCACCTGCCGACTATGTGACTATCGCCTATTCCGTGCGGTTATGTCACGGTTATGTCAAAGGTATCCGAAACGCTACGGCGACGCGACGCCGACTTATCAGTGTCTATGCGTATAGCCTAAAATTGCAGGTGGCAATTAGTACTTAAACAAGCCATAATATTAAGCTTGATGCCGCCGGTATTGCAGCCATTAGCTCAGTAATTACAGCTAGGTACCTATAGCTCATGTTGTTAGCTAATATCTAATATGGCTCCTCTTGAAACGGTTCATAAATCAGTGATAGACACGAACTGTAGATGAAACTTCGATGGCGTCGATATTCGTATAGGTACATAATAATGTATTTTGATTACGATATAATCATATTATGATTGTGTTGTTATTGATGATGGATTGTTATTTATGTCCGGCTGGCTAGGAGAATGAGCTTTATGGACGAGAATGTACACTCAGCAACATTACTGCCTGCCCACAGTAAGGTCTAATTTCGCTTGCACGGTATATCAATGTGTGTTTTATACACACATTGATATACCGTGCATATGCTTATTCCACGCTCGGCGCTCGGTTCAAACGAATCTTTCGGCTAACTGGGTAGCCACTTTTGGTGTTGATAGTACCTACGTATATACGAGTAGAAACCATTTGAACAAATTAAGTTTAGTTTTGGGGTTTGGGTGGATTCATGCAATTGATATGTGAACCACTTCCTCCAAACTTAGGATTTTTAAGCAAGACCAAGTACCTAGGTATAGATATTTCTTAGATTTTCGCTATGTTTAAAACTAACTGGTAAACGTGTAAACTTTAGAAACACTTTTATATTGAACGAACCACTTTTTTTAGGTGGTTTAGAGTCCGAACATAGCGAAACTAACCCCAGCGGGGATCTTTAATAAAAGAAGTAAACGTCAGAAGAACAAATGGCTGCAACGGTCTGCGTCTCGGATCACCGACGGGGCCGCATAGCGATATCAGTGACTGGTGATATGCCACATCCAAAGCCTCCCACCAAGTGATCGGTCCCCTACCACACTATCCAGTGGTCACTCTCACCACAACTAAAGGAAACTCACAGGACACGAACCGTATAAACCCCCATTTAATTATATAACAGAAGCAAATGTTCTAAATACAATTAAGTAAGTAAATACGAAAGTAAATCAGTGCTAAATCCTTTGCCCTTTATATAGTACGGTCATCACCGTTTAAATTAACCTTTGAAAACTAACAGAGATTGTTTACCGAGCGCCCTGGCTGCGCATGGCGAGCGACCTAACTTGTGAACTGTGGCTCAGGTAGCGTGTACCTTTGCCCATGTGCTTATTTATTTAGGTAATTCTAAAGTTTAGTTTAACGTAAGATAGCCTTTCCGTTCGGTAAGCTTTCCGTTCTATTTTTAAACAGCTTTAACAACACAAGAGTTTTCAATCCGATTCAAAAGTGAATCACACCTGGGAAAGTAGCTTACCTGGAACAAAGTGCTACAGCTACCAGTAGTCTTCTTCTTTCTTATATAGTAGTGTGGCTCACCTAGTGTTAGAGTTGTCAGGTACATCTAAGGCCTCTAACTTGACCTAACGACTGACTGACTGACTGTATCAGAGATTACCCCCAATATACATACATACCTACATACATACATACATACATACATACATGTTACCAACGTTACCTCTTTATAATATTAGTATAGATAATAACTTGGACAAACTGCGTAATGTGCCTTCCGAAGCCAGGAAGAGCCTTTCTTGAGTTACTTACGATTTTCGAAACAGTTTTCGAAATCCCAAAAGCTTTAGAACAAAAATCGTTTACTGTAGAAAAACCCATTATTAATACGAACTAATTTCTACTAACACTGTACATTGATTATAAAAAGTGTGGCCAGTTTTAGGTCTAATTAGCGACAAAATATCAGTTAGGCAGCTTTTGACCTTTGATTTTAAAATCTTTCCACAACCTAACCTTTTATTAAATACTAAACACAATTAACACCAATCTTAATGAACCGAAAGTAACGTTTATTAAGATACTCGAGACGGATCTCCAAAAATAAACTTTTATAAATGTTAATTCTAAGAGTTTTCTAAAAGAGTAAAATATAACGAGTGTTTGTACAAGTACTTGTTAAGAAACCAGTAGGTCGGTAGGTAAACCAGAGTTTTGCTAGATATTATTATAAGAAGATATTATTGTTTCTGATAATTTTAAACTGTAAAGTTTACTTGGTAGATGTCGCTACGAGGATTTACTCACAAAGCATGAGGGAATGCTTTTTAATCTTGACTTAGCGGGTATAATTAGTACTCGTGGCGAAGCGGTCTAACGCGGTAGTTCGAATAACCAGTGTAGGTACCTGCGAATTACAAAAGCATTTTTTTTATTATTTTTTTTTTCAAAAAACAATATTTCCTAATGGATCAGGCACAGTAACGGGAAAAGTCAATGCCTATGCGTCGTGCCTGCCTAAAAATGTATCTAATGTACCTAATCGAGTGTCCACACTAACGTTCAACGACCATCATCGCGATAATTAACGGCATTTCCCGGCAGTGAAAGACTAGACTAGATTCTAGACGGGGGCGGATCGTCTTACATAAATTTTTAACTCCTAACATCGGAGGTCCGAAAATGTTTTACATACCATTTTAAATCATAATGATCATTCTTCATAATTTTTTTAAAACATAAAATTTTAAATACATAATCATTGAAATTCATAATATCACAATTATGAATTCGTTTTTACTAAAATTTGTTTTAATACATTTCTTAATCATAAGTTTTTTATCCATATTATTGAAAATCATAATGTCTAAATTCAAAAGAAACATTCATGTAGAAACATTTGTTTCGCCTACTATTGTTATCTTAACGTGTATTTTTTTTCAAGTACGAGTACAACGCGGTACTCGAACTTGGAAAAAAATACACGGAGCACATCGACTCGGATAGGTTAGGTTTATGTTAGAACATGATTACACGCAGCGCTTTGGCGAGCGAGCGTAGCGAGCGTGCCGCGGCAGCGGTCGCCAAAGCGCCTAATACTAATACATAAAAAAAGCGTGATTTATCTTAATCATAAGTGTTTTTATGAAGATCGACAGAACACAAGTCAAAAACAATCGAAAATTTCCGTTAGAGTTTGATAATGGGGTAGTTCATAAAAGAGGTTTTGTTACAGTTGCTTTTATTAATATAAATAATCTTAGTAACACATTATGAATTATAGCAATATGATCATGAATGTTATGAAGAAAAAAAAATTATGATTTTAAAATGTTCTTGGTAGTAACAGTATGAATAAAAAAATTATTATCACTAACTGTTATGAGCTCCGATGGTAGTAATAAAAATGTCTGAATAAAAAAGTATGAAAAGTAAAATTATGGAAAGTGATTATTATGAACACAAATCGATAGTAAGACAAAGAATATGACTTAGAATTTTATGTGAGCTAATATGGACCCAGCCTAGACATAGGTGTTGGTAAACACTTTGAGAAATAATATTTAGAAAAATATATTTCACATAATTCTACGTTTTAGCACTTTAGTTTGGAACTTTTAATCCTGTTGGTCGTACAAGTATTGTTTTTTACTTGCTAAGGAACTAAATATTTGGTCAAAGGTAGAATAAATCAAGTATTCGGTTAATTATTATGAAAGAGTGTCTGCCCGGCCGCGGCAGATTGGGAAGACCCAAGTAGTGCTGGCTTGACGTCGTAAAATCGGATATGCGTGCAAATGGCCTCACTACGCGGGATGCCGAAGATCGTGCGAAGTGGAGACGTAAAAGTAGGAAAGCGGAACCCGGGCTCTCGAGAGGGATGTAACCGGGAACATCGCTCGGATGATGATGATTATGAAAGAGTTAGTCGAAAAGTCTATTAAATAGTAGATGTACTAGCACACGAGGAGTGCGCGACGCGACGCGACGCGGTGAGCCGAGTTAAAGAGATTTGCCTTGCAAATGTAAAGTGATTGCGTCCACCAATAAATGCCGCCCTGTTTTACCGACGACGGATTCAATTAAAACATTTTCTTTACTTTAACTATTACAGATTTAACCACTTTATATTTTTTGTATCATTAATTAATTAATCACAGATAAGCCATTCGACCCCTATCCTATCCTGTCCTACTTTTATTATGAAGGTGAAAGTTTGTGAATGTGTGTTAAGTGTGTTTGTTGCTCTTTCACCTTAGAACCGCTTCACCGATTATGATTAAATTCGGTATGTAGATAGCTGAATACCAAGAATACCACAAAGGCATTTGTTATTTTTATTCCGATGTTCTTATGGGATAAACCAGGGGCTTTGCCAAACCATGCATGCAATTTGGAGAGTGTGTTTTATGTGGTGTGTAGGAACCAAATAAAATTGGGTTTGTCTAAATTCTGATCCTAAGGGGGGAAAGGGGGGTTCAAATTCGTAAAAGGGAAATCTTAGCATGTTTTCATAGAAGACAAAAAGACGACAAGGCAGTGGAATAAGTTTTAAACCTAATGAACTATTCCTCGATGGCTGCACCGGCCTCCAGCCCGAGCTCCGATACTAACCGCCAACTGGATACCGCTATACAGCTTGCTGACTTTGGCAGGTGGTGGTGACAAGGCGTGTCAGAAGCCTCATAAAATACGAGCTTAAAAATAGTACTGTTATCCTTAAATTCGGGGTCAAGAAAATTATTGAACTTAATTAACAAGTCAAACTGTGTCCTTAATTATAAACTTACGAAAAAACTTTAAAAATAACAATTTCCATTTTTATCTCTGTCTGATTTTCAGATTTTTTCGAGATAACCTGAATTTTAATAAAAAAAATATATTTCCTCTGATATTCTCGGTTCAAAATTACTTTGACCGTTTTATTTGTCCTTTTACTTTTCACCGAGATCTTTTACTTCGGACAAAATTGCTTTTACTTTAAAAAGTAACCTCCGGACCAGAGTTCTTGCGTTTTTCTACTCGTTCGGCGAAACTGTTGGTTCGTGCCGGCTCTTAGGGCGGGTACAGACAATATACTTGCTATCGACAGATATTAATTTTATCGATACATGTACATAAAACGTCGCGTCGTTCGTTTCTATTTTAATCGACATTTGTTTTTTATTTCCATTTATCTTGTGACTTTATAATTTTGTTAAATCCAAGTCGCTCCACGCGAGTGAACTGTCGGTCGATCGTTTAGTCTGTAATCTGTACGTAACGCAATTTACGTAGCGACATAAACGATAATAATATGTGAAGTGACGTAAAATGACGCGTAAAAATACCGAATAGCAGCCGCTCTAAGGATACTACAAACATATTCTATTAGTCGGCGAGACTCGGGCGACGCAATTCGTACAGTTGATAAAAGAAATTAAAGATATTATAGGTGGCTAATGCAAATAAAATTCGAAAAATGTTTAAAACTTTAAACGCTTGAACTGATTTTAATAAAATTTCAGATGCATCCGGCAACGGGGCGGTTATGTAAGATTCCGTTCTAATCCTAATTTAAGTAAAAATATGAAGATAAAATAAATATAATCAACACTAAGTTTCATCAATACTGTTTCAGTAGTTTTTGCTGCGTGGACGGATTACGCCACGTCATTTCCACGCCACGTCCCCGCCCGTCTTGTATGTCCGCGCTTGTCGTGTTCTAGTAGTAAAGTTTACGAGTAGAGTAGATTAGGTAGCCGTGGAGGTTTACGGTCACTAGCTTACGGTACGACCGTAGATTATACCGCCTTCCCTACTTGCTGTGTATCTACTCTCTACCGCTCGAATACAGAAGGATGTCTTGTCCTTCCAAAGGTTCCTTGGAAGAGATCGCCTTAAGGGATAAGGCTGCTGGGCCATCTATAAACAATACACAACGCCATCCAGCCCCGTAATAAGCCACCTGTATTATGGCGATTAGACAACGGATACACTTAATATTTTTTTCTTTTGTAAACACATAAATGCTATACACATAGAGACGCCAAAATCAGAAACAAATATCCACCTTTAAACAGAAAAACTTAAACCCGGCGGGAATTGAACACGTAACTCTCTGCATTGCAGTCAAGCATTCGCACGAAGCGGCACAGAGGCCGCGTCGGGCGAATGCTATCTAGTTTTAAGTTTCTAGTTATCTAGTTTTAAGTTGTGTATAATTGATTCATTAATTCCAGGAATTATGGTCAGACGCAAGAACAAGATTAAAACACTATAAAATGAGCGCCCATTCCGCGAAAGTCCTATCGTCATCTCGGTCTTTGCTTTCCATCAGGTAAGGCGAAGGCAAAGCTTACTCACATAAAATAGACATACCTAAATAGCCTTATGATACAGGTCTTCAGTTATCTCATAGTTACATTTTACATTCAAGCAGTGGTATATAAGAAGACGTTGCTCCAGTCCCCTCGCGACCAAGACCATTGTAACATGGTTGAAAGGTCGAGGTAAAAAAATAAATAATAAAACGCCATAAAGACCCGGGAAAATGTAACTATGTGGTTAACATAGTTATGTGTAAATTTCAAAAGTTTTCAGTTATCTCCAATTTCAACACAATCGGATCAGTATTTCTTCCGTGTGAGATTCCAAACAAAGAGATTTACACAAATAAATTGCTTCATTTATAAAATTCTAATGGATGTGATGGCGTTCAAGTATCTCTCAATGAAACCTATCGCCAATAATTACTCATCTTGTGGAAGCTATTCATTTTTAACTCAGTAATAAAACTGTTATTTATGCTCAATAAATTCCGCATTCACAATAGTTATATATTTCCCACTATTACGTTTTTACACAGACCGTAGCGGAAAGCCTCGAATAACGCATTATTAATTCAGGATATTAAAACTAGATACGATGCGAGTACCTACATTGGTATATATATCATTATGGACTATTACAAAACCAGTGAGAAATCGCAATTAATATCGTTCTGTGTACAATTATCTATACGTTTTCGCTTCTTTATGCTTTTTGAACGTAACTTTCAGGTTAGAAGAAGTTCTAAACTTGTATAAATTAGGTATTTTTAATATCTAATTTAAGGAAGCGACATCTAATTTCTCAGTAAATAGCAAATAACGAGTGACGATACGGTTTTAGATGTAACATGCTCACCTAGAAGATAGCCAAACTACTCTTACCTAGAAGAACATAGCAAAATTCTGAGCCAAGTCTTCCATGGTGGTGGATCGTACTACGTATACCTACTGGGAAACCAACTTGTGACGGTCTTTTAGCATCACCTACGGGTCACGTGTGCAACAACTAAGCGTAAACACGAGAAATACCTACGAATTACAATAAAAACGAAATAAACAAAATTATTAAATTTGATGTTGGCAAATACAGTGGTTTAATTACGTGTAAAATTTACGGCTGAATATCTCGACAGTTTTGAAATAAACTATACTGTTAATAAGTAAACAGATATCTGCACTGCAGTTGTATTTACATAATTCAATTATGTTTTAATATTTTCATTCCACGTGTGACAATGTAATTTCATCGACAAAATGGCTGTTTGAGAGAAATTTAACCTATCTTTTTATCACCTTATTCAAAGAATTATACAGATATTGTTCGTACACCAGACAGGTAGGTAATGTAACGTAATTGGTTCACCTGAATGGTATACCTGGGTCAACCACGGATACTTCATTTCGGCGGTTATGCACCTCAGTCCACCTAGTCGGATCATGGACCTTCTTCTTGCCGGTGGTCCACCTTTATTATTGCAACTGACAAATGTGCGAGTTTACCACTATATTGAATTGCCTGTAAAAAAATGGTACAGAAATAATTGTTTTGCATTTTACCTATACCTACTACCTAATTTGTGCTAGGAAAAGTGTTTCATTATTTTTGGGATGTTTTCTATAGATATCATTTTTAACATTATGAAAATCGTGTGAGTTTATCATCAATAATCTAAGCCCGCCTGTCACGGTGCTTCAGAAAATGAACAAAATAACATTAGAAAGTCTCTGCGAGAAATTCCATTGTAATTTATGTAGCACATACCACAGCCTTAAATTAACCTTATTTAGATTCATAACATTTATCAACCCATAGTTGTACCAATTAGTGGAGTAAACCGAGCCACCAATCCCAGCAGTCCCACTGCAGACACTAAGTCCGCTCCCGCCCGCGTCCCGCTCCCGCTCCGCCTCGCCCAAACGACAGAATTTACGATCGTCATTCCACGGGCCCATTCTCTGCGGCGAATTATAATTCTGACCATTTTAGCCGTGCCTTGCTCAGTCTACGTACCGGATAGTGAAGCGAGCAACAACGTACGACACGGCACCCCTCGTCAAGGCTATGGCATTGGATCTGTGGATTTCAAATATTCCTACAAATTGTATGAAAAAAACTTTGCAGCAGTAAGTCACGGTTGGCAGCTCAATAATATGAGTTATGTATCGTTTGTTAACGTCATGCTCACGTGATTTTTGTTTTTATGTTGTTATCGTGTCGATGTCGCTGTCATTTCACTGAAAAATATATTTCAGTTTAGAGTAGGTAGGTATTGTTCGCAACTGAAGGGTACAGTTTGATATGTGCTTCATAGCATATGTCTGTCTGTATTTGTACTCGTTATGAAGCTCACAGCCGGGTTTTTACCACGAGCAGGGCGAGCTCATTAATGTCTCCATTTACATAGGACTATGACACATTAATGACCTTGACTTTAGAACTATGTTTTTTTGTACACTATAGTAATGTAAACTTCTCAATTATTAAACAACTTCACATCCTAATAGCCGATTTATTGTATTCAAACTCTACCATATATTTTTCTGGTAACTCTTCAGTAAACAAAATTAAAAGAAACTCGTTCACATTTTAATAATTAGGTAATAACTCAATCATCATTTTATAGTTAAGTAGGTACTAACAACTTTCAGTTTATAAGTTAAACTCAAAAAATATCTCACACAAAACAAAACTCAAATCTAAATACTTATTACAAAATTAAATAAGCACTTTTAACAAGGTTTTTTCAACCTTTTTTAAACAGAGGTTGTCGCTCCACGTTATTGCAAAGTCAAATACTAATCCAAATCACGCATTATTTGCTACGTTTTAGCTAACATTAAAGAAGAAATGCGATTTCAAAGGAATAGTGAAAGCGGTGGCCGTTCACGTCGTAATCGTTCTAATGTAAGCAATCGACGGCAAGGGTTCACTGATATCGAAGGCAAATTACGCACATAAACTGCAAAAGTTCTGTTCAATTTTAACTTAACTTCGACGGGGTTGTTGCTACAAAACTACGCATAAATATTCCAAATAAGGTTCATGTCCCAATAATAGGATTACTTGCGAAGCAAAATAAATCTTAACACAGTTGTAAACGGTTGGAATTGGGTTATCGAATGGATCGAACGTGCGTATTTAAAGTCAATCAGCAGTCGTCGACACGAGGCGTGTGCTTTATTGACGAGAATTTTTAATTTATGGAGTGAATTCGAACGGATGGTATTGAGAGGTTCATTTGTAAGGAATGTTCGGTAGCTGTAGGTACATATGTACTAACCTACATAGCTTTGTTATCAAAGTGTTTTGTATGTAAAGTGGAATTGCTTTGACACATCTATTATATTGAAATACTAGCAGCGCCCTGCAATTTCACCCGCGTAAGTCCCGATCGCATAGGTGTATCGAAATGAAAAGTATCTTTAACTATCTGCATTACTAAGTTTCATCGCAATCAGTTCAGTAGTTTTTACGTTAAGAAGTTACAAATATTATAGGTACTCTTTTACTTACTTCCTTACGCACAAACTTTCATATTTAAATTATTAGTAATATATGGGAGAACATTTTTCCGGGCCTCCGGCTGATATTTGTATTCTGCGCTTTAGATATTTCTCTCACGTTCAACGCCGACTAAACTAAGTTAGTTTCTCTTAAGCTCCGTATAGTCGAGCCAGTTTTTCTTATATGCACGTTCACCGCAAACTATGCTAGCTATGTTCATTATTTTAACAAAACTGGCAAGCTAAACCCAACTAACTTAGTTTAGGGTCCTCGAGCCGGTCGATCAGTCGATCAAAAAGTCTGTATCTCCTTCGGCCTTAGTAAGTTAGTACCTAATACAACATTTGATATCACAAATGGTGTTAAACAATAAATACCAACTGCACACCGTCCTCGATGATTGGGTCACCTAAAGTAATGATGTCATAATATTTTTACGGCGATGTCCACTCGATGCGTCGTAAACTGCGAGGTCTTGTACGACACATTGTTACGGTTACCGCTTTGACTACATCCGCTTGGTACAATGTATCTGAAGTCTGCTTTGAAGTCACCTTCAAAATACTTAAAGCTTGTACCTACTACATACACGATTTTAATATTACATGGTTGTTATAGTACATTATGATATAAGTGCGGTAAGTTGAAAATTACAGCCGAGGCGATATTGCTAGCCCGAGCCGTAGGCGAGGGCTACAAGAAAGCAGAGGCTGTAATTATCAAAGCGCACGTATGTCATACGACGTTTTATAACACATTTGCGAGGAAATCAAATAAAAACAATACAGCAAAAAGAAAAAGCGCGCGGAATAATTTTTATTTGTTCACAAATTAGCGATGCGCGGGCATCAGTGCTTTTTTTTTTTAAGGCAACGGTACAAAAACAGCCAGTATTACTAATAAAGTAAATTAATATTTTTTTGTTTCTGTTACAGATGTAATTTACTGTCAAAATGAATTAAATTAAAGAATTAAATGTTTATTTTTTATATTTTATCTCCCAAAGTTAATTTTATTCATAAAATATTGACCACTTTTCTGACATAAAAACTTTTTGATTTGCTTTCTTTGCTTTTTTTTTCTTAAGATTTAAAAAAGTACCGTTGGTTTTAGACGGAGCATGATAAACCGTACGTGTTACCTTATTAGAAAGAAACTCGTGCGTTTTACTTTACGATTACGCACAAGTACGTAATGACATACATTACGATATTGAAATTGGTGAAATAAGAGGCCCTTTACGAGCAAATGTGTTATAAAATATATTACTAAATGAAATAAAAGACATTGTATACTTTGCAATCAAGAATTTTATTGTAAAAAATATGTGAAGAGAATATAAGACAAGTAAACAAGTGTCTGTTTTATATAAAGATCGTCGCAGTAGGTATTGTTTTTTTTATCTATCTATCTGGGGGCACGGTAGTGCCCCCGCCAAGACGAGCCAGCGAAGCGTACGGGCACTACCCACCTTTTCTCGAAAGGTTTCGTCGGTATTTTGAACCCTCATAACTTGGGTTTGGAATATACCAGATGAATGTAATTCACGGGGTATAATGTCAATAGGGAACTTAATAAAAATACACATTTTCAGTTACATAGCTTTTATAGTTTAGATTTTATTGAAATCTAAAAACCCCCGATTTCGTCACTGACTCATTCACTCACTCACTCACTGATGATCATCAAAATTCAAATGGTACTTTCCGAAGTCCTAGAAAGCTAAAATTTGATATGTAGGTTGGTATTAGTACACAAACAACTAAAAAATTCTAAAAGTTGAAACTTTCACCCCCCAACTCCTAAAATTAAGGGTGGCTATCTGTATGAGACTTTCGCAAATTTTGATGCTAGAGGTAGTACAACTTCTTATTATAAATAATAAAATACAGAAAATCAGGATTTTTAGTAATTCACCCTCTACCCTTTAAATTAGGGGATGTAACTAAGCGCCCCCACAACACCTAATGTGTATAAGAGGTGCTTGAGGTATGAAAATTGATTGATAATTAGAAAGGTTTACCGCTGTCGTACAGTGATGGACAACAAGAATATATTTAAAAGTTGTTTCGCTATCCGCCAGTGATGGCCAAACAAGTGGTAAATATTGGAAACATGGGCCTAAACGCCGTACCTACGGCGTGACGTGTAAGTCGCTAATAAACGACCTATTGTAATGTAAATGAAAAAAAAAAATACTGATCTACTTTACCTACTAATATTATGAAGCTGAAAGTTTCTTTGATGGAAAAAAAAAATGTAATAATTAGGCAAACTACAAAAAGAGATGAAATCCCCTCAAAAACATTATCATGTAAAATGTAGCCAAGACGAGAGCGAGATCATATTATCATGATGGGCTCTGTCAAAAAGTTATCAGATGTCATGTACCTACAGCCAAGCTTATATCTCTACACGGCTCAACTCCACAAACATCTTAGCGAAAATATATGGGCTTGGCCGTTTCATTACCGCAAGAACAAATGTTTAACAGAAAACCCATGCATGGTAGCGAAACGGCCAGCCATATATTTGGCTAAGATGTTGAGTTTGTGAAGTAAGGTGCTTGTGGAGTTGAGCCGTGTAGAGATATAAGCTTGGCTGTAGGTACATGACATCTGATAACTTTTTGACAGTGCCCATCATGATAATATGATCTCGCTCTCGTCTTGGCTACATTTTACATGAAAATGTTTTTGAGGGGATTATCTATTACTAATATAAAGCGGAAGAGTTTGTTTGTTTTTTTGTTTGTTTGTTTGTTTGAATGCGCTAATCTCAGGAACCACTGGTCCGATTTGAAAATTCTTTCGGTGTTGGATAGTCCATTTATTGAGGAAGGCTATAGGCTACTTTTGATCCCGATATTCCCACGAGATCGGGACTTATGCGGGTGAAACCGCAGGGAGCTGTATGATATATATAGGTAATCATTTGATACCAATAAGGTACACAACATATTTTAACGTGTGGCGGACGCCCACAGAATTAACTAGATGGCGTTACTAGTATGAAATCCTGAATCGCGCTATCAACATTCTTTCCGAGATAAGCTCATATACAACTCCCGACGAGACATCGTTGGGCCGCGGCCTACCGGGCAAAACCGGGTGCGCCAAAGTTCACCTAAATTTTTTACTCCGAAAATTGGAACTCCGAAAATGTTCTTCCTAACATTTTTCGTCCTAACAATCACAAATCCTAACTACTCTGTCTCTAATGTTTTAATTCCGAATCATTCAACTTCATAATGTCGGTATCAATAAACATCTATTATACTATTATTTCTTTTCCTATATTTTGTCAACATAACCATCTTTTACACTATTATTGAAAGTCATACCTATACGGAGCACCCCGACTTGGTTCGAAAAAGACTATACGGAGCACCCCGACTTGACTCGAAAAAGACTATACGGAGCACCCCGACTTGGTTAGGTTAGGTTAAAGTTAGAACATGATTACTCGCAGCGCTTATTCTGTAAATAAAAAAGGCGTGATGTATGAAAATCACACTGTATAAAATGAAATATATTGAAATAATATCATTAGTATATTTAAAACATTTGATATTGTGATTTTAGGGGTTATGACCGTTGGGATTTTAACTGTTGATATTTTAATTTTCGATATTAGAATACGTACCCGAAAATATTATGGTAATTATGTTTAGGGATAAAAACGTTAGGATAAAAAACAGTAGGAGCTTTAATATTGTATGTTAACGATTTTATTGATAACAATTTTCGGAAACATGAGTGTTATGAACATCGACGGTAGCACTACAAATAGTATGAATAAAAACTTTAGGATGAAAAATTTTAGGAGGAGTGATCATTCGGATTACAAATCGTTAGGAACAACAATTTCGGATAAAGAACTTTAGGTGAGTCAATATGGACCCGGCAAAACCATCTGCCCGGTGGAAGAGCCCGGTGGAAGATCTTCCCCTTGGAGGTACACATCATCTCGTACCCCCAAAAATGCCGTGACCGAGGAATGGTTAGCAATTTACAATCTATATCTATAAAATGCTTTGTCCTGACTGACTGACTGATCAACGCACAGCCTAAGCTGCTGATAATAGAGAGCTGAAGGAGATTGTGTTTTTATAAATGATGTAGGCATCCAATAAAAAAGGGTTTTCCTACAGAATTCCTACGGAATCTGGAGTTACGATGAAGAATCCGCGAGACACGGTTAGTAATATAATATAAATAATTTTCATAATATCTTTTCCGCGAAGAGATAATGCAAAAGCATGGCAAATATCCCGTTTTTTTAAATAAACGAAGGACAGTCACGCTGTTACTTTATAAAAAGTTAAAGACTTCCTTGACGTAAGAAGTATAATTAGTAATTACAGTGAAATTTACATTACAATTACATTAAAAGCAGTGAAACTGCATCTAAATTTCTTGGTGTTTTTATCTACATAGACTGAGTATAGACATATATTTTACCCATCAAAAACATGCTTGCAAAAAAAGCTAGTCTTGCAACTCAGTTCTTCTACCGTAAAAAGTTGTGAGATCCATGTATGTTATTCCAAACCCTTCTGTCTTAAGTTATATATATATTTATTTATTTATTATTACGTAATTAGCTAATTTACCAACATCTAATAGAGGCCATAATAACAATACTTAAAAAAGTTATGTTTTAAATAAATAGATTAACTTAGAGGATAGAGGAAATTATAGGAGGTCGATTCTGGCTCATCGCATTTCGTTTGATCTGCTTTAGATAAAACAATATCAATCTATTCTTATATTATTAATGCCAAAGTAACTCTTTCTGTTTGTGGGGCTTTCACGCCTAAACTGCTAAAACGATTTTTAAGAATTTTGGTATGGAGAGAGATGGGCCTTGAAGAATTACATAGGGCTACATTGAATCCCAATAATCCCGTCGGAAACAGGACAGGGTGAAACCGCGGACTGCAGCTTATTAGGTATAGATAATTCCAAATTCTGTAATTGATATTAAAAGGGTGAAAGTCTGTTCATAAATACAGCTCGGCAACCTTAACCCGTATATAGTCATGGCACTGTGGTCACCAAATAAAAATCAATTACTATAGTTACTAGACAATACAGCGAAACAAAATACTTATTTTATTGAAATTTATGTAAGTTCTCAAATTATTTAAGAACCATCAAAGTCACAGTGCAAACACAAAAGTGATAAATCATCCGCCGCTATGCAGCGCCTCACGTCTCCTCCTCTATCCGTCTGCGTCGCCGAGGCGAGCGCTCACTGCGTGCGCCTGCACTGTGGCACCACGCCAGGACATTATGCACTAAATAACAAACACATTATCTGTTATGATATACACTCGACGTTTTCAAGTGCCATTGTAGGTGCACTAGATTTAAAGTTGGAAACAAATGCTATATTATATAAATCAGACAAGTACCTTCATCTTAAGTGTCAAATACATCCCCTCAAAAACATTTTCATGTAAAACGTAGCCAAGACGAGAGCGAGATCATAATATGATGGGCACTGTCAAAATATATGGCTGGCCGTTTCGCTACCATGCATGAGTTTTCTGATAAACAATTGTACGTTAATGAAACGGCCAAGCCCATATATTTTGGCTAAGATGTTGAGTTTGTGAAGTAAGGTGCTTGTGGAATCAGGGCGTGTAGAGTTATAAGCTTGGCTTTAGGTACATGACATCTGATAACTTTTTGACAGTGCCCATCATATTATGATCTCGCTCTCGTCTTGGCTACATTTTACATGAAAATGTTTTTGAGGGGATTTCATCTCTTTTTGTAGTTTGCCTAATTATTACATTTTTTTTTTCAATCAAACAAACTTTCAGCTACATAATATTAGTAGGTATAGCAAATCCAGTTCTCTAATACCTACGCATATATGTGTATGCGTCCCCAGCTATGACCGGCAAGGGTATAAAGAGAGGGGTCTGCTGTACCGTCAGGCCACCCCCAGGGGCAACCGTCAGAGATCTGTTATTAGTAGGTAAAGTAGGATGTATTTATTTATCAGTAAATAAATATATACATTTTTTCTTTTTTTCATTTTCAATAGGTCGTGAATTAACGACTTACGCGTCACACCGTAGTTACGGCGTTTAGGACGATGTCTCCACTGTTCACCACTCGTTGAGCCACCCCACTGGTGGATAGCGAAACAACTTTAAAAATATTCTTGTTGTCTATCACTGTACGACAGCGATAAACCTTTCTAATTATCAATCAATTTTCATACCTTTAGCACCTCTAATACACATTACGAGCTGTGCGCGCGCTTTACTCCATCCCCTAATTTAAAGGGTAGAGGGTGAATTACTAAAAATCCTGATTTTCTGTATTTTATTATTTATAATAAGAAGTTGTAGTACCTCTAGCATCAAAATTTGCGAAAGTCTCATACAAATAACCATACCTTAATTTTAGGGGTTGGGGGGTGAAAGTTTCAACTTTTAGAATTTTTTAGTTGTTTGTGTACTAATACCAACCTACATACCAAATTTTAGCTTTCTAGGACATCGGGAAGTACCGTTTGAATTTTGATGATCATCAGTGAGTGAGTGAGTGAGTGCGTCAGTGACGAAATCGGGGGTTTTTAGATATCAATTAAATCTCAACTATAGGAGCTATGTAATTGAAACTGTGTATTTTTATTAAGTCCCCTATTGACATTATACCCCGTGAATTACATTCATCTGCTATATTCCAAACCCAAATTATGAGGGTTCAAAAAACCGACGAAACCTTTCGAGAAAAGGTAGGTAGTGCCCGTACGATTCGCTGGCTCGTCTTGGCGGGGGCAATGCCGTGCCCCCAGATCCTAAATCCTAAGACGTATAGGTACGTCGTATATTAAAATTTCGTAAGTGTGGGTAAACACTTTTAGAAATAACGTTTAAGATAGATAGATGAATAGATTAAGTTAAGTTAAGTTTCGTTGGGCCTTTTTCCGCACTTCGCCTCACAAATGGGCCATTGTACGTAATTTCTTAGAGGGGTTAAGCAGTAAGACTCCACGGAATTCTACTCCGGATTGGCGAATATCCCATGCCTTCAGACCGTGGTGAGTCCTAGGACATGTCGGTTTCCTCACGATGTTTTCCTTCACCGTAAGAGCGATGTTATTAGCGCACATACTATTTCTTAAAGAAAAAGACATCGGTGCGCTATCAGCCTGGATTCGAACCCACGACTCTCGGAATGAAATGGTTTTATGAATGGTTTTATTCCTAAACTGTAAGAGATAGCGAAAAATGCTGAAGGAAGTTTTTGAGCTCGATTTTGATAGAAACTAAAACGGGATTATTTTCCAGTCAGCAACCAACTAATAATTTATCAAAAAAAATGTTGTTGTTTCAATCAATAGAGTTGGTAATCGAAATCACATTTCAGAATCAAAAATATGAGCAGTAGGCAAATGAAAAGAAAATGCCTAATTTTTTAGCATTATTAATTTATTTTGTCAAAACTATTACGAGTATTTCAATACAAAATACTGTCAGTAATAAAAACAGTAAAAGTGAAATGTTTTCCCAAATTGATTAAAAACTAAAATATTCATTGCATAACGAAAACATGATTTCAATCAGTTTTATAACAACTGAAAACTAAATGTCACGTTATATAGGTATCTACAAGCTTTATTTAGGACTCTATTGTTAATGATTTTATTTCAAATCAGTGTTGCGGAAACCGAAGGAAAAATTGTGTTCAATTATAAACGGACTAGCTGTTTCCGGCAGTTTCACTCGCATAAGTCCCGACCCCGTTTAAATTTTCAAAAAAACCTATTTTGTTCGAAGCCTACATCACATAAAGAACACATTTTTCAATTTAAAAATTTAGCTCTGTATTATCAACGGTCTAGACTGTGCGTTGATAGTCAGTCAGTCAGGATAAAGCATTTTATAGATATAGATAGATGAGCGTTTGACCACTATCTCACCTGATAGTACCTAAGTGATGAAATAATAAAAGATAGATGACGCTCATTTAAAAGAAAGAAGAAGGAAGTGGAACAAGTTCCGACCCGTTTTTCTTAGTGGCTACACTGGCCAAAGTATCGGAACATCGACGATTCCGCTTCATCGCTGCTAAGACTGCGGTCCCTGCTAATTTTTCGAAAATGTTTTAAGGTGTACGCTTTAGAACATTTTCGAAAAATAAGTTTGAATTTTCAAAAGTACTAGAACAAAATGTGTTCCCCTAGACTTCTAGAATAAATATCTTTCGACTAATATTACGAGTCCCCGGAACACTCTGTATATTAGAAATATTCAACAAGAACAACAATGTATCATCAAAAATTCTCCCGTGACAGGATTCGAAACTGTGCGCCTCGCTTGCCGGGCGAGTGCGGTAACCATTGCACCCACACTATAGTTCATCGAACTATTTTGAGGCAATCGCTCTCTTAGTGTTAGAAATACAAAAATAGTATGTTTTATTCATGAAACTAAACATTTTCAATATGATTATTTATATGTACGTAATTGTATGTAAATGTAAAACCATGTTATTTTACAAAATATACCTAATCTGAAAAACTTCCTACTAACTTGGAAATTTTACAAAAAACCTTACACCCTAACTTCTTATCTTAATTTCATGCTTACAAACAAAACCCTGAACCGAAAGCCTCCTCAGAGAACCTTTCACTAACAAAAATAACTTTATTACCATCGTTCGGCGCGTTAAAACTCGTATGATATAACGGCTCATGTAACGGCGGATAACGGCGTTAAACGAGCCAATCAATCAGTAAGACGAGTGATAAGAGCCTCCTTCCTCTTATCGCTGAATGTGTCCCAATAAATGTTACTTGTTCGTGTATGAGATATGCCGGGTGGTACTAGGCGAGTGGCTCGTAGCACGCGCGCTACGAGGCTACGGGCCGTAGACACTGCTACGACTTAGACATTGGGGCTTTTCACAGAATCATAGTTTATGCCGTGACATTATTTGTTGATTTATTAATTTGGAATTCTATCGGGAGTTCCTTAAAAATAGACAAAACTAGGGTAACAACAGAAAGCCAATTAAAGTATTTCACGACTAAGATTCGGAATAATAACAGTAGTTTTCGTGTGATCCTAACAAATACCAAGAAATGGAAATGTTAAAAAATGATAAACTTAAAGCTCACAGCGTGATTCACAACTTACAAATAGCGCGATCCCAAATAATTGTTTTGTTATGTGAACAATTATATTTAAGTAATCAACTGACTTGGATTTAAGATTACTACTTACTCCCAAAAACACGAGAAGGTGCTTTCTTAATTTCGGTTTGGCGGGAGGCTAACCCGTGGCGTAGCGGTTATCGCGCTAGGATGGAATACCAGTAGTCACGGGTTCGAATCCCGCCGCGTACTACAATTTCTAAAATCAGTAATTAGAATTTAAGGTTTTTTATTACCTAGTGAGGCTCTAGTACTTTTTTCAAAAACATATTTAAAAACAGGACTAATGCAAGCATTATTTCTGCAACAACTTTGCACTTTTAAACACGCACATACCCACTTTAAACAAAAGCCACCATAAGTCACTTATCAACCATAAAAACTAATATCAAAATCGCATATCGCTGCATCCATCTGTGAGCTACAACACCGCAGATAGATACAAAGACTCACAGACAGACAGAGAGACTACCGTCGGCGGTTAAACACTTCAAATAAAAACTCTCAACAACTTTATATAAAAATAAACTAACGTTGTTCACGCTCTTTTGTTTCACAAGACGGTGATTTTAACAATAAAACTGGTTACTGTTAACGGGATCTGAGCGCGTACCGCATACCGGACACAAACGAGATTAGCCTTCCCTCTCCCCTCCCCCTCCCCCTCCCCGGGGGTAGCGGGGGGAGGGGAGGGTAGTGGTAGTTTTATTGGACATGAAATTAAATCAGGCCGCGATGTTCTAGCACTAACGAAGCGAGTAATATGCACAGAGAAGATGTTGCTAGGAATTAACCTTCATTGTTTTATTGTAAAGGAATTTGTTCTGTTACTTGCCTTGGGAACTTGTTGTTTAATAGTTAATTTGGATTTTTTTAATATTTCTTAGTTAAGTTTATTGCTCAAGGCATTCTTCTGGAGAAAATGCATCATCATAAATTCTCCCTCATCCCCAAAGTGTGCCCCTCGCTTGTTCGAATCCTTTCGCGAAAGGTTTTTGACTGGCATGTTTCTTCTTGTAGTTTTTGTTGATTTATAAAAAAATATAGTCCCTCGGTCAGTTTATGAAATAATATTGTAATTTTTAGTTGTTCTTGCACAAATGGTTTTTAAATTAACTAGAAGTAACCTTGTGGCCAGAATTTATTAGTAACTACTTTAAAAATAGGTACAAAAAGTTTGAAGCACACTCAACCGTCAATCGAACTCGCAACCTTCTGCGTCTCAAGGGTCTACCAGACATGCCATAGAGGTCGTCAATGAAAATATTAGTATCTCGTTTATTTCTTTCAAGCAATAACACTATGGCTTAATTTCAGCAAAATAGACTAAGTTCGGAAACTAATGGCTTTATATCATTTTTAAATGTATTTATTCATCTCAGTACAATTAAAATCTACACTAATGTTAATATAGAAGAAAGATTTGTATTTTTGTGTGTCTGTAATGATTAAACTCAAAAACTACTAAAACTACTTTACTTATTATTATTTATTAAATTGAAAAACAAACAATTAGGTAAGTTGCAATTATTTTACAAAAAAATATTTACAATTATAAAAATATTGCAGTAGGTACAAAAGTCAAAAATAATTATAAAACTATAAAATTACTTTAAATTGACATTAATTTCGAAAACCTCAGTCAGTTATACAAACTCAACCGAAATGTCCACAAACAACAGCGGAATGATGTCCGAAACCGAAATATAACTGGAAACCGACAGACAACATCATATTTAAGCGGATCTGTAATAACCCCGTAGTTGATAAACTTAATTACACATTTTGTTGCATTTCCGAGAACAGTCGCTCGTTGCTTCGTCCGTAGGTAGAGACTGCATTTAGTTAAAAATCTCATTTAGTGTACAGAATGATCTGAATGTAACATTAGAGTCGGTACTTGTGCTTTTACACAATAATCCTTCGGAATTAAACTTAGTTTTCGGTTTAATCGCGTTGCTTTAATTATTTTTAGGGTTTCCTTAAAGCCCGATGTTTTAGTAACTTTACAGTGCATCCTGGTCACAGGTAAACGTCCAAACGTAAGGCGTAGAAATATCCTCAAAATAATAAAACGCAATAAAAATAATGCCCCGGAATGATATTTAACGCAGAAAATCGTTTCAAAATCGGTGCAGCCCTTTTTTGAAAAAGTTGCGACAAAAAGACATACTGACACAAATCGCTATCGACCACTTGGCACTACGGTTTTCGCTAATGTTGGATCTAATTTTTAAAACTAACAATGATATTCAACATACCAAACACCAAAGAAAAATACTTACTTATCTAATTTTAGTTAATTTCCATTAAAAATCTGTGGCAAGCAAACTTTTCTGTCTACAAAACTGAAGGAACCTAAGTATATTATTATAAGTGCTCTTGTAGTGGAACCCTCGATGTAAAAAGTGCAAGACGGTATAATTTGAACCGACAAACTCCTGAATAAATTACAGCGAAGCCTCGAGACGTACCGATTTGCATTCGTTACGTCATACGACCCGGTAAATTACTGCCTTTCACGTCCTCATTCATATTTAACGTGAGATAAAGAGTTATTGTTAGATGGACGATAGATAGATAGATAGATAGACATCGGGAACAGAATGTCAGACAACGGGCAATGGTATAAGATAACTTATATATCAAATAAAGTAATAATATCTAATCTACAAACTCGACCTAGACCCGTAGTTCTAATAATAATAATGGGCAAAAAATCATGTAAATAAAAAAAAATCTATGACATAAAATCATAAATCATTTATTCACTTTAACTAGAGTAGTAATATTGGATGATAGAAATTATGAAACTCCTTTGCTATTTAACCTTTGTTTTTTTATTTAAAAAAACATTACTGTAAATTATCAAATAGAAACCAAATAGCATGATCGAAATAAACACAATAAACGATAAAAACAGATATCAAAATAAAATCAGAACGAAAAGAAAGTGATCATATTATAAGGGTTCCTTTTTTACCTTTTGAGGTAAGGAACCCTAAAAAACAAAGAAAGATTAAAGAAATTCAAAAGACGATTGAAATAGATACAAACGAGTGCGGAGTGAGGCCCTCTCTGGGATCTCGGTAAAGAGGCTTCTATTTCCGTCATGTGAAATGGTCCGTCCGGGTATCTATGAATAGGTCTTCAAAAATGATGTTGAGGTTCCTAGTATCATTTTTTCCTAATCTGTATAGTTTGCCCGAGAGACACTTCCAAAGTGTTAAAATGTGTGTCCCCCCCCCTGTAACTTCTAAAATAAGAGAATGATAAAACTAAAAAATATATATGATGTACATTACCATGCAAACTTCCAACGAAAATTGGTTTGAACAAGATCTAGCTAGTAGTTTTTTTTTAATACGTCATAAACCGTAAATCGCAATTTTCCTTTCATTCGATTCAAAAATGTACGGAACCCTTCGTGCGCGAGTCCCACTCGCACTTGGCCGGTTTTTATATAGTAGTAGTAGAAACAGTGAGATTTATTATCATTGAAGACAGAGATTCTTTAATCTTTATGAACTTCAAGTAAAAAATGTATATATTTTTTCCACATTTCAATTTGTTAGTGAGGTTATAAAATAAGGTTTGAAACCATATTGCGTCGTTATATAGTAAACCAGCTGCGTCCCGCGGTTTCACCCGCATAAGTCGCGAAATCGGTTCAGTAGTTTTTGAGTTTATTCATTACAACTATACACCTTCTTTCTCAATCTTTCCTCTTTATAATATTAAATATTGATATAGATTAGTATAGATGTAAGTATATGTACATCAATAAAACCATTTCGCCACGTAGTTTGTGTGTGTTCTAGCTGTATTTTCTAGTGTGCGTTGATGGCACTAGGTACTGTAGTGCTTATATTTTTTCTGCGCTGTTTTCTTAACTGTTTGTTTACTTTGAACGGGACGGTTCTAATGCACTTACTTGGACAGAGAATTAAGTGTTTCTTTCTTTTAATTAAACAACTTCAAGAAAAGGAGGAAGATCCTGAATCGACGATTTAAAATATTTTATTAACAAAATTATTATCGTCTTGGGTTATGGATGCAACATTTTGTAAATATGTAATTTAAATTTGTATTACTAAACCGTTTATTAAGAATCTACTATATAAAAATAAGTCGGGTTTTCCTTCCTGACGCTATAACTCCAGAACGCACGAACCGATTTCCACGGTTTTGCATTCGTTGGAAAGGTCTCGGGCTCCGTGAGGTTTATAGCAAAGAAAATTCAGGAAAAATTTAATTATCTATAATTTATAAGGCAAAACAACGTTTGCCGGGTCAGCTAGTATATTGTAAAAAGAACCCGGTATTTTATGACTTGGAAACTCTTCGCTAACTCAATAAATATCTAAATGGAATACTGTAATGGATAAATACAAAAACTCCATGTATCAAAACAGTATTAGTAGTTAAAAAAAAGAAAATCTCAATCGTATAAGAAACTCTTTGGTTAGTGAAGGCAGACTGGTATATTTGACAGACAGGGCAGCCATTTTAAATTCCATGACCTACTCGATTGGACTTCGACCAATCAGAAGAGGCCTCACATTGTAGCAAAATTTTCTTGTTATTTTTAAAATACGTTTGTTGTATGGGAGCCCCTCTTATATATTTGTTTTATTTTGTTTTTGAGTATTTGTTGTTGTAGCGGCTACCGAAATACATCTTTTGTAAAAATTTCAACCCTCTAACTATTACGGTTCATGAGGCTGGTGACAGACAGACGGACAGACGGACAGACGGACAGACGGACAGACGGACAGACGGACAGACGGACAGACGGACAGACGGACAGACGGACAGACGGACAGACGGACAGACGGACAGACGGACAGACGGACAGACGGACAGACGGACAGACGGACAGACGGACAGACGGACAGACGGACAGACGGACAGACGGACAGACGGACAGACGGACAGACGGACAGACGGACAGACGGACAGACGGACAGACGGACAGACGGACAGACGGACAGACAGCGAAGTCTCAGTAATAGGGTCCCGTTTTTACCCTTTGGGTACGGAACCCTAAAAAAGATTTTGTATTTGAAATATTTTTAAAATGCTTCTGGTTTTGGTATTTGTTTTGATCGTTGTACTTACCCTTCAGGTTTTGTCACAGTAAACTTAACAGTGTTGATATACATATACTAACTAAAATATATTATGTAACTGTTCCAGACAATTATTGGTATTATAAAAATGTTGCTTAAAAGAGCTCGGGGAGCTGGATTCCAGTTTTACATGCCTACACATTTCAGCTGCTAGAAAGGGCATTGAAAGGGCTTGTACCTGTCCTGTGGCGACCCTTCCCCCGTGTCCCTGGCCTCTCAACCTCCAACAACGTCCGTCCGTTTTAAAACCACATTTTATTTTTTTACCTTTCCGTTGTTAAAGGGTCGGTCGGCGCCAAATTTAAATAAAGTAATGAAAAGTAAACAAAGTATTTAATATGCATATGAGATAGGACATTTTCAAGATAAAAAATATCGCTCTATAAAAAATAAGCATTCATCAAGCTTTTTGTTGTCAACACTTTTACTAAAAATTTGGATTTTAATGTCGGAGTACCTTTTCTTGATTTCGTACCTTTTTATTTGGGATATTATTTTATGGCTGACAAGTGGCTTGTTTGGTAAAACCACGCCATGATATAAAAATGTTGCAGATTTAGAAACATCAAGTCCCGAAATTAACAATAAACTTACAGTTTAACATCGTTCGTCATGTCTTCTCGACAGTGAAGGCCGTCCTGCTACCTATGCCACTATCTTGTGGTACCACCTCCAATTTATCTAGTGCTTTAAAGAAAAAGTAGTAGATTAAGGTTTGAGACAGACCGGTGTAGAATGAGAATAAATTTTTTAAGCTATTGCATAGCTTTTTTCGCGGGCCTTGAGCTTTGAATGAAGAAAATTCGTAACAAAAAACAACCTAACACCCTCCACTCCGCCTACCATGGCAACGTGGTACAAAATTAATAAATAATTATAATTGCATACGTTGATAAAAAATGCTATGCAATAGCTTTTTTTTTACTTATTTATATAGGAAATTAACACAAATGAGGAACAACAGTTGGTTCATGTACAAGGATAAGCCAGTATTACGCATAACTGAACTTATAAAGATTTAAAACATAAACAGTATCAAAAACATGGCATTGCGCGTGATTGATATTTGAGAATATTATCATAAGTGACATAATGACCTATTTTAATTGATTTTTTGGTTTTGAAGTCGAGAATTAGGTACCTACTTACTTATGCCCCTTTATTTACAAGGTATCTCAGTAATTCGTACCGAACTCTGTTCAAAATCAATGGCTCCAAACGAACCGAGAAAACAGGACAATGAAATAAAATCTAATTGTAAGTTGTAAGAAAACAATGTTGTAATTAATTTCTGAGTTATTGTTCGCAGTTCTAGGTCTAGAATATATATGTCGTTCATTTCTTTCTTACTGAATTATTTCATTTTCTTGACACTCCAGGTCCTTACCTCAAGTGTCTAAAATCTCCTTAGATTTTACAATCAAAACCGATTAACAAAGAGGTGGACTATATGGATGAAGGGATGTTTGTTAAGGTTCATCTTAGACTACATCAACCAACCTTTTGATTATTATCTAATTAAATACCGGCCTATAAGTTTTACAACATCTTCCGAAACTATGCTTATAAAAGCAACTGAATAGTAACCGAAATATGAGTTTAAAATGTCGAATTAGTATTTTACTTCGGCATATTTGTCTTATGCTTTCCGTTGATTCAAGTCCATGTTTTAAGTTAAAGTTAACCGCATTATACTAATTAAAAAAAACTGTCTGTAATATTATGTATAGATATGAGTAAATGACAGTGTCTACATCATGCTTTATAGTATGTGTGTTGTGTACCTTATTACGTCATTATTTTAAAATATTTCTAAACAGATTCATCTAAATTCTTAGTAGACAGACAGACATTATTTATGGGTACCGTCCTTAACGCATAACTTTTTTGTCCTAAACACAAAAGGCCGAAAATATAAGGCATAATTGCAAAAAGCATAATATTAATAAGGCATTAACTAAAAACGCATAAACTCTTTTGGCATAATTTCAATTGGCATAACATACAGAAGGCATAATACTCAAATAGCATAACATACGATGCTCAAATAGCATAACATACGAAACGCATAACATTAGAACGCATAATATTCTAAAAGCCTAACATCAAATAGCATAATCTGCAAAACGCATAACATACGAAAAGTATAACACAATTACATGATTCAAACAGTCGTATCATACATACACTATACCTTATAGCGTAGACAATGATATGAGCCGACACCCTATAAGCTCGCTTCGCTCGCGCCAATATGATCAAAACATCTAACCTAACCTAAACCTATCCTACTGGGTTAGTATTATTCAGATAGGTACACAATTCCTGGTGGGTCACCTACTTTTCGATTAAACATTTTTTGCATAATATTCTTTTGGCATAAAGTTTTTACCATTTATATATTTTTAAAAAGAAATTTAGAAACCCTTAGCGTAGTAACGAACACATTTGCACTTTGTTACAATATACCATTCTGGTATGGAAAATGATGAGACCGAAAGGAAATCGCTCGCTTCGCTCGCGTGTGCTGTATCACAATATCTAACCTAACCTACACCTATTCTTTTCCTCTTAGGTATACCAATCTAGAAAATTGTATCATGATAAGGCCAAGAACTTCAATAATATGTAATTTTGCCATTAGTCCATTATGTTAAAAAATATTATGCCATATTAAATTATGCCAATTGACTATTATGCTTAATGTTATTATGCCATATAACCATTATGCTAAAAAATATTATGCCATTTTAAATTATGACAACTGAATATTATACCTTATGAAATTATGCCAATTGAGTTTTGCCTTATGAAATTATGACAAAAAAGTTTATGCAAAGAGTGGTGTTCCCATTATTTATAATACCGTCTTTACTTTAGGTTAAACAAATATTTTAAGACATCAATACCTCCCTAATAAAAATACCATCATTATTTTCAAAGTTCGCGAACAAACAAAAGATAACTCTCAAATAATTTCACGATATTACCATTAACCCTCCCCCGTTACCGAGCTCTGTTTCGAACTGTGGGGGAGGGGGGAGGTCATGACCACCCCCCTCCCTGCCCCGCGTGACGTCATGAAATTAGTTGTAATTACGATGTTATTGTTATAGATTGTCAAACTCACGTGGTAGTACCTACTAGCCCGGGCAGAGCGAGCTAGGGCTAGGCTATCTCACTATATTATGTTGTGCAGTGTGGCCATTTGCCTCACTAGGTCTGTAATCAATTTTAGATGGAACATTAACGATGTTCTCCGATCACAGATGTGGCCACTCAGACAGCGGACGAGACACCTACCGGTACTTAGCCGGTTACCGCTTACCAACTACAAGTTACATTTCGATATGAAACACTATAGAGCGATAGTCATATCATAAGCTATAACAACATCAAAGATTTTACAGTTCATCTTCTCGTAAATAATTAAATACCCGGTAAAATGTAAATATCTTCTTCTCGTAGTTTTACTGTGAAATTCCAAAGACTTTTAATATTGATGAAACTAAGATCGGACAATTTTATTATGTAGTCCCTTTTAATCTATATTTTTAAGGAGTGTTTTTAATTAATTCTTTATAGTTGGTTAAATTAATTAAATATTATTATGTTATGTATGTAATGATTGTTATACTGGGCGTAGTAGCTAATTAGTGTCGCCTATTTATAAGTATGTTTGTTGAAATATTTTCCTTTGAGCTGAAACAACCGCGACGTAAATACCGAACGTATAAACAGGTCAGTCCACCCGCTTACTACGTCATCGATTTGCAATTTAAATAATTTACTAATAATAACAAATACCATAAGATTTCCATCAAAATATTTACTGTTCAGATTAAAAGGCCAACTTGTACCGAACAAACAGAAATTTAAAATACGAATTGGGAACTTCATTACGTTAAGGTTCGGTACACACTTGGCGGCAATTAAACACCCGGTACAAGACGCTTATAATTTGTTCGGGGGCTCGTAGAATAACTCTCCGTTCGGGAAAGTTCGGGTCCCTCCGCCCTCAGTCGGTCCTCCTTCCGATCTCGAATTACGCGGGACCAAGAATCTTGATAGGAAATTGAAGTTGGTATGAATAAGTTATTGGGAGTTCAATTAGGGTGTTTTTGTGATGTAAGTTCTGTAAGTGATTTGTAATTGAAGTTCATGGAAGATGATTGGGTGACAAACTCCTTGTTTCATGTCGCACGAGGTAGTTGATGAATTGTGACACTGGGGGGATTGTTCTTTTTTAATCAAAATAATTAGGTATTAGACATGTAACTGTCCCTGCTGTCTGCGTCTGAACTTAGGTATATAGGCAAGTTAGTAATAGTACGCAAGCTGTGCCCGAGCTTTAATCCGTGGAAGTCGCGATCCCTTTAACCCGGGGCTCCAGCTATTGTAGACTTTAAATTATATCGAAATCGGTTCAGTAGATTATGCGTGAAGGACTAACAACTATTCGCGTAACTTATTATAGTAGGTAGCTAGCAATCGTTTATGGTAGACTAGCTGTGCCCGCGACTACGTCCGCGTTGCTCGAACACCTACCTACCGCACCTGGCAGCATCAGTACTTCGCTGGTCGTCCGTTTAAGTGTGGTTTTTTGCACAGCGGTAGGTAAGGTGTTCCGTTCAGTACTTATCGTATAAAATATCTATATCTATTAATTAATCTTTAATTAATATATAATAATATTAGGAGGATGAAGGTTACGCAGCAGCATTATTCATATTGGTGTTCCTACTTTAAGAAGCAAGTCATGTTGTGGTAAGCCTGGGGAATCAAGACTATGTAAGAAAAGTTTGTTCAGCGTCGTCCGTCGTGAAAATACCTACACCTTTTTAAAACACAACGCGATCTAATTTGACCAGTAATGCCATCTATTGAGCATTGACGTAAAATTGTAAGAAAATAAGCTAGTAATACATCAACTTTCTAAAACGTAACGTCTCAGCGCGATCTAATTTTATCAGTAACGCCATCTACAAACGATTATGTCAGTATTTTCCTATAAAATGTAACCCCCATTTTACCCTGTTAGGGAACGAATTTCCGAAAAATATTTTATCCACCTTTATCGATACCTAACAATAAACCTAATACTCGACTTTCATACATCTAACTCTAAAAACAAAAAAGTTTCATACAACCCTTCAACCCTCATTTTATACCCTCAGAGGGTGAATTTCCCAAAATCCGTTCTTAGTGAGCGCCTACGTCCTAAAAAGGAACCCCCACGCTAAATTTTAGACTCCTAGCACTTGTAGTTTTTGAGATTTCGTGATGAGTGAGTCAGTGATTTTCGCTTTTATATACATATAGATAGAAATATATATATATATAATCTACATATCAGTTGAATTTAAAGCAAGAGTCAAGTAGAGGTGACACAACTTTGTTCCAAGCAGCCGTTAAAGTAACCAACAAGCGGCGGTTTCAATAAATCCAAAGAAAATGTGTTTCTCGTCGGCGGCGGGCGCTCGCTCGGCTCGCTCGGCTCGCTCGGCTCGCTCGCACTCGTCTCGTCTGAACCGCTTTATAATAGTGACATTAACTACCGAACACTACGACACGAAACTTAACCTATTCAACAAAAATATTCTTTGAAACTAGTTACAAACTTTCAAACTTAATATTAATCCAAACCGTAATATATTTTAAGCAACATCGTAAAGCAAACGAAACGAGTAGAAGAAGCAACAATGTTGTAAACTGTTGTAAAAGCAAAACACAACTCAACTACTTTATGTATCGTATCTCTGATAATATCATGTTGCTGTTCAAATAACAGGATTTTGACTTAAATGAATATTAATAAGAAGTTTTAATTATATTTCTTATCTATCTATATAAGGGTTTGTCCTGACTGACAGATCAACGCACAGCCTGCACAACAGCTGATAGACTAGTGAGTGTGTTCTTTATCTGATGTAGGCATCCAATGAGAAAGATATTTTTGAAATTCCCACGGGATTGGTATTTACACGGGTGAAACCGCGGGACACAGATAGTTTTAAATAGTTTACTCTAAAACCGGCACCAAAAATTAAGAAGTTTTTTAATTTACTTTTATAGTTGCCTTTTAATTTTATTTAAACTGTATCCTATATTATGAAAAAAAATAGATAGATAAAATCCTGAATTATTGATTGCAAACACATCACTTACGTACGTCACTTAAATTACAAAACATAAACTCATAACAACTAGGTGGACTAAATGCAGCCTAATTGCATAGGAGTTCGTGATGGGTCCGTAATTTTTTTGCGAAAAACATATGATCGATTAATGGATGATCGACTGAACGATTGTTCGAATAGAATTTAGTGCGAAACAATTTTTTGTCGAAAAACGCTGCATCGATAGAACAATTTATCGAAAATTTATTGATCGAAGGAGTGCTCTTTCGAAAGTTGATACGAGTTTTGCCATTAAGACCAAAATGTTGATTTCGTAAAATGTTTAACAGCTGTGAAGTCATAATGGAATGTTTCGCACTAAATTCCATTCGAACAATCGTTCAGTCGATCATCCATTAATCGATCATATGCTTTTCGTAAAAAAATTACGGACCCGTTTGTGATTAGGTATCTTTTAGCGCCAAAGAAGTTCGATGTACCTAGTAGGTAACAAATGTGGGCATAAATCACTGCCCAATTCGTAAACCATAACCGAAATGACTAACCATGTTGAACAACTGAGAGAAGAATGTCTCCAGGAAGACACGTAGGTATTTGTTCGTAAAGTATACCTTTGTCTGGGCCCGGCGAGCGACGCGGCGCGGCGCTGCGGCGGCGATAAAATTGAATTTAATCCGTGTTGGTCCGGGATTGCGACGCACTTGCCCCACCCGCGCCCGCCTCTTTCCGCGAACGACCTCACTAGGGTTACCGATAGGTTACCATTTAATGGCCAAAACACTAGTCATTCTTGACGACACTATAGTAAGACAGTTAACATATAAATAACTTGATAAAACTATGATCTTAATACAATTGCTTGACTCCAGCAAGTTTATTACAAAACAAACCGGCCAAGTACAAGTTAAACTCACGCACAACGGTTTCAGTACAAATACCACAACAAATATACGGTTATTAGGTATAGGGTACCTACTTAGGTATTTATTTTATTCTGTTTTTAGTATTTGTTGTCAAAGCAGCAAAATTTCAGTTATTAGCTTTCACGGTTCATGAGAGACAGTCTGATGACAGACAGACATACGGGCGAACAAGTAGGGTCTCAGTAAAAGGGTCCTGTTTTCACCCTTTGGGTACGGAACCCTAAAAAATGTGGTAAGTAGTTCAAGTTAACGATGTAGATTATCTTTGTTATAAACGTAATAAGAATGGATATTTAGTCCATCGTCTTCCCCTATTACTTGTGTAACTAGATAATAACAAAATATAAACTTTCTTTAGTAAACTCTGTAACTTTGAAAACTCGATTGTATGGCAACCCTAGAACTAGCTCTCCTCTACCTGTTCCACTCTCGGAGCTCCAAGAAAATCTATAAGTGTAGATTTATCAAATGAAACACCTGAGATTGACTGTTTATTTTTAAAAAAGAAAATACGTTTTACGTTTTTATTATAGAAAGTATAGGTACTTACTTACCTTAGGTGTCTTTCATTAGGTTATTTGATTTATTTATGTATTCTGTAACCTTTGTTAATGTTTTCTCATTATCACCTTAGTCTTTACTGTAACAAACATGTGGGCGGCTTTGAATATTTATCGCAGCCCTTATAAATACATATTAATGTCACGAATGAACTTGATATATAAATTGTCACTCAGTTTTTGTTCGAGAACAAATCGCTGTCATAAGTTTAACCACGCTTCGAGCGCTGAACTCTGAATCGAGGGGTTTAATTATAGTTTAAGCCGTGAACAAAACTTTATAAAAATTGTAAAACTCTACAAGTCCCAGTCAATTAGTTACTACTACTGGGTGATTGATTAGTGATAATACCATAAAATAAAATTAATTATAATATATAACATTTTTTTTCTTATATTTTTTTCTTATTATAGTCACGCAGTTTACCGGTTCTAAACCACTTTTCCGAAGTTACCGCTAGCTGCCTGAATTGTCCTCATTCGACGAGTAGGTACCTAAATTCGTATAAAAAAGGTTTCATTATCGAAGAAGAGTAGAAGAAAATTGTACTAAAATAAATTTACACCAAATTTCAATTGAAAATTCGTTGAAATGTTAAACGCGGTCGTGATCAATCTTCGAATGATCCAATATCTTCGAAGGTTTAGAGCTCATTTCACAAATAAAGTTCCGCAACTCAGCTTTGGTGCCTTTACAGACTAGTTTCATAAGTGGTACAATTAACACGTGTATTCCCATCAGCCACTTCAAATCTTGGTACCAAAGTGGCCGCTGGCACTACTTACTGACCACGACCTGCCCATTGATCAATGGGACTTATTTAATCTAATCTGCCTCGTCAGTTTGTTCTGATTTGCCTCCTCCATTATCACTAATGTATTTTTTTGCAGGACATTGCACACATTGCCATCCAGCCCAAACGAAGCTACAAGGCTTGCATTATGGGTACTAGACAACTGATATATTATAGGTACATACCTACTACATATCTTTTTTTTGTAAATACATACTTACATTATGATACACATAGATACACCTATAACCTAAAACTAGCATCTATGGTCAGCATGAGTACCTACTTGTCGTCGGTGGTAATCGAACCGGCAACCATCTGCTTTGCAGCCGGGAGTTCGCCCGACACGCCTCAGAAGCCGTCAAACTAGTACTACTGTTTAAAAGTAAACAGTTTCATTTGTAGCCATTCAAATAACAAGGAAAATGACTGGGATCGATAACGTATAACTCACCTATACCTTACCTAACCTATCCGTGTCGGTTCTGTGACATGAAAGTACTTCAGGCGATTGTATTTACTATAAAATAAACCGAAAAGTCTAGCCTATTAATTGACCAGCTAATTAATTTAGCTCCTTGTGACAAACACACTGGCATATGCACAATTATTGAATTAGTGATCCAATCAAATCCAATGTTCATGTCCATGTAATCACGTGGCCAATCATCATATCAAGTTAGTTCCGAAAACAGCCGCGGTGCAGCTTTTGTGAGCAGAGTATAACATCGTCGCTCATAAAATAAAGGTCAAACGTTTCGATCCCTCTTTGTGATGGATTGTGAGATTTGAGAGAGTACTGGAAACGTATTGGTGCGCCCAAACTATGCTCCTCGCGCCACACTCGCGCTGCTCTCACTTTTATAAATACAGGCGCGGCGTCTCTGCCCTCTTGGCACGCCTCTCGCGCGAGTGTGTGGCTGCGGTACACGGCACGGCATGCGGGCAATCAAACGCAATCACTAATTTGAAACATGAATCTGAAACGTTTCAATTACCAACGCATTGTTTATATAATATGGCGCCCGGAGCGAAGTTACCGGAGCGATCACGACTGTTCGCACGCTGTTGGTTTCCGGGCCATTCCACAAAGTTAACCAGTAAGCCAGGAAAAAAGGATCGTCCATTGGCTTATCTTAATATAATGGCTTGGAAATCGGTAACATATTAATTAATTTGAGAAACAATAAATCATTGTGATTCGATGGGCTCCTCAAATTGATTATACAGTCAGGTTTTAATATACATTTGGGTTATATCTTCTAATATATAAAATTTCCATGTCACAGTGTTAGTTACCGTACTCCTCCGAAACGGCTTGACCGATTTTTATGAAATTTTGTATACGTATTCAGTAGGTCTGAGAATCGGCTACTATCCATAATTTATAAGGCAAAACAACGTTTGCCGGGTCAGCTAGTAAGAATATAAACGTAAAACACAATAAAAGCTTCATATTATCCTTTCTAATTTTTGGCAAAAATATTGGAATTAGTTGCTTTTTTCCTTATCCATTCGCTTTTCAAACAGTTCAGAAATGAATACTTGCCTCGTTCTGAATGTAATACGTACGTATTGTACGTACGTAGACAGTATGGTTGGTTATATTCAGGGATATGATGAATGTTGATACTTAGTGCGCGCTCGGTCCTTTGTTCATTGTTAGAACGTTTCTTATTACCGGTCTAATGAGCCTTGAATCATGACTCGAGCTTTTTGTCGGCGAGATTACTACAGTCAGCTAATTTATTGTATTACTATTGCTTGGGATGTTTCTTAATCGACTTTCGAAATACGGAGTTTTCGATCTTAACGGTGCCTACTTTGTGTTTTTATTTTCCATGGCGAGGCCTTGTTAGATTGATAATAGCTTTAGTGAAATTGGAGGACGGAAAAAAAAAGTAGCGGAACAATGTTTAACATAAGACGATGATGAGCGTGTTGGACTAGCGGCAAATAGCCTGACTTGTAACAATCCAACCTCTTAGTCGTGCCTAAATCTAATCTCTTTTGGGACGCAACGCCTTACTAAAAAAGGAATAGCAACATAGAAATACCTCAAGAAATCAATCGGTATAATTAACCTAACTAAAATTCTTTAGGTGATTAAATACATTAACCAAGACTAAGATTAGGTGATTAATTACCTCTCTGATAAGCGGTAAAAATAGGTTAACCCTAGGTTGTGCTACGAAAGATATTTAATATAACGACATCTCTGAGAGAGTAGGAGTCGCGTTGAAAGAACCAGGTAAAGTGGGGTCTATCGTCCCACTGCTTGATAATAGATGGCGCTGTAATAGATAAGGGAGGTAAAGAAAACAAGGTTATCTTCAAAATCTATTAAATCTTCGATCTTTTTGTAGTTTGTACATGGAAATATAGTTGTAAATAATTATAGCGTAGGGATAAACATGTAACCGAACCCGGGAGGAGGACAAGGAACGGCTGATTAAGGAATTCTTCTTTCTAAGCCACAACAAAGGCTGTTGACATTGGCCACCTCAAAGTACAGACAGCGCCGCGTTTCCGCCGGAAGTTCATGGGAACTCTCTCTATGCATTTATGAATAGTCCGTTTTCAGGGGAACGTTTTCAAGCTTCCCCATTGGCTACTGAGGAAATGAAGGTATAAAGCATGGTTTATGAATAAACCCCTTTCACGCCCATTTTAGAAGGTTTTTCAGGAAGAACTTTTTCAAGGTTCCCCATTGGTTGTTGGATAAATGAAGGTCAAAGCATGCGTTGTGAATAACCTAAATTTCAGAAGAAACTTTTTCAAGGTTCCTTATTGGTTAATAAGCCGAAGGGAAGGGAGTCCAATCAACAAACGTAACATCTTTAAGGAAATGTGGCCATAGTCAGGAGATTAGGGGAGTTTTGGAGAAAATATGGCCGATTAAAAAGAAACTAAAATTAGGAAAATTGGTCGATTGAGGTTTATACTGCAGGTCACGTCTTAAACTTAAGCAATAATCAAGCAATGGTAGGTCAAATAGAAAAAAATATACTTTAGACCAAAGAAAAAGGCAGATTAGTTTTGGGAAAATTGGCTAATTGAGAAATGCGATTTTGAAAAGAAAAACTGGTATCCCGAAACTCAAAAAGCGAATTTTGAGGGAAGGGGAAGATTTTGAGGCTTTATAAGGCCCTGCCGCGTTCATTTAAAGGAAGTTTTTGCGATAACGAACAGCTCCTGAAAAGAATCCCTGCCGAGTCGCGAACTAAGGGAAGTTTTGCGATAACGAACAGCTCCTGAAAAGAATCCCTGCCGAGTCGCGAACTAAGGGAAGTTTTTGCGATAACGAACAGCTCCTGAAAAGAATCCCTGCCGAGTCGCGAACTAAGGGAAGTTTTTGCGATAACGAACAGCTCCTGAAAAGAATCCCTGCCGAGTCGCGAACTAAGGGAAGTTTTGCGATAACGAACAGCTCCTGAAAAGAATCCCTGCCGAGTCGCGAACTAAGGGAAGTTTTTGCGATAACGAACAGCTCCTGAAAAGAATCCCTGCCGAGTCGCGAACTAAGGGAAGTTTTTGCGATAACGAACAGCTCCTGAAAAGAATCCCTGCCGAGTCGCGAACTAAGGGAAGTTTTGCGATAACGAACAGCTCCTGAAAAGAATCCCTGCCGAGTCGCGAACTAAGGGAAGTTTTTGCGATAACGAACAGCTCCTGAAAAGAATCCCTGCCGAGTCGCGAACTAAGGGAAGTTTTGCGATAACGAACAGCTCCTGAAAAGAATCCCTGCCGAGTCGCGAACTAAGGGAAGTTTTGCTATAACGAACAGCTCCTAAAAAGGAATCCCTGCCGAGTCGCGAACTATGAAAGTTTTGCTATAACGAACAGCTCCTAAAAAAGAAGCCCTGCCGAGTCGCGAACTAAGGAAGTTTTACTATAACGAACAGCTCCTGAAAAGGAAAATCCCTGCCGGGTCGCGAACCAAAAGAATTCAAACTAACAATCTCCAAGTGATGGGAACCTCTACCCAAACGCGAAACAGTTTAATTTTAACAGCATAGCCCAGTTAAGTTCTATTAGTTTCAGTATAGCTAAGAAGTTTTTTCCGAGAAACAGGAACTCCTAAAAAGGTAAATCCCTGGCCGTTCGCAAACCAACAGTGCTCCAATAAAATAAATCACAAGTAAAGTGAGACCTCTGCCCAAATACGAACAGTTTTATTTTAACAGCTTAGCCCAGTTTAGTTAGGTTCAGCATAGCCAGAAAGTGAGAGGTCTACTGGTAGAGAAGTGAATAAAAGGTGATACCTATTTATTATTATTGTTCATGGCCTGTCTTGTGAGTGAAGTGATTTATTTTAGGTGATAGGGTCCTCATTGGAAAACTGATCGTCCTTCTACCTAGAAAGACAACGAGGTAAGCAAGCATGTTTTCTTTGATAGGAATTGCTGCCAGGTTCTGGGGAATTCTGTCTCCTCGTCGGGCCATTTTCTTCCAATTTAAATGGTGCCAACTTTTCTAACTAGAGCCCGGGGACGGGATTACTAGAATCTGGCAGTAATTGATAGGAAAATGTTAAGGTGTCTCTAGTACGATGTTCCTTACTTTCTTTTGTGTGCTCGTAGCTTGGGGAAAGCTCTGGGCTACTTCTTATAACCTAGTGTTTGGCTGAAGAGAAACTATTTATCTCAGCCCAGGGAAATCCCCTGGCAGAGACTACTCTCTGAGGTTGTTCTTATTTTCATAACAAATAGCTGCTAATTTTGCAGTCTCTCAGTCAAACAGTGGGTATTATCGTGCGAATTGAATATACTCTCGTAGGGACTCTCGAGGTCAGCTGTGCGAATTAGTTTGATCAAAGAAAAGTCACGTATCTATCTTGAAAGTCCAGGCATGCCTGGCATAAACTAAACTACCTAGTTAATTCTTTTCTATTAAAAGTTAAAGTCGTAAATGTTATGTGACGATCAAATCCAGGCATTAAATATCATATAAGCTCATATTGTAAATATCTACGTATCTACAAAAGATATATTATGTGTCCCACCTAACATTCAACTTATCTCATCATCTTTGTTTACTATATTATTAGAGTATTATGTACAAACATAGATTATTTATTATATTACACATGACATAACATCTACTGTAGTTCGGGATGGATATAGCAGCTAACTTGTTAACTATAAAAGTCCAGAACGAGGTAACTTGGGAGAGAGGATGCAGAGCTCATTGGCTTTTAGGACGTTTCAATCGATGGAGATTTGGTATATTGTCCAATTTGCGATTATAACCACCGAGTTTCATTTTAGGCACCTGCCCCCCCTGGACTAGAGTACTTGCAACTTGTATCGTCTCACCTTGTTGTCACATCATCCTTATGATGGTTGGTGTGAGGATAATCGTGCAGAAGATATTATACTGTCTAAGCCTGTTAAACAATAATCGAAGGAGATTGTTTGTTAAGAGTCTTGACGGTCGTAACTTGATCAAGGAAAGGCCAAATCGGTATTGAACCTGTGTCTTTTCCTTTAGTTGGGTTAGGGGGTATACTCCACCAACACACACTGAGAAAAGTTTCGCAGCTCATGATTCCGGTAAGCCAGCTTTTGATTGAGGCCAAGTCTGGCTGGCCAAGGCTACACCAGTTAACTCTAACCGAATTAGAGCCTCATTTTGCGGTACCTTTTGATTCCTAAATCACTTGGTAAACCAAGGCGAAGCCAAACCCCCTTGTGTCCTATAATCCTATAACCGCATGTTGGATACATACCCAAATACCTGAAAGTACCTTGTAGCTCATGCTTTGGTACAGGACTACACAAATGAGTCATGAAGTGGCAATTGTATGTTTCTCATTTCTTGATAAACTAGTTGCCAATCCATGGTTCTTGCCTTCTCGGAAGCACCTAATTGTATTGATTTTATCAATTTCATACAAATAACATAATCTAGTATCCAGTTTTACTACTAATGAACTCTCATGTTTGCTGTTGTTCGCTGGTCGAGACATTTGTGGATATTATACATACATTATACTCTGTACAAAGGTGTGGGACTGCCACACCTATCTTAGAATCTCCCAAGGTTGTTTAGCGATGGTTGCGTGTCACAGAGCTGAATAAGGTTTAGTTGTTGACCCACATCCATATGTGGCGAGACTATCTCAGGAAAGGTTTCTGGCCGACACGTTCTCCTAAACATACCAAAGGGATATCACACTCCACAAGCGACCATGGCTACTACAGCCCGGTACGCACTTCATACAACTGTAACATCAGGTTATGTCCGATTTTGGCGTTCCTCTGAGTTACCACACAAATATCCATGTCTGTTATCCGGCCGGGTCACACTGATATGGGACCTGCATTGGGTTAGATTGGATACAATACTAACTAACTTACCTAAATTTAATCAAATTGGGTGTTTCCACCACCTTTGTTTGATGATGTCCTCTTCGGAGTTGATGGCGCCACTGTTAGCGCGTAGATTAGATTCAACGGAGAGTGATGGAATGAGTCTTGAGGGGATGGAGGAAGAAGACTCCCGCAACCCCTTAGGGTTGCGGTAACACACATTACAACTAGATACATACCTATATCTATATCTGTCCTACTTAATAATGTAAGCTAAACCATTCATGTAAGCATATTCATAAGTATAGTTATTTATATTTATATAACATTGCATATTTTCTCATTATATATCTATCCTTCCAAGTAATATCCTTATTATAATTTAGAGTTTATATACCTATACTTAACTACCTGTTCTTAGAAGATAGGATACTGTAGCAGCACTTGCCACCGCCCTGATTCACATCTAATTTTGTCTAAAGCATACCACATGTAAAGATCTTGAGTTACTACATCTTAAAAACACAACGTAGAATATTGTCCTAAATCTAGACGATCACTATTACAATTGGCCATTTGAATATTTAACGTATGTTAACTGTTCACCGCTTTATTCACATGATAAAGTGGGTTAGAAGGTTTATTTTTAAGGGGGGGTATTTTTACAGACTTTCATTCCGAAAGTTTGGCGTTCAAACCCCGGCCGACCACGTATCAATGTATTTTTCTTTAGGAAAAATGTATGCGCGCTTTTCATCGCTCTAAAAAGTCCTAGTCATAGTGCTAGTGGTAAAAAACGGTTAGTAAAAACTTTAAAAACTCTAAAATATGACGAATATTTCCATAGCGCGAAAGAGTCGTGTGACGATAATTGTGTGTTGAACGGACTCATTATTGACCTCGCTACGGGCGGGACACGGGAATTTATAAAATGCATACCTATATAATAGTGTCTGTAATATTATTAAATGCATTATTTTTCTTCTGTCTTCTGATTTCTAAAACAAAAACCAATTTCGTAGGATACACTGTTATTGACGAGCTATATCAAAGTCAAGAAGCCTGACACGTAAGGTCAACGAGGGGCTAATTGTTACATTATCTATTTGTTGGTAGTACCTACTATAAATCAAGATCATTATTATTAGACACGGGTCTAGATCGCCTTGTAGATAATCATTGTTTTTAATTACCTCGACGTTTCGGCAAACGGGTGATCCGGCCGTAATCCCGAGAAAACATGACGCGGGTCGAACGTCGAGGTAAAAACACTGGGACAAATATCGAGCTAACAAAAAAAAACTGTTATGAGACTTTTTTGACCTCGTGAGTTGATCTGCATCACCTTTTCTACATAAGTTCCCAATTTCGGGTAGTACAATTGGCGGAGATATGTAAAGTTGTATGAGAACATGAAAACTAGATTCCTATATGCTCCGCTCCGTATGCTCCGTTGTCGCAGAATTATATTTTTGTTCCCGAGGCCGTCGAGACGTCGGGGGGTTGGGGTCATGAAAGCTTGGCCTTCATTAGAGAGGTCGGTGGCCGGTTAAGGGAGAGGGGGCATGTTGTCCGTTCCGGAGCGTTCCTGCTGCAAAGGTTGTCCATTGCGGTTCAACGCGGGAATGCTGCTAGCATTTTGGGCGCTTGGGGATGGTTTATTTTAGGTTAAGTGTATTTTATTTTATTTTTTGTGCTTAGTCTGTTTAATTTTGATAAGTTTAATTGTATCATTTAATTGTGTTTTCTTTTGGTAAATATTAAAGTCTGATTCCTATAACATTATTGTTGTTGTTCAGTTCTAACAATTAATCACATTATTAAATGTTGGAGCCTGACTTGATGTAATCACCGCGGGTAAGGAAACAAGCTCGGTGTGTTATCTGCACACAGTACGAATGCTGCACTTACTGCACTACACTAGGTCCCGTTCTTGGAATTTCATTATTAATATAATATATCTACTTGGAATTGCAATGATTCCATAGAAATATCGGAAATCTAATCTCTAATCGAATCATATAATTATTGTTCATTGTGTGTTTACAAGTCTCCTCTCCTGTTATTATCAAGTTTCATTGCAATGCAGCATCTACTCGTAAAAACAAATATCTTTGTAAGATTTACCCGTATTTTTCGAAGTAGGTTTAAGAAATTGGCCAAACATCTTCCTTCATAATTAAATAAGGATAACGTAATAATTTTATAGCAAATAGGTCAAACCAATCCCTTGTGTATTTTCCTCATACTTTGTGAGCGTTGAATATAAATAACGATAATGATAATATTATTTATGTAATGAGTCTCGCACTCAGGACCCGACGCGTCCGAGATGGATGATATTTTCAGAACAGTTGATTTAAATACGACTTCGTTAATTTTCATCTTAAAATTAGCGCGAATACAATTTTACGAACACCAGTTTTAACGACCGTGCATGATAATTGTTTCGCTCTTAGTTTTTGAAATACAATTTTATGTACACAGTTTGAACATACTTCCTAAGATTAACAGTTGCACAAACTACAGGGTGTTTGGTGGAGGGTTAGACAAACTTGGGGGGCGTGTAGGTAGACCTATTTCTAAAATACAATTTGAAGAAAAATACCCTAACTCTTCACAAAAAAAAATATGATTATTTTTGTGATTATCTATTTTTTTCCTAAATTTTACCTCTTTATCAAAGGCATTATTAATCCAAAATAAAAAGAAAATAATTATTTATGGGCTCTCAAAAATATCTCTTATTTTATGGGCTCTACCGGTCGCGCACTTTATGTATTGGAACTATGGGAGATGTTTTTGAACAAAATTCGTAATTTAAAAAAATTAAAATGTTTAATTTTTCCTTTGAATTTTTACTCCATTTTCCCCATAAACCTTGTTTTTGACAAGTTGGTAGATTTTTATGCTACATGTAGTACACCGTTGTAATAAGGGATGTCAAGAGAAATTTTTAAGAGTATTTCAACTCCTCGATCACTATTAGTTTTTTTTTTTAAACGATGTTTAGTTGACCTTTCGGACAACATTTTCTTTTTTCTTAACTTTGAGAGCCCATAACTAATTATTTTCTTATTATTTTGGATTAATAATGCCTTTGATAGATCAAGGATACATCTGAGACTAAAATCAAATAAAAAGTTTAAGTGAAAACATGTACAAAAAAAAGTTGTAGGGGTAAAGAGGTAAAGGAGGTCGGCTGAATTGGGCGGAGATAGACAAGTTATTCGATATGTTTATAAAATATTTTGTATTTTTCTTTATTTTATGAGCATTTTAGATTTTTCTTACAACTTCGGAATGATTTTTTACCATAAAATCGTAAAAAACCTCAATAAAAATCTACCATTTTCGGTCCTTTCAGATATGGCAATATTCCAAAAGTTACCATTTATTTAAACGATTGCTGTGTCGATAATCGAATGATTTTGAATCAATAATAATGTACCTAAATAATCCGTTGTCTTCTTTGTTTTGGTTTTAATTATTATCGTAACTATTTATGAACGACGTTTTATTGGACTCGATAATAATAGTTCAATGAATAAATGACTAGAGAACTATGAGAAAATGTTTTAATAATTTAATAAAAATCGATTTAATAATCGATGTCAGATCGATATTGTATCTGTGGCAGATGTTCGAGTGTTTGATTGACAGCTCGCTTTCTGTCATTCTAGGGGATTTTGTGTTCGGTTTATTTTTGTATGTTTTTCGAGTTGTTTTCAAATCGACAACCTAGTGCTACGTTTACGGACTGATTGATCTTGCTCACACGACTAAACTTGGCATTCCTGGATTTTGTTTGGATAACTTGAACGATATACTTAGTACATTAATTTTAAGGTTATTAAATTGACAATTAGTTGATCAAGTAAAATTCCAAATATCTCACTATTCCGGAGTTTTGAGTTAGAAAAACAGATTTTTGTATAATTAGTAATAAATCTAGATTCCAAACTGCTACTGTTCATCTCAGTTCACCTTCCGCCCAAGGTTCTATGAAGAGTTGCCGATCTCCTTTGGGAAAAAAATAGAAAATAAAAATAATCATAAAAAAAAATTGTGAAGAGTTAAGATCTTTTCCTTCAAATTGTTTTTTAAAAATAGGTCCACCTACACGCCCACCAAGTTTGTCCCTCCACCAAACACCCTGTACCTATGTGTCTGTGACGTTTCAAAGTTGGCAGACAGAAACAAATGTTTCATAACTTAGTCATCTGTTAACCATCGTTTATAAGTAAGGGGGTGAGTTTTTAATACATTTTTACGAACACAATACAATTACAGAACACATCCTTGCATGATAGTCATAAAAATAATAATAAAAAAAAATTGTGAAGAGTTAAGATCTTTTCCTTCAAATTGTTTTTTAAAAATAGGTCCACCTACACGCCCACCAAGTTTGTCCCTCCACCAAACACCCTGTACCTATGTGTCTGTGACGTTTCAAAGTTGGCAGACAGAAACAAATGTTTCATAACTTAGTCATCTGTTAACCATCGTTTATAAGTAAGGGGGTGAGTTTTTAATACATTTTTACGAACACAATACAATTACAGAACACATCCTTGCATGATAGTCGTGGCGAAACAAATTTTTTACCAGCGAATTTTACGCGGTGAAAATAGAGCCTACGCTATTTCAAAAAACAGATAATTTATTTAAAGATAGTAATAGGTTTTATTTAATCTGCGATGTCCTGTTTTGTATGAGTAGTGAAAGTGTTTGGGCTCACAAGTCGACAGTGGTTTTTTTTATTTTTTTATTATAATATGAATTTGACAGACACAGATATGACACTATGATATTATTTTGAATTTAATTAATAACCAAATTTTCTTAGTATGTAAGTGACATGTCACAAAAGTTATCAATAAATGATTTGTATTTGTATTTTGTATTTGTATTTGTAGGTGTCGACCGATGGAATATTGCGACCAGTCCCGAATGTGTGTTGAGAACTTAATCAAATTATTGAGATGATAAAAAGTCTGTGAGGGACAATGAGAGCGAGTGTCGTTAATGAGTTTCCAATTGAAACGTCCTCTCAAATGACTCAATTAATTACTCATTAAGTAAGTATTGTCACGCGAAACAATGCCGAGCGATGTCGGCTCTATACGCGTAGTATACACATATAGACAGAGGGATGATATTAAAATGTATATCATTGTTAATGAATATTCAGGCAAGATATCTCTGAATATGGTAATATCAGCTTAATCTATGTTTTATTAACATGCAGCGTTCGAAGTAAAAAACTTTGTTTGGATCAATGGATTTGAATTAATTATTCTAAACAAAAACAACACGAGAAAAAAAAACGTATTTTAATGAATATTTATAACAGGGATTATTATTACAGATGGGTATTTGATTGAAGCTACACAAAAAATTAAAACCAAAAAAACACCCCATGAGTTTCTTGTGTCTTCTTCTCATTGGAGGTCGCGTTCCGAAGGCACAGTAGATTAAATTGTAAAATTAATTGTACGATTCAAAGAGATATATTGTAATATCCGAATGAATAAAAGTACTTTGATTTTGATTTAGAGCTAGTTGTTAATTTTTGTAAAATTCTAGATAGATATGGGTCATTTTTAGGCCGCGTACTATCAACTCGTTGATCTATCGTTGGTCCGAGTGGAACAAATCTCTTAATCTGAGTAGAATCAGACCAACGCGTTGATAAGTCGTTAGTCAGAGTAGAACAAATTATTTAATCGGGGTAGAATCTGACCAACGCATTGATTAGTCGTTGGTCGTAGTGGAACAAATCACCTAATCTGAATGAAATCCGACCAAAGCATTGACCCGATTGGTCCGAGTGGAACTCCCCGTATGTTCTTTGTTTGTAACGAATGGACGTGACATAAAAATGTCTCGAATCTCCGAACAGCGAACTCAATTTTGTGAGTTTACAATAACAAAACAAACTCGATAACTGGAAACTCAAAGTTTGAAATGAGAAAGTTGTGCATAACCGATATGTTGCAGTTCAACAACTTGAAATGGGATAGGTATGTTCGAGGTGTCTCCTCTTACTGCAGTTATATTACTGTAACGTTGCACTGTGACGTCGATGTATGTAGGAGTAGGTCACAGTGATTCGTGGACGTCTTGTTATCGTTTTTCATTATAAACTTGTTTCGTGAAAGTCGTAAAAGAAACTTAATTGTGTTTGAGTGAGTAGGTACATTGGACATCGTAGAAGTTTCTAGACTGTAATAGCCTATGGACGTGGAGTAAGGTCGGAGTAATTTTACCACTTTTTGTTTCTGTCTGTCAACTTTAAAAGTTCTTGTCATGGAATAAGACAAAACATGTTCTTACTACTCCGACTTTACTCCACGTTTATTAATAAGGCTATTGATGTACAATTGTACATACACTATAAGAGCATAATATATAATATTATAGAGTAATTTCGTTGCGGTCTATTTAACTCATTTAATAGAAATCACTGTGGTAATTAATATAGAGTATAGGATAGCTTAAAAATACATGGTCATTTCTGGGTGCTACATTTAAGACTTTACTCTCTACTAAAGAACGTCCGAAGTGGAGACGTAGAAGTAACAAAGCGGATCCCGGGCTCCCGAGAGGGATGCAACCGGGAACATCGCTCGGATGATGATGACGACAAACCCAATTCGAAAAAGAAAACAAACCAAAAATTATTTCCGAGGATGAGTATATCGTATTTGTATAGTTTTAATGAGTGAATCATATGATAGTATAGTAAGAAAACGATACGGTAGTCGGTAATTATTTGCCGCTACTATAGCCGGTACTTCAAGCCGGCATCTGAGTATCGACCTCGAGAAGGGTTGGCAATTAGTACGGCGCCGCGCTGAACGCGCCGACCACGCCGACCACGCCGACCACGCCGACCGCGCCGACCTTGCCGTCAGCGCCGAACGCGCCTATAGCGCCGGCGCCGGCGGGAACTAATTACTTGTTCCGTTTTAATTCGGAACACTGAAACTAACGACGAAAGGTCAGCTCCGACAATAAATTAATCATTGTACCTCCCAACTCGAGGACTCAAGTTCAAAAACATTTATATTTGATACCATAAATATATATGTATGTATGTATAAGTTATTCATGTGCAAAAAATATATCTTGTTTCAAATCTCCAAGTGATTCCGATCGAGATTGTACGATGAATTTTATTAGAAAAGCTCTGGATATAGTCGTAGCATCGGTCTACGTTTGTTGGCTAAAATAACTCCGCAGGAGGAAAATACAGATAAAGCGTTTTGTTTCCATTTGTAAAATGTAGGTCAACCAAAAACAATTCATCTCAAATCCTACCCCATTTCAAACTAAACTGGTATGTTATTATGTACTGAGTACCTATATCGTAGACCGTTCCGCTACGAGGTCGCTACGGGCCCGCTACGAGACCCGGCGGCTCGTAGCACCTCGTAGCACATACTTTACGCAATATTGAGTCTACGTTTACAGCGTTCCGAAGTATTTACGTCACATCTCGGAGGAGTTTCTGAAACAATAAGTAATATCCTCGGAAACTATGTTTCATTTAAGTTTGTCATTTTATTTCAATAAAATACTTTTATCATTCGATATACAAAGGCTTTCCGATTGAATCTGAGAGATAATTGCTTCCGTACAATCGCGTCGCCACAAATTCATTTTGTTCGTCGGAACAATTACGATATACATCAGCGACGAGATTCCGGTCGAGGCTAATAACTC